>OW679198.1:82280372-82326010 GCA_940337035.1 Agriotes lineatus
GTGAAAATTGCATTGGCAGTGTGATAGGATTTTCAATGGTTTGCTCTTATATGGAACCCATTATTTTTGTTAAATGTACGAAGTTGGAAGTATGTCCATAATAAGATTCTGCATTATGGCCGTATTTGATATTATAATCAAACAAAACCTAGTGTGCCCCCTAGAGGATGCATAGGAGAGTAAAAACGTCTGAAGAAAACAATCTTATGTCCTATATTGCTTCCATCAAGAAATGTTGATTGTGCTTCAATCAGAATTCTTTGATTTCGTGTATGTAAACTTATTTGTATAAATTAATTTTCCTGACAGCTTATGTGTTCTTAAAATGATTGTAATTAATTGAGTATTGGTCGGAATTGAAAAATTAACTTAAATATATGTATAATTATGTCAATGTAGAATCTCTAACAAAACCAAGGCACATGTGTATATGGTAAAAGATGCCTTGTAACCAAAATTTCAATTGTTTAGCAATGCAAAAAAAGGTTCATCTGGGAAAATGTTAATCAATATCGTAAAAATCGTTAACTGTTGCCATGCTCGTTTATAAGACCTAAACAAAGACACCATTGAAGAAAATAAACGGTTGTAAAAAATTATATCAATTTTTGCCTTGAAAAAGGTATAATATTTTTCCTGTACGTATCATCATCAAACATGGTATTTAAACATTGCAGGACTCATTTCCTCATTTTCATCCATCGTTAACGCTCTGTTGCCAGTTTCCGACTAATTTTTTAATATTATTTGCCCTTTGTGCACGTGGTCTTCTCTCTCTATCTTGGGCACTATGGTGTCATTTGTATTATTTTCCGGTTATCGCATAATCGGGCTAGATGTCCCGCCCAGTTCTCATTATGCTTGCTATAATTTGTATCATGCCAGCACATTTGGTTTGTTCGTTTTTCTGTCGGTTAGTTTAATCCTCAACATAGGTAGTCGTGCCCTTTGTGTTTTTGTTTGTTTTCTGTGTCAATGTCAACGTTTGTGTACTTTTCGATAAACTGTGCAGTTTCAAACATGTCCAGAAATGATTTTGAGCAAAGTGCATGCTCATCAAATCAAAGCAAAGCAGACATGTTGAAAATAAGAATTTCGAGGAATTTGTTAACAAATACATTACGTTTAAAACTGATAAAAAAGGTGATAGGCACACGGTTACTATTGCTAACATAATCATTACTTATAAACATCAAGGATGTTGGTAGTAGAACTTCTTGGGAAAATTTCGAAATTTATACGCTGCCTGAAAATTGGCCGAAAACTATTGATTGAACAAAAATTGGACGAAGGAAAATTGGCCGAACAAATTCACTAAATAAATAATTGTTCAAATTAAAATACGTTTTTGGCCACTTACATATATGCAATAGACGTTTGCCTGGGCATCTTCTGTTAAGGATTTTTCATTCGCGACTACATTTCCTTGTGGTATAATTACCAGATATCGAAGAATTGCTAAAATTGCTTCCCGGGAGTTGTTAATAGTGCATATTAACACCCCTAATTGTCCCATGCACCCAAATGTACACCCAACTTTAGCATATCACCGCTGTTGAATTACTAGTTTTAATTTGGACAGCCATTTATTGAGTGAATTGCGTATTAATAAATTATATTTTCGATCACTTATATTTCGATCAACTGTTGTTTCGAGCAGTTGCTGTTTTGGTCAATTATTTGCGGTCAATTTGCCTTCGGCCAATTATTTTTGGCCAATTTTCCTAAACTTTATTTTACTGGTGTGCGGGATTTTCTATCAACAATGTCCAGGTGTTCGTTTTTTAAAATATTTTTTACACAATAAGGTACATATTCAAATAGTTTTATTTGCAAACTATTATCGTTTTTCATAGGAATGGCTAGCTGCCATGACCTAATATATTATTTTAATTCAGTTGCACTGCCAAATTAATATATTCATCGTTCCTATAAATTTTTTTTCATTCTTTAATATTCTGAAATTACCAAATAGAATCTCCGGTTCGTCCAGCATTTTTTTACAGCAAATACTTGATATTTAACAGGACAAATAGAATTAGAATAATAGACCAAATAAGGTTTAAAATAAACAGCCACTATCTAGCTGCAAGGAATTTATTGTCATATAAAGATCGTCTGCATTCACTTACAATATTTAAAAATCAATGGTTGCATAATTTCACCCTATTGTAAACAAATACAATTCAGTTTAGACGATTATACTTATGTTTACTGTTATACATATATGAAATTACTCTCACATAAATTTCCTGACAAATATCCAATGTATTTTTTCAATATTTCTTATCTAATAGCCTGCATACAAGCTTAAGGCATTCCTATAAATTTTAAAATGCGAACGCCAAACGTTTTCCTGAAATTTTAAAATAACATTTAAGAATTCTTACATTGTTCTGACAGGTTTGTTTAGAAGAACGCTCATTCTTTCGTAGTGCTACATATTTTTACTCTAAATATTTTCAGGTTAAATAATAATAAATCAAGGTATTTTTAAAAATTAAAGCTGTTAGGCCCCTTTCAATTGTAGGAAATGCTGAAAATTTATCATTTATAATGTTTACTTAAGAGTCATTAGGCAATGGTGGTAATAAATTACAGCAACGCATTTTCATGCAATAATTAGAATCTTGTTATAAGAATTTTCTAGAAACGCTTATTAAGCATAGAAAATTGTAATGTCTTTGCGTGTAGCACTTTGAATGCAATTCTTTGAATAATTGTATGAAACGGCTGTAAATGTTGAAACTATTTCATGTATAGGCTTTAACTAAACGCTAGTAACCTTGTTAGTTGCATGTCGGGGCAAGATCAAAGCGATAATAACACTAGAAACTGCACGACGGAAATTTCGAGGTATCGGGCTTGAAATTTTACATTTGTATTCTAAATAAATGTAAAATTTGGTTTAAATTAAATTTTGCAAAAATGAAAAATCCATCGCATTGTGAAATAAGCTGAAACAAGATAAATATGGACTGTTCATATTAAAAAAGCAATAAAAGTGAAGTATCCGCTAATGCCATTGTTCGAATATCTATGGTAATGTGTTAAACGATAACGCCGAGCAATTAATAAATATCTATTACAACTTGTCCGCTTGTTAACATTAATGCTTAAGGACAAATGGTAATCAGGAAAATGCCTTGCACTTGCATTATTTTGTACGTTTTCTGCAGGTGAGATAAGAAACTGTTCTAAAATATTCAATAGTTGAAGGACTCGTAGACTATATTGCGGATTTTCTTACATTTGTGTTCACCTGTAGCCAATTAATTGCTAGAATTTAAGAAAAATACTGAATTTGGAGAGATTTCTTAAAAACTAAAAATCGTTTTCCTTCATGATAAGACTTGTATATAAAAGACAAAAAACAAAAGTAGATATTATCATTGTGTTACAATTTAGGATTATCCGTGTAATTGTTTTAATAATAAAGATCAGTAATGCACTCAACACATGTACTATTTAAAGAATGAATGAATAGTCGGTAGAGTTCTTTTGAAAACTGATGGCTACTTAGAGAAGGATTAGAAAAAATATATATTACTGCAATGCTAAATATAAAAATTCTTGAGCTGTTCTTAAGGTGCTTAATATAAAGTATTACAATAGCTCAATAATAGGTATGTATTGGTATGTGGGCAAAATGGCAAAACACATTGCCCTTGTAAAGTTTATGCATGCTTTGTGGGTTCTTATGATGTACCATAAATCCAGCGGCAATCAATGCGCAAATCAATAGAGCAACCTTTAAGTGTGTTCTATTGGACATTATGTTTCATTGCCTGGGTTAAAGGTTTTATTGTTAGTAAAGGAATATTCGTAGTTTATTGACATTCGTCAATACAGCAAATGTATTGTGTGTGAACGCAACTGCTCTTTGATATAGAAAAGAGGACAAAGCAATGTGAACTTTAATAATGTCTTAATAACAAAACAATTCCAAATTTAAATATGACAGAAATGAAAATATCAAATTTGAACAATATACGAGAACACTGGAAAACGTGGAGAAAAAGTAACTAGCTTATTATTATATAGTAAATGCATTTCGTAAGAAGCAGACAAATTGTATGTTGAGCCTGATGACGGTTCCCTTTGTTCAGAAACATAACTTTAAGTCTTAAGTAAATTATGCATGCAGCATTAGTTCTTTGTATTGTTGGGTAAATGCATAATTGCATATCCTACGTTATCTAAAATGCAGTATTTGTATTGCATTATTACGTACTGTACATTCATGTTTCTGTCTGTAACTAATTTGATAACATTCACAACGAAATATATTTGCCTTTTAACGAAGGACGCGTTTACTTTTAATTTTAAAGCGAATGCTAATAAATGCTAAGCTTGTAAATAATAGTAGTGTATGTAGTACAGACCATTTTTTATGTAATTGAGTTCCATATCTGAAAGGGGCCGTTTAACCACTTAATTTAGAGAACCAGGGAAGTTTGGATACATAAATACAGGGCGTTTTACAATTCCACAGAACAACTAGAAGGGCGTTATTCTGTAACAACAAATAAGAAAAGAAAAACTCTAATAAACATATATCCTAAAATCATTAACTTCAAAGATATCTTTGATTAAAAGAAATAAAGATAGCACTTCGGCAGCACATTTTCCCCGACTTGTAGTTGACTTGAGTAAGACTTACAACGGTAGATGGATTGGTCGTAATGGCGCCTAACTTTGGTCACCTCGGTCACCTGATCTAACCGTTTGGATTGCTTTGTTTAAGGGCAAATTAAATAAATTGTATGTTCGTCTCTAGTCGACACTGTAGAAGAATTAAAAAATCGCATAACTAAAGCTTGTAAAACCCTCAAACAAAAACCTGACCTGCATGGCAGAAAGTTTCTGTTTTTTAGTGTAAATTAATCACAGATAAATCTGAAATAGCTATTTTCAAACGCGTGATTATTAAGTTTTTTTTTAATTGTTATTGTAGAGCAACGCCTACATATTGTACGTAAATCAAAAAAAGTGCTGTAAACGATACACCAGTCTACTAAATCATAAACGCCTTAAATAGAAATTACTATCTATAATATTTTAAGCAATGATATCTTTGAAATGAATCTCTTTAGGACATGTATTTGTTAGTTTTTTCTTATTTGATCCTGTAGAATAACGCCCTTGTATTTGTTCTGTGCGATTTTGAAACACCCTGTATATTATGTGTGAATTTGTATGGTTTCTTCTGAAAATAGACATTAAATCTTGGACTTATGTGGTTCATAATTTAGCGTATTTAAAATGAGATCAGCTGTTTACTTGTAGCACATAGGTTATAAAGTGAAGTGAGGTTATAAAACTACATTTTTGAACTGGAAGTGAGGTTGCAAAGTTATTCTAGTTACTTCTTGCGTTAGAGGTAAAGTGTTTTTTAAATCATTAAAGCGTTATGTACTGACTCAACAAACATTCACCGGCGCGTCAATGCCATCTCTTTATTATGACATAAATTATAACTGTCATAAATGCAAACCTTTGTTAAATCGACATTTATGGATTAATAACAGAAAATTTAAGGACGTAGAAAAAATATGGTATGCAACAAACTCGTGCTAAAAGTGTTATTGCACTCGACATGTTATGAAACTCAGCCTTCGGCTTCGTTTCATAATTTTCATGTCTTGTGCATAAACATCAACTTTTAGCATTTGTTGCATAAATAGCTATTATACATTCTTCAAGGAGCAGAGCAACTGTAAAGTATTTGTAGTATTATATTATTTTTCAAAAGCTTTAGGCGGAGCTCGGCTGTGCTAAACTGATTTATTTTCCCGAAAACATTTTATGTTTGATAAAAAATTGGTAATAGCGTCTTTCATTACTTCTATTGATTAAAAGGTGTTAGTGAATATTGCTAAAATTACAACAGAAGGATTGGGAAAGCCTCTATCTATAACTTTATTATTTTTTATAGCAACTACAGTACATTAAAATCAGGGTGTCTGTGAAATTAGTTAGAAGTCTGACGCCAGCCTATATGAGGCAGAGCGTGAATCCTAGTTAATTATACAAAAATCTGGAAATGAAAATTAATCACGACAAACCAGATAAAAAAATAATTAGAAACATAATGTAAATTTGGTCAAGCATGAAGATAGGTAGCATCTCGTTAGTTCCTTCGCAGTATCGCCCATGTTATATTAAATAAACATAATTTTAATTCGTACTGGAAGCCGAATGCTAAATTTTAATGATGGTATCTTAACCACTAACGGTTAGCGTTTCCTTTTCAAAATTATGATTTGAGCATTTACACAAATGCAAACAAGGTAGGCGCCGCGATTCATAAATATACAGCTCAGACAAAGCACAGCTGAATAATAAGAATAATCAGCGTTAAAGTAAATTACCGGAGTACAGTGGCGTGAACATGCATCAAGTGAGCTGAGATTTGGTTCCGGAACGTTGGTGTTGCTATTGTTACCGAACAATATCACCCGGAGCCGTCAGATTGCGTCTGTTCTGCGAGGGAGGCCTCCCCTAATCGCATTTTACTTGCGACACTTGTATTCTATTAGAATTATTATGTATCCGACACGACCTTATTACATTAAACGGGGGGCAGGCGACTTTCATTGACTTCGGCGATTTATTGGTGGAGGAAGATGAAGAAATAATCGGGACGTCTCTATTCGGCTATAACTCCATCCACTTTTCTGCATGAACAGCCTTGGAAAACGAAATCGGCCTGGCTCCTGCCTGGTCCTTTTTGTCGTCTTCGATTTGTTCCAGGCAGTTAATAAGTCGTTAAATAATAAAAAGTTAAATCTAGGCAAGTGTCGGTTTTTCTTTATGGCGCGGTCGCATTTCTAGCTTACCTGCACTATTGGTTATAGGCAATTAAATTAGGGTTTCACGACCTTACAAATTTCGAATTAGCTTTGTCGGTTTCTGTTTTTGTTTCGAGATTTTGCTGACTGTACGTTACTTCTGACTATGTGGAGGGTGAAGAGGTGTAGAAAATTCTTGATTTATGTTCGTTGCAACTTGCAACCCCACTTTAAAAAATCTATGGACCAGCTTAGCATCAAGTTTCATCAGAATCTAATTTTCAAAATCTTAATCTTACGTTTTGAGATATGCTGATCTGAAAAATTAAACATAAGAATTGTCATGATTTCCATTAATGGACAAGGACTAGACAATGATTTGAACAATTTCGTACTAGAAAAAATTCACTAGACCTAGAGGTTAAAAGCGGTAAAATGATGAATAAATGAATGAAATATGAAATCTGGAGTTACCACTGTTACAGTAGGTGTAAATACACAAAATAATAATAAAAACTTACGAGCGTTTCTGAAATACATCATTTTTCATTAACATTTACTTCATACACCAAAGTTTATAAAATTTTGTGTACGTTATAACGCAGCCCTACCAATTATTTATCTCACAATAGTACATATTCCAGCAACGAACAATAATGATCAGTTATTATATGGGATGTTGGTGTATTACATATTGTATTCCTTTTAGTTAGCTAAAATGATAATTAAGTATTCCAATTTCGTACAAAAAGTTAGCAGTAAGCATGAAACAAGTGTAGTTAGCTTTATAACCAAAGTTGAACAGTATATCTGATAAATGTATCCGAGATACATTTGTATCTTGTATCATGTATCAGAGATACTTAAGCTAGAAGTATCATGTATGAGTGATATCAAAAGTGATGTATCATGTATTAGATCGATTTAGCTGATCTTGGTCGAGATATTTTTTATCTTTGTTGTGTAATATATTTTTTACAGTTTTACGTTATTTAAAATTCTTATTTCTATATATTTTCTACTTTCGCAATGGATATCAAAGAATAAATCAAGAACTAATACAAATAATTTACAGTGTATTATATGGCAGTATATTTATTAGATTCAGAAGTAAGACCTTTCATGTATCTTGTATCATGTAGCAAGATGAATATACATATTATGTATCATACAGCAATGATTCTAAAATTCAAGTATTATGTATCATTGAAACTGATTAATAATCCATTTTGCGCAACTCTGTTTATAAGAAACTTCCATTGCTGTGTCCCGCTGCGGTTTATCATAATGTTATTGATTTTTTAAAACTTGAAATTTATTATATAAATAAATAATCGGAGTCATAGCGTTTGACGACGTTGTTTGATATCCAGATTCGTTCTTAATCTTGTTATGTCCCGGCAATTTTCGTTTCGAACAATTCCTTTGCTGATCCCCGTTCTTGTTATAACAAGTTGTTTTGAATCTATCTACTTTGATTTCTTCTTTCTGAGCCGTAAATATTCTAGTGTTTTCTGTGGTAATCGCTTTTCCTCATTTTGTTACGCGTTCATATCATATTGTCTGTTCACTTAACATCTACTACGATAGTTTTATTGCATTTTGTAGCCATAATCTTGTTTATTGGCCCTCAATAGAGGGCGTAATATGGCTTTTATGGCCTTAGGGCCTATAACGTTGCTAAGCAGTATAACAAGCACACCAACAATGTAGTATAGCAACACCAACAATCTGCATAGAAACCATAGCACACCAAAAATTCACAGCGCCAGCACACCGATAACGCCTACTGCGTTATCGGGAAATTGAAAGCTCTCCGCTTCGCGTCGCGCTTTAAGCATTCCCTCGTGCTATAATCTATTGAATGCGCCCTTAATACATAAATAACTATTATTGCACTAATTTTTCCCCATCCTTTCTTGAGTTAATTTTTTGTTTCTTCCGTTTTCTATTCTAATTCCTAATTAGTTTTTCGTTGTCGTATTCTTCTTTTCCTAGGAGTCGTGGCCCTTGCTCTATGTAGCAGTTAAGATATTCTTTGTGATTTGGCGCCATCGATCTCTCTTCCTTGAAGTTATTGCTGCTTGTTCAACTCTACCACTGTTTACTACTGTTCTAGTTGGTTTGCCCACTTCTTTTGTGAACGTCTCCTTTCTTTTGCTCCCTGGATTCTGCCTTTTACGATCAGTTTTTTAAGAGTTTGTGCGTTGTATGTGTTGAAAAAAATAGCGACTCTGTTAAAAAAAAATCGAGTAGGTTCTTCATTGTCTTATAGAACAAAGAAGATTAGTTCTTCTTTCTTGCCATGAGACGCGTATAGCTCGTACATAGCTATAATTATCGTATGTGGTTATTTCTCCTCGTCTCCTAAACTTAATTCTTCTGACCCCTAGCCTACTCATAAGTATTTAGTTTTCCTTAAATTTACTGTTTGTCCGGTTTATTTGTATTCGTCCACAATTTCTCTAGTCAGGTATTGCAGAATCTCCGTATTCTTTGCAATAAGTACTAATCAGAAAATTCCTTGTATTAAAGAGAATTATGGGTAATAACCTAATAATCATGCAATTTTTAAATGTAACACATTGAGTTATAACGTTGCTTCTTTATTGTGTTGTAAATTATGGTTTCTAACCAGATCAATCTTTCGAAAATTCAAAATGTATTTCTTTTCCACAACTTGCAGCATTGATCTTCTAATATTTTAATATGTTGTTACCTTCTTGGCATTGTTTGTATTGTCTGCGGTCTTTTAAGGGGTGCCTGTATTTAAATCAAATTGCTGTCCCATGAGTTGTGTATTAAAATTAAATATTCTAAAGTCTTCTTATAGATCACAATATATTGGTTTAATTAATATTTTGGTTTTGCTAAAAATCGTGAAGGTAGATACAATATTTACGTAGAAGTTAAATATCCTATGAACTATATTTTTGTCAAAATTGCCGTTTCTGTACGTTTAACGAGCAATTTCAGTAAAAGCACATCCCATAAGGGAGTACTAAATTTTAATAGAATATCGCTATAGTAAGTAACACAGTTGTACGCAGCTCGACTCTCCTAGAAAGGCCGAATTTTGCAATTAGGCCAGGATAGATATTTGAGTTTAACTCTGGATTTATATTTTTTTATTTCATTCGCTTTGCTGTGTTAATGAATATCAACTATTTTAATTTTTCGTTTTAACGTATTTTTTTCTGTTTTTCCGCGTTTTTAATTTATAACGTGTAAAAATGGGTTTTGGGCAATCAAAGCCGTAGCAGTAATTCTATTACTTCTTTAAATAAACAATTCATTTTATTGCTTAAACATATAACCTAGAAAGGTTTCTAATATTTTATTGATGCAGAATATTTCTACTGACTTTAATAATGGAATACAAATTTATTTCAGTATTCATTTATTTTATCTGTTAATAACATGCTCTAAACTCTATAATGTTTTCATTCTCATTACGGTTATCAAAGTTGGCCATTTGTATTTCTGATCTTTTGCTGGTATTCTAATTCATAGGTTACTGATATAGTATTTTCAAAGCTTTGTTGCACTTTTGATACGGATATGGAATATTGAACATAGCTGCATCAGCTACTCTTGGCAACTCCGTCAAAAAAGCTTTATAAAAGTAAATTTTGTCTTGTTCTACAATCACGTAGAAAAGTAATAAGAAGACTTATTAGACGTATTAGATTAGTGAAGAGTAACTTTATATATTTTGACTGTATCTTGTAATCATATCAAAGGTGTTGTTCTAAATTTAATTAGACGTAACAGTATTTTGCTAGTCCTTTATTGAAGATTCAAATGCGGTTTACCAAAGTATTTTCCACTCATCAAGTTCAAGGAATAGCCAGTCCAAAACAAACCTCTTTCCACACAGAGCCCAAATATGCGGAATCCATTCCAACCCTAATCTAACATGTCAGAGAGCGGCCGGGACGCGGACGAAAATAAATTCTCAGGGAACAAGTTTTCGCAGAGTATTTGCGAAAACAAAATAACCGAATCGGGCAATAACACGCTTATTAGGAATATATAATACCGACACAGACATTGACGATCCAGGACTGAGAACAACTTAAAAATGTGTATGCTTTGTTAGCTGGAATATCAACACGTATTCAGAACGATCACTAAAATTTCGGCCCGGTCAACCTGCTGGGCTACTTATTCGAAATGTCATTCATGTCAGGCTTTTTTTGGGTCTGAATAGCGCTGAGACGGATCAAAACCATACCTAGCTTTTCGGATTGAATTTTCGGATGACGGCTCGTGACATCGACTAACCTTTCGTTGTAGTTTGCTGGTATACAGGGAGACCACTGGGTTGTTCCTGACTTATTTCATTGTAGATTTGATTAATAAACGAGGTATAACTTTTTGACTTATTAATTACATGAAAAAATTTATTAATTTTGAACTTTTCTTAATTTTTTCCTGCTGATGATTATTAAAGATGACATGGTTGAATCTACATAGACACCCTGTATATGCTGCTATAAAGGACCATCTGTGTAATCAGTCTTCCCATCTGACATATGCTGTGCATCTTTAATCCATTAGTTAGTCATTTGATTTTCTATTGAGCATACAATTTCCATTTTGCTCCAACTGAAAATTCCCACATCTCTTCTGGGAATTAATTGGTACGCATAACTCCTTTCCGCCGATGTTTACGTAAACTGAAATTGATTCAGACTTTGTAGGTGCGCTTGGAGCGCAGGCAGAGCTAAATGCATTTCATTTGCAATTAACGGGCGAGTAAACGCATATTGCTTGCAATTGCAGCGTTTGCGTGCAGCATTTTAACAACATGCATCCGTTGAACTCGAATTCGCTCATTGTAAATACGCAGTGAACTGATAAATCGCAGATTACTCTTCATTCAGCCCGCAACAGGCACAAAGGCCATGAGGAAGCGATTTTCAGCCGCTGGTCGAAATTTGCATACAAAGTTCAATTAGGGCGAAAAATGCAAGGACAAATTACTTCGAATTTAATTACAATGGCACATGAAACCGCCGCGCGTGTTAGATTATGAAACTTGAACATGAATGCGGGAAATACGGCGGTGTTTATGTGGAAAGCTGCTTTTACATTTCTGTGTTAATTCTACACGAAAGGAATTCTGTTACTGTTTCGTACATGAGCCATATCACATTTCGGCTGCCTGCGAGTATTACGTTACAACGCCGGCGTAGCCTGATAATATGGAAATTTATTATCGTGTTAAGACGTAATCGGGGGCATTTTTGGGGTTAAGCCTCATTTCACCAAATTCATAAAAAATTAAAATATTAATCAGGAAATAAAAACAGGGATTTAATTTTCAATTCGTAGTAGGTAAAAGATATCTCCGACACCTGTTTCCTGATTGCTAATCCATCAGGTCTCCACAATTCCATGTGAAAAATTTTACAAAAATCTACGCATTAGCGTAAACTGCAAGTCATGTTAGTAATATTTACTTCAGATCATAGTGCTAGATTTTCAGCTAGTTAACAAAGTGATCATCAGAGAATTCTGCCACAGTTGCTTACTCCAAATTCCAGTGTTGTAGGAATTGTTAAGTACCTAATTAAAGTTATGTGAAAATACATTTTTTGTTGCAAATCTATTTCTTCATTTAACAATTTTCAATAAATATTATTTTGCAATCAAAATTGAATATGAAAATCAACGTGAGGATATTTAAAAAAATATGATCATAGAAAGAGGAATAGGAAATGCAGGTGCAATATGCAAATATGGCGTCATACTCACAGTTTATCCTGACCGTCCAGCGTCGAATGTCAGTTTCACAGTCAGAAATATATAAATAAATAATACTAAAGGTCAAGAATTATGTTATTATAAATATAAAAAGTAAATGTCGTCATAAACATCAAATATACCTGATATTAAAAGTAGCATATTTTCAAGGAGCAAGTTGCTGACCGGGAACAATGTCAACGAGTTTATTTGTTGCTGGAGATCCATATACTACAGCAAATAGAATCGTTAATATGTACATATTAAGGTTAAAAATATCAAATGGAAAATCTAAATAAGAGCATGTTCTAACAATCGTATTTGGACACCTGCAGTTAAACAGACATTAAAAGTATTTTTACTTCAGATTTACATTACGGAGCGAATATGCGATAATAAATCAAATTCTGCAGCTCCAACAACAAATAAATGTCAACAGAAGTTTGTTGCATAATTTTGTGATTTTAGCTCTGTAATTGCAGTAATTTAACAATTTTGATGAAATTATAGCTGAAGGTCCGATGTCATAAAACTATGATAAATGGGTAGAAAACTGGTCTTACGTTTGTTATAAGTTTCTTGCTCTTTATTCTGGAGGATTATCCACCCCCACAGAGATTTTTTACTGACAGCAAAAGTATTTTCACCTCATTGAATTGATATTAGAAGAAAACATTTTTAAAATGCCAATTATTACAGTTAACTGCCAGATTTAATCGTAGCAGATCTATAGCTCAATTTTAAATAAATCACTTATCGATTTCAAAGCATTGTATAACACGAAATTAACCCAACACTTCTGTTTATAAATAGAATTTAATTAAACCCATAAAACTCCACCATCGCTTTTCAGAGCAAATGACAGAGAATAACTAGAGCTGTTGTCAATCATTCTGACGGAAGTTTAAATTCTGAGGTCACTTCTTTCATGAAAATCTACGAAGAAATACCATACAGAGTTGAAAAGAAGTTGTACTAGCGCGATAGAAGAAAATTAGTGGGCCAGTTATATTTATAGTGCACAATTCAAAACAAAACCGAATGTAAGTACTATTAAAAACATGCAATGATGATTACACTTTTTCAGAACACATTGAAATTTTATCATTCCAAGGTAAATAACTTACAGTGGCTGCCACAGTTGCAATAACCCACGTTAATATTTGCGAGGATTTCTGATTTATGTGAATGTGTGATTTATGTTAATAGAACTTCCTTATGTACTTTTAGAAGTAATTGTTTCATTATTTACACTCCCTTGCTCAAAATTAATTTTATTATTGACCTGTCATATGCCCTGCATGTTTACCTACATCGAAGATTGAAGTTAAGGTTAAGTTGAAATGTTTTCATTATTCCAATTACAGTTAATAATAACCAGTTTAATTTCTGCTATGCACATCAATCAGGTTTTTCTTTAACTCACACCGAACGAAACCTCGGCAGTGTGGTAAATGCGAAAACGACTACATTTAATCAACTTATGTTTCCAGTAAGATCTGGAGTGGGGAACAAGGGATTAGATTTAAAATCAGAATCGCATAAAAGTATAAAATAGACTCATGTTGCCGACAATAATCATTGCTTTAATTATTGGAAAACGACTGCATAACCCAATAAGTCTGGATTGCTTTAGAAATAAATCAACAATAACCGCCACAACTCCTTTTCTTGAGTTTAATCGCAAGGAATGGTTACGAATAAATCTATGCGTTAAGGATTTGTTATAGTTTTATTTTTGCGTCTTCTTAAACTTACTATCTGCTCCCTACTGGCAAACACTCATAACTGTTTGCGCATCTCTTGAATTGGTTTAAAAATAACGTAATATAATCTGCTCTGCTCTTTATTATTTGCACTTTGAAGCCATTACTGGGACGAGTAAAAAAGTGATAATAGTTTAATAAAGAGCTAATAAGCGGCCTTGAATTTAATTCTTGGCCGTTATTCAGCATCAACTTGTACATAATATATAATCAAACCACAATAATACAATAGTAAATAATAACTGTAATTGAAATATTTCACCAAGTATCACAGCAAAACTAGTATTAACGTCATTATTCATTTGTCTAAGCCTTTAAAGTAAACTATACAGAAGTACCAAATATGATCCTATTAGAAAATATAAAAACAAATCAAAATCAAAAGGAACACATGTAAAGGTTCCTTATATGAGTCGTCGAAAAGCTGCTAATTTGATTGTGTTTGCGAGGTTGTGTCGCTGAATTCGACTGCTGCAGGATAGTTTTAACAGTGGAATAAAATTTGATAAAAATAGAGTATTATTTAGGCCAAGAAAAATATTTAATATGAACAGGTGGGTATTATAACTATAACACCGTTTATTTATACGAAAAATCGTTATCAAGTATTTTTGTCAAAACAATGGAAGTGTAATCTATTTCACAAATAAATATATGTCGCTCAGTAGGAAGTGTTTAATGGTTGCTTGATTTGTTGATTGAAATCGCGCATTTGCTGTATTGTTATTTTTAGAGAGTGATATACGTTATATATAAATAAAGAAATAATTAATGTTTGTGGTGTATGGGCGACAATAATGTTTTGTGCCCG
Organism: Agriotes lineatus; assembly: GCA_940337035.1. Lineage (NCBI taxonomy): Eukaryota > Metazoa > Arthropoda > Insecta > Coleoptera > Elateridae > Agriotes > Agriotes lineatus. The sequence goes on from OW679198.1 coordinate 82,295,495, forward strand.
TATTGCTGGACTTAAAAATAATTTATTTCTACTAGTTGTTTTTATTTTTATGCCGTAATATTGTTCGGTAATCATAATATGAATTAAACCTACAATTTTCAAGATTTTGATGGTAGGAGTAGTGTAAATTTGTAATATCAAAATTGTTTGATCAGAATAAACCTTCTTAGGCTTGTCAGTCTTACGTAGAATTATTACCCCATAGCTTAAGTTGGAGCTTTTACACTGGCATGCAAAAGCATAGAAAATCAAAGATATTGTATGGGAAAAAGCTTCTGACTATGCAGTTTATTAGATGAAAAGGTGACTACATTGAACATAATAACAACAAAAACTTATGGTTCTTACGAATATTACAGGAAGCTATAAAATTATGGAACCTGATGGTATTGTACAACCCACTTAATGATAAAAGGTGCACTTAATAGTTGCAACATTCTATAAAATGCCATTGTATACTGTATTATGTGGTAACAATAACCGAATTTAAAAATTAAATGGAAATACTTGCATATATGCATATGCATATTATAAATCTATGGAATGCCGTTGTGTGATCTACATTCACCACTTTCAAAAATGATGTTATTTTCGAAATGTTAACTATCGTGTACAGTATGTTCCACTTCTTACTGGACAGTTCTTTATTTTTCTTTATTTTCTAATCGTTAATTTGACTACTACTGCCAAAAGAGACATTTTCATAATTTTAGTAAGCTATTAAAAAATAGGTTAGAATCCCAAATACAAATTTGAATTAAGCATTTATAATATTATAGTGTAAATAAATTAAAATTTCATTTTGTGTTAATAAAGAGCCATGACAAACAAAAAGGTTGTGGACAGCGAATTCAGTTTATGACATGTCAATTAAGCTTCCTGAATAACAAATTGAAATATTGCGTGCAATAATTTAACATTGCTGAAAAAATAGAACAATAATTTTTCGATGAAATTTTGGATTTCGACTATTTTTGTGACTCTGTGGGACCTTTTTCAATAAAATTTGGCCTACTGTAATTTTGAAAGTTTTCGTATTTATTTTTGATCACAGCAGGCTACCGATTTGCAGTAAAATTATTTAACAGTTATGAAAATACCGTTTTAAGGAGTGATGTAATAGAACAGATATTTAGGAAACTATATTGATTCCGAGCAACCTCAATGATCATGTACTATGTTTATTATGTATGGTAATAAACAAGCTGAAAGTAATAATTCAGAAAGAAGCATTTCTAGATTGGGCGTGGTTGCTTATACGGATGCACAAATGTTTTCAAAAATATATTCATTCCGAACAACTTCAATGATCATGTACCTACCTATTACAAGTTTACTTTGAAGGAGGGCTAATGTGTGGTATTAAACAACTTGAAATTAGTCATTAAGGAGAAGCATTCCAAAATTTTGTGTAGTGGCTTGCATGTGAACAAGTACCTATTCTGAAAAACATAGTCATCCCGAGAAGCTTCAAGATCCTGTGCTATAATTTTATTTTGGAAATATGGGTCTTGTGTTCCATTAAACAACCTGAAAGTAATCATTATAGAAGAAGCATTTCTAATTTTGTGTGGTGGCTTGTGCATAAAAAATATATTCCGAGCAACTTCAATGATCATGTACTATAATTATATTATAGAAAGAGGTTTTTTTGTGGCATTAAACAACCTGAAAATAATCATTCAGAAAGAATTATTCCTAAATTGTCTGTGGTTGCTTGCGTATTAACAAATGTTTTGAAAAATATATTCATTCAGAGCAACTTTAATGATCATGGACTATAATTATATTATAGAAACAGGTTTTTTTGTGGCATTAAAACACCTGAAAGTAATCATTCAGATAGAATTATTCCTAAATTGTGTGTGGTTGCTTGCGAATGCACAAACGTTTTGAAAAATATATTCATTCCGAGCAACTTCCATGATCATGTACTATAATTATATTATAGAAAGAGGTTCTTTTTGTGGCATTAAAGAACCTGAAAGTAATCATTCAGAAAGAATTATTCCTAAATTGTGTGTGGTTGCTTGCGAATGAACAAATGTTTTAAAAAATATATTTATTCCGAGCAACTTCAACGATCATGTACGTACTATAATTATATTATAGAAAGAGGTTTTTTTTTGTGGCATTAAAGAACCTGAAAGTAATCATTCAGAAAGAATTATTCCTAAATTGTGTGTGGTTGTTTGCGAATGAACAAACGTTTTGAAAAATATATTCATTTCGAGCAACTTCAATGATCATGTACCTACTATAATTATATTATAGAAAGAGGGGTTTTGTGGCATTAAAGAACCTGAAAGTAATGATTCAGAAAGGATTATTTGTAAATTGTGTGTGGTTGCTTGCGAATGAACAAATGTTTTTAAAAATATATTCATTCCGAGCAACTTCAATAATCATGTACCTACCATAAGTATGTTATAGAAAGAGGGTTTTTTTGTGGCATTAAAGAACCTGAAAGTAATCATTCAGAAAGAATTATTCGTAAATTGCGTGTGGTTGCTTGCGAATGATCAAATGTTTTGAAATATATATTCATTCCGAGCAACTTCAATGATCATGTACCTGCTATAATTATATTATAGAAATGGGGTCTTTTTGTGGCATTAAAGAACCTGAAAGTAATCATTCAGAAAGAATTATTCCTAAATTGTGTGTGGTTGCTTGCGAATGAACAAATGTTTTGAAAAATATATTCATTCCGAGCAACTTCAATGATCATGTACCTACTATAATTATATTATAGAAATGGGGTCTTTTTGTGGCATTAAAGAACCTGAAAGTAATCATTCAGAAAGAATTATTCCTAAATTGTGTGTGGTTGCTTGCGAATGAACAAATGTTTTAAAATATATATTCAACCCGAGCAACTTCAGTGATTCTGAACTATAATTTTATTTTGGAAATAGAGCTTTTCTGAGGTTATAAACAACCTGAAAGTAACCATTAAGCCAGGAGAATTTTCTGTGATGGCTTGCGTATGAACAAAATTTCTGAAAAGTGTACTCATTCCGAGCAATTTAAATGATCCTGTGCTACAATTTTATTTTGGAAATATCGCTTTCGTGTGGCATTAACCAGCTGAAAGCAATCATTCAGAAAGAAGCATTTCTATATTTTGTGTAGTGGCGTGCGTATGAACAAATATTGTGAAAAAATATTTTTCCGAGCAACTTCAATGATCATATACTATAATTATATTATGGAAAAAGGGTTCTTATGTGGCATTAAACAATTTGAAAGTAATCTTCCACGAACAATTATTTCTAAATTTTGGGCGGTTGCTTGTGCATGAACACATGTTTTGAAAAATATATTTATTTCGAGCAACTTCAATGATCCTGTACTATAATTTTATTTTGAAAATAGGGCTCTTGTGTGGAATTCAAGAACCTGAAAGTAATCATTAAAAAAGAAGAATTTCTAAATTTCGTGGGGTGGCTTGTATGAACAAACATTTTGAAATTATATTCCGAGCAACTTCACTGATCATATACTATAATTATATTATAGAAAGAAGATTTTTATGTGGAATTAAACAACTTGAAAGTAATCATTCACGAAGAATCATTTTTAAATTGTGTGGGGTTGCATGCGGATGAATTTTTTTTTTTTGTAAAATATATACATTCAGAGCAACTTCAATGATTCTGCACTATTGGAAACAAGGCTCTTGTGAGTCATTAAACAACTTGAAAATAACCATTAACGAAGAAGCATTTTTAAATTTTGTGTGGTGGCTTGTGCATGAACCAAATTTCTGAACAATATACTCATTCCCAGCAACTTCAATAATCACGTACTATAATTATATTATCGAAAGAGGGTTTTTATATGGCATTAAACCACCTGAAATTAATCATTAAGGTGAAGCACTTCTAAATTGTTGGGTGGCTTGCATATGAACAAGTATTTTGAAACATATAGTCATTTTGAGCAACTTCAATGATCATGTACTATAATTATATTATGAAAAGAGGGTTCTTATGTGGAATTCAGCAATCTGAAAGTAATCATTCAGGATGGCCAAGTGTTTTGAAAAATATAGTCATTCCGAGCAACTTTAGTGATCATGAACTATAATTTTATTTTGAAAAGAGGGCTAGTGTGTGGCATTAAACAAACTGAACGTAATCATTCAAGAAGAATCATTTCTAAATTTTGTGTGGCTGCCTGCGAATGAACAAATGTCTGGAAAAATATATTCATTCCGAGCACCTTCAGTGGTCCTGTAGTATAATTTTATTGTGAAATTAGAGCTCTTGTGTGGTACTAAACAACTTGAAAGTAATCATGAAGGAAGAAGCACTTCTAAATTTTTTGTAATGACTTGCATAAGTATAAACAAATATTTTGAAAAATATATTTATTCAGAGGAACTACAATGATCATGTACTATACTTATATTATGACAAGAGGGTTCGTATATGTAATTAAACAAGCTAAAAGTAATCATTCAGAAAGAAGCATTTCTAAATTTCGTGTGGTGGCTTGCATATGAACAAGTATTTTGAAAAATATATTCATTCGGAGTAACTTCAATGGTCATTACATATAATTTTATTTTGTAAAGAGAGGTCGTCTGTGGCATTAAACAACCCGAATGTAATCAATCAAAAAGAAGCATTTCTATTTTTTTCCTGGTGACGTTATTAAATATTAATTAAAAGTGAAAATAATATCTGCTGATTTAAATTAGATTTTTTTTCATGTAGTATATTTGAAAAACATTTATTCTGAACAACTTTCTACTGGTTATGTAATATATATTAATTTTGGCAAGAAGGTTTTTGTATGATATTAAGTAACCCGAAAGTAATAATTCAGGAAGAAGCATTTTTAAACTTTGACTAGCGGCGTGTGCATTGTTAAATATTAATTAAAACTTTAAACAATATCTGCCACTTTGTATTACAAACTTCTTTAGTTCTTCTTGTTAACTATGAAAAATATAGTTGTTCTGATCAACTTTTTTCAGTTAGGTAGTATACGTTTATTTTGGATTCCAGAATTAGTGGTAATATGCCAGGAACAAGCGTTTTCATATTTTGTGGGGGGCATGTTTGTTATCAACTATTCAAAATTTTAAACAATATCTGTCAATTGCAGTTTTTCATATAATTTTGAAATCAGAAAATAGTTTAACACAAGATTTTTTTTTCTTATTTAAATTTAAGTTATCCTTTGAATGGCATTATTATACAGTATGGTTTTATGTATGGATATGCAATGATGCAGCATTTGTAGTAATAACTTCTGCTACACCGGAGCCACCTACGTGCATGATTCACGGATTTCCTCCCCGACTTTTTCGTTCCGGGATAAGTAGCATAATTTGGGATATTTAAATTAAAAGCATTGTAATGCGTCGAATAAACGCCTCGCCTGAAGGTACACCGTGGCGTTTACGCCTAACAAAGCCAGGTACAATTACGGAGTGTCTGTTTTACTTGCGGTATACAAATGTCGCAGGCTGATGATCAAATCGCGTGTCGGACACAACTGTCGAGCGTTGTAAAAGTGTATCGTCGCATCCGCCGACGGCTTTCATCATTAAACCTCCTCGCTATTTCCAACTTATTTATTATTATAACCTACGAGAGTTTTTGTTGACACTTTGTCAGAGATGGCTAATAACCGGCTAGCTTTGGCTAGGAGCTCGAAAACGCCAGCAACAGCTCTGAATTACGACACGGAGGCGAATTGGTGGTTTGTATGAGACATTGTTAGCTACCTCGTTATCGGCATTGTGTGCAGGCACATCTGTCCTCCCAGCGACGTGTTTGTTACATTTTATACAATTTTGAATTACTGTCGCCGACCTACGCTTCACAATGTGCGAGGTTTTACGTTGACTAACCGAAAACCGCACGATCGTTGAACCCCCAACTAAAATTGACTTGAATTTCTTTGATGAACACTCAACAGTTCCTCGGAGTTTTCACAATTTAGTATTGCTCCAATTATGAAAACTCCAATATGACAATTTTTATTAGGTATCCATTTCCAGTACCTGGTGTCATTCACAGGGTGAGAAAAAGGACCCAGCATTGTATTCAAGAAGTTGTTGGCCATCTCCAATATTTATGATGAATTTGGTATCTAATTTCTGAATAAACATAGCTCTGAAAAAATTTTGGTTATGTTTGCTTATGTTTTCCAGTTGACGTCTAAACTTGACAAACACAATGACTTGTATGTGAAGAAAGCGCGCATATAAGTTTAACTTATTTTAATTTCACATCGCCTGCCTAGAATAGAGACTAATTAAATCATTGATACATAGGGAATAAAGATGTCCGAGAATCCCTGGCCAGTCTTTTAGGGTTTTCAAGATAATGCATTTTGCACAATATGCAAAATTACTATATTCGCATATCTATCCGTAACCTTCACATGAAAATCTATGTGTAGTAAAAATGAAATGGTACTGTTGTTCGAGGAGAACTAAATAGGCATTTATGGTTATAAAAATGAAGAATTGCACCAGCTATGTACAATTTATAGGTATACCCATTTTTCACAAAATCAGCTATAAGTATTATGGATCGATTTCGAGTAAATGTTAAGTTAGATTATTGTATGCTTAGTAAATAACCCTTTGAGGGTTTGCATCGGTTCAGTTTATTTTAATTATGAAGAGAACTTGCTTCATAGGAGATTGATACTGCAAGTAACTTCTCAACACTGAAATAAAAAATAATTGGAATAGCATGTATACTATACAAGTTTTACAGTCTGTAGGAGAAAAGCATTTGTTATGGTAGCCTCTTATGCAAGTACCTATAAACGTCATAAGTTAAAGGAAGCAGTCTTACCGATGATTAAAACAGTTATATAATTTTACCTAAATTGATTAAGACGTGATTTTAAACAATTTGACAAACAAAATTATTTTAGAATTACTAGAGAATCGGTCGCCAAAAATCAGTAACAATATTAAAATTATGAAATAGCTGGGTTTTGAAACATTACTGAATTAAACTCTAGTGTTTAATTCAAGGTGTACTACATAGAATGACATTTTAAAACAGTTTCATATTTTTATATCAGTTTTATCTAGTAGATTTTCAGATAAGCAAAGAGTTAAACGACGCTTGAGATTTTAAGGCCTATACAGAGTGAATCGTAAGTATGGTCATTAAATTAAATGGGTGTATACTGACGTCAGTATTTCCCTAAAATTAATTGCTTACGAAAAATTTAAGGTGTATATGCAAACTTTTGAAAACTACTGGCTAAGTCAGATAATAGTATGACACATTAACCTAGTGCACCAAATCCATCAGTTTAAGCAACTAAACATTTAAATTTTTGTGTGAGATTATTATTAATTTTTTACGTATAGTTTATAATGCAAAGTGAATCTGCTTGATCACATCTAACTGCTCTTACTCTTACTCATACTTATGAATCATTTATACTGTTCTAATATTTTTGTGATACAATTAATTTTCCCTGAGCATTTTACCACAATAAAATGGAGCTTGTCGTTTGAATCTGAAAGTGAAAGTCTTTCACTGGGGATTTGGTGGAGAGCATATCTTCGGCCAACTTTGTCGTGTTAGTTTCTCTCCAAGGCTATTGACAGCTTGGCTCTCGAAATAGGTACTTAACGAATTGTGTCATTTCACCACAAGTCAAAATTAATAGTAGATACTACTAAGCAACGTTTTGAAAAAAGCCTTGACCTGTTATTAACGCAACGTTCGCGTATTAATACAGGGTGTCTCAAAAAGAAATTCACTTTTAAAAACGCCATAACTTCTTCATTAATAACTTTTTTATATAGATAATTATAACAATTGAAAACATCGGTTAGATGTTGCCCCTGACGGCTTATGCACTCTTCTAAACACACCCTTTCGTTTGCCATTATGCGTTGACTAAGTTCCCACGGTATTGATTTCTTCTCGAATATGGTCCTTAAGATGTAAATTTCCAGGTGGATTATTATACAGTATACAGTATACGCCCTGCTCTTGAGATTACCCAATTTAAAAAAATCCAACGGAGTCAAGTTCTTGGGAGATAGTTAATGTTTATTCTTTTAGAAATTAATCTTTCTGGAAAAAGTTATCGTACGGTTTCTTAAGTAATAGCTGCCGTATGAATAGTGGCTCCATCTTGCTGGAACCACGCTTCGTCATTGAATCTTACGAGTCCATGAAGTTGGGGAGCAATAAACTAATGGAAAATGCAAGGGTATGTTTGGAAGAGTGCATACCCCATCAGGGGCAACATCTAACCTATGTAATTTTTCGTACTTAATTTGCCAAGATTCTTTTTTCAATTCTTATAATTATCTATGTAAATAAGTTAAAAATAAAGAAGAAGAATTTCTTTCTGAGACACCCTGTATTTATAATTTTGTAGGGTTGCGAAATTTTTAATTAATTTTAAAATATTTTCTTCCAATCAGCATGAAGAAGAAATGTGGACTTGCGTCAGTCATTGATAATAAAATGAAGTCATATAGTTTTAAAATTTGACGATTATTTTTAGAACATAAACAATAACCGTAGGCGACACAATTCTATTTTTAGACTTTTCGGAATAAATAGCACCTAAAAATAACACACAAAGCCTTTGTCAATTTATATCGCATAAGTCGCTGTCAATGAAAAAGAAGACGGTGAAATTGCATTACACCGAGAAAACCGATTTAACAACCTTAAACCGGAAAAGAAAAATGTATTACTTTGTAGTTTATAATATAAAACAAGAATAAATAATGCCGTAGAATCGGTTTCAATCCTACTAGTAAGATGGACTACTGTATGAAGAAAAAGGAAAGTTAAATCATTTAAACAAAATTATCTCTAGTATGGGACATGTTTCAGCAAAATGCTGAAAACACTTTGATTTTTACCAAATGTGACTGAAACACCCAAAGGACTGTTCTTTGATTTTGAATTTTATCCAAAGTTGTGCTTATCTCAACCACACTTGCCAGTATGTTTATAGAAATTTATTCCAGTAACCGTCAATCGCATTAAGCAATTAAATGATTTAATTTTTCGAGAGAGTATGACTAATTTTTGACGTATAGTTTATTATGCAAAGTTGTTCTGTTGGATGTCCTCTAACCGCCTTTAAATTTAATTACCATATTTATGGATCGCCCTGTATATTACTAAATTTCAACTCCACTGCACAGTTTTAAAATTATAATTCACCGAATGTTCAAACACTGTTCTGGGTGCTTTAAATGTGAAAACCTAATCTCTTTTCAAATAAAACATTTATTTAATCCGGCATACAGTGCGTGCTTAGCTGCTGATTTGTTAGTTAACGGTTGTTTAAAATCCGGCAGCTTCTGTAGCGGAAGCTTTGGCCGAAGATAATTGTAACCCACGAAAAGCCAAAAAACCTCGCAAATGACCTTTTAAATTCAGCTTTTTAGTCTCGCACGTACCTGCATAAGAACTGCTCGCATCCTGCAACACATCGCGGCAACGCAAGGTCGTTGGTATTATTAATGAAAATTGCACGCCACTGTTCTATATAATTTTCCCGAGAAAAACTCACCATAATTGTTTTCTACGGTTGAATTTTTAAATTGCTTGACACTAGAAAACTCGCTGCACGGTGCGTTTATAGAGTAAATACAATTATGTAGGTGAATTGTCTGGAAACTTGTTTAAATCAAATCGTTAGGAGAAACTTCTGCACGCTCTGTTGTCTCGAATTACTTATTTAATATCTATTTGAATTAGTTGAATCGAATACTATATTTGTGAAAAATGCTAATCAGACAAGATATCGGTAGACATAGCCTTCATGTAAATACAGTTCTTGGTTATCCTCTTACCTTCAACATCTCCATTTTTTTCGTAATTTTCTACTCATTCTTTTATTATGACACGATTCTGGTCCATATATATTTTCGATAAAAAAGAAGAGGGCGAAGATGAGGAGGATGTGCATATAAATAGCTTAAACAATCTTACAATGACATGTTTTTTAAAAGTAGTCTTATTGTATAAAATACAGTTTTATTGCTTGCTTCCTTAATTCAGGCAGAATAGACGAAAAGAGCAAAACGACTTTGCAATGTGCTCAACTATTTAGTTGTTTTCAAAGCAGGTGCAAATATGCGTTGACAGTTTACTACTGCTTGGTTGATGAATACAGCCTAAAGTCTGCCTACATGGGTCATTAAATATTTAATGTGTAAAAATATTCTTAGCTACATAACAGTACTTCGGCGAAATGTCTCAAACGAAATCGTGTGTATATGTTAATGCTAGTCACTTTATGTGATTGTAAACAGCGGAAAATCTTTATATAAAGATTTAAATGGTAACTTTTGAATCTACTGGTATATTCTCATATGGACTACTGTAAACTAGTGCATTTGAACAGTTATTTCTTATTATTATTATTCGAGTTTCAAAACTAGAAAAGAGTAAATTTTACAAAAATCTTTTGGCGGTTTGTTGCTTGAAATAGTGTGTATATTGAAATGTATACAAACTAAGAAAAAGTGCAAATTTTGAAGTCACCGGTTTTCAAAAGCAGTTTACACCTCCGATTATGTTATTGATGACATTTCCAAATTTTCGTTATTTTTTACTATAAGTAGAAATATTAATAGTATAATTTATAAAATTTAAACAGGAAAGTATAGTTATATATAAGAATAGCTGCAGAACTTTTAACACACTAATGTTTTTTTTTTTAATTACATGAACACAATAAACAATTACATGATTAAATATACCTTTCTTTTCTCTAGACGAATGTTTATGGATGCTTACTCAAAAATAATCACTGAGGAAAAGAAGAACTTATCATTGAGTAGGTATGCTGTGTAGAACTATAGTCGTGTATATGTATCGTTATCGTCTTTTACTTCTCATTTGTCTAATCTTCTTCACGTATCGCTTGTCACTTTAACTATATCGTCAGCCCATTTAATCATTGATTTTCCTATACATGATCTCCAGTTAAGTACTCTGCCAGACCATCTTTTAATTCCAACTCTCACAAAGTGTCCGGCCCAACTCCACCTGAGTCTAGCTGCTCTTTCTGACACATCTGCCACGCCTGTCAGATGTCTTATTCTTTTATTAATGCAATATTAAATAATAAATGACTCCACCGTTTTTCAATTTTTCCATCTGCTTCTATTTTTTCCTCTAATTGGGTGCTAGATATGATGTGATATCGTTTCATTTTATCTCAATATTTAGTGACCAGCACTATGTCATCTGCATATCTTAAATTTTAAAGGTTTATTCAATCTATGTTGATCCCTTCATCCACTTTTCCGTTTGAAAACATTTTTTACAGCAAGAGTGAATAATTGTGGATTTCTATTTTGAAATCTCCTAGAATTTTTTTTTCCATTAGTTGTGCGGTGCCACTGTTTTCTTGTTTTTTCTTCTTCACTATGATTAGCTTATATCTCAAAACTTAGTATAGTAAATATGTCTAGAGGGATTTAAACTACAACTATTACTTCAATTAAGGGCGTCAGATAGGGTAGTATGTATATGAAAGGCCAGCAACCAAAGGTTTGCACTCTTTAACTTTTTAATATGCGTAAAGATATGAGCAGGAACATATTTAATCTACAGTATCGGGCATTTTAATAAGCAGCTTTGCGGCTGACAAGTTTCTTTTTTAATTATTCAAATTAAAGATGGTTTAATTGCTCGCCCCTTTTATTATTATAGTTGGCAATAAAATTCTTGGCATTCCCGAAAAGCTCATACAAACCGCATTAAGAATCAATTTAGTTATCTGGAGGAGTAATCAAAGAAGCGCATAATTTAGTATGCAGTTTGAGGCGAGTATCGATGAATCGCATAGCAGGTGCCAAGATGATCCGAGATAGGCAGCGTGTCTTAATTGCGTTACAACTCTTTTACCCTTGTTTATGAGGAGCATAACTTTTCCGAACAGGAGTGCACTAGCACAAGTTTATTGTGTTTGGGGTTTTTTACATCCCCTAAAATTTATAGGAAAAGGTGAAATGTCGCTTACGGAGCCAATAAATCGTGGTCGCCTTGGAAGTTGAGTTTGGTGTTTAGCATGGCAGCCTTGGAGCAACACCTTTTTAGCAGCGGGAGCTCATCCGTATGCAGGACTCGACAGGAAGAAAATCAAATATTCGTCGATTAATTGATGCCGTCTGGCTAGGAGCTGACAGGAGAGCTCCCACTGTTCGCCTCCGCCCTATGGCTTGTATAAAATATCGAGAAGTAATTGAAACGGACAGCCAGCCCTGTAATGGCATCCCCGAGCCTCACCTTGACCATAAATTAGCTGGAGAATCCGGTATTTACAAGAAAGCGTATTTGTGAGGGTTGTGTGTAACAGCCTGTTCCGGGGGAAGAGGAAAAAGCAATTTAGTGGGCTTACTCCGGGAAATCAATGAAGACAACTCGAGGGGCGCAGAGCCGATCCGAATTAGATACACTTCCAGCGGAAATATCTCTGGAAATGTGCCGGGAAATGGCTCCATAATGCTCTTGTCGGAGCGAGTTAATTAGGGCTCAGTTTCTCTCTAAATCAAATCACACTTCCGCTTATTACACTTGTTTAGATGAGTTTGCACAACCTAAACGGAACCCTTGCTTCCACCAGATTGAAAGCTAATAACGTTAGCCCACTGCTTTTCTGGGCTCTCTTGATGCTCTGCCTACATTTTAGTTGTATGTCAAAGATTCAGACTTAAGAGCGTTGGAAAAGAAACATAATTTCAGGAGTGCACCAAGATGGTATACCATATACTTACCTCACACCCGCAAATAACTTATCCATGATGTTTTTAAAATAAAAATGAGACTCTTAATGGAGAGCAGCAGTTTATTTATCTTCACCATCAACAAGTTGAAGGACTAAACCTGTTGGCTTGTCAGGCTTGTTACTTCTTCACGACATTGATTTCTCCATATTTTCTTCTGAAAGATTACCTACATTTCTTCAAACCTACGATTAGTTTTTTATTACTTCCCTAGTCTAAAAGACGAAGGAAGTATTGTAATCGAGAAAAAATCATCTTTCGAGATTTCTCCAGATCTTCACGTTTCAGGGTCCCTAGATGACGAAAATCAGGTTTTCTCAATTCCGTCAGTCTGTCTGTCTGACTGTCTGTCTGTCTGTTGGCGGTGTAACTGAAAAACTATTTGTTGGAGGATGACGATATTTTTCATGCAGATTATATGTTTATCTGGCATGAATCCCAGAAAATGTCAGACAAATATACAGTGAGAATAATGTAAGACTATACATGGCTGAATTATGCAAAATTAGACATACGGAATTTACTTAATATTACCATGGTATTTGTAAACAAAATAACAACACAGTGACTACACAAAAAAATGACAATTGTTACTAGCATGGGTAAATTGATTAATGCTAAAATAACGTTGCAAATGTATAGTCTTACATTATTCACACGGTATGCAGGGTAAGCACCTTAAAAAATTAAATTTGTTTATTTTTGTGTTAACTTTGAAATAGATGGAAGTAATAATGTTCACATAGGTTAGGCTTTACACTTGCCGAAAATAGGACAGATACAGGATAATGTCGCAAAAGAGTCGAAACGTTTCAACAGTAAATATAGGCGCGCACCGCACTCATTTCAATAAGGCAGGATGGTCTAGTACCTCTCATCGATGCGGTTATGATCGCTACGTAGATGCGTCTGGAGTTCAAACCCCAGCGGAATATTTTTTTTTATTTGCAAATTGATTTAATTCGAACGAGGGAAGTTCTGTGTAAACCCCTTTACAGATTTTTACTATTTCATTTGGTTTTTTCCTCTTTATGTATGCTTTAGCTGTTAAATTTTATGACATATTTCCTTTAAAAGAGCGTTGCTAATGAATATGAAGCCCAACTGTCAATCTCCCATGCGCGTTCCACATACATAAATAAGTTTAATTTTTACACCAGAATTCTTGTAATTAGTTTTAAAACAGAACTAAGACGAGTTATTACGCGGTAGTTTTGAGGCATCTTTTTGTCATCTTGCTTAAAAGAGGGAATAGTAATACTTGACTATTCTTTGGCTATATTTTGTTGATTAAAGATTTTATGGATAAATAACTTTAGTCTCTTGATTATCACTTTTCCCCTATATTTTAGTTGTTCATTGTTTATCGAATCTAATCCTAGAGTTATTCGGTTTTTAGTTGACTTCAAAGACTTTATACATCTTCTTCAGATACCTATTTCTATATGCGTTGCTTCTGGAATCGATTTTGTGTCAATCTATCTCGATTAACCAGAATGTACTATATTTTCACCGCTGATGTTTTTATAGGTAAAAAAGTGAGATGTATTACACAACATAGGATATGGTAAGAAGGGTCAAAGAAGTTGGCCGATGGAGCTTTAATCAATATTTTTATGTAGGTACGACTGGGCGCAATTAGTCACTTTATATCCTATTTGTGAGGGCGTAATGTATCACTTTACGGCCCTAGGGCCGTAGTTAGAATTATTTGTCAGTTTGGCAAGTAGTTATTTCATAGTTTGTGAAAATTTATAAAAATGGTTTAAATTGTGAATATTCCGGTGTGGACATTTTGTATACTTTTCGTATACTCTTGTCGTTTTAGAGCTCGCGGCTGCGCTCTTGGTACACAAATAACTATTTTAAAATTGTATAGAAGTAATAGCCCTAGCTCATAAAGTAAAAGAACTTACTAACTCTAATATTTGTTGTATAATAGCCAAGTTGATCTTACGTACAGTTACATCCAATGGTTTTTGGCAAGATACTCTCTCTGCTTATAAAAGGGTAAATGTTTGCACTTAAACTCTGTCAATAACAAATCCTCGCAAGACTTATGCATATACACAGAAGCCTTTCGGTAGCTTAGCATTCGGTTACGTTATTACTTCATAATTTTGACCAACAATCAAATTTATTGCTTTATTTGCTATTGAGCATATACCTTTACAACATACTATGCACGTTCCTTAGCCGCAGCTCTGCGGTTCGTATTTTATTTTAGTCGTATTATGAACCACAACGAAAATAAGACATTCAATTCTTACAAGAGCTGTTACTCGGGTGCTTTTGCAAATTTCGAGTGGTTGAACAATATATAAAATATTAGGGGAGGATTACTTCTTGCAGTCACTTGAAAAATAATTCAATTTCCCAAAATACTATTTGGACTTGCGCCAGCTTTACTCGTCTGGGTTTTTTGTATAGCAAATGTAACATTCTTAACGACAACCATAACACCACTTTACAAGAACAAACACAATTACAAAGTGAGGATCGCGATGTTATCTTGAAGTAAAGGAAGAGGTTCCTGTCTTGAATGTGAACAAGAAAGGAATCTGTGTAATCCATGTATAAAACAACGACAGACTCGGTTGTTGTGGGAGTGGTGGTTAACGATGCTTCAGTTAATAACAGGTTTAGTTAGTAGGCTAGAACCGGCCTATTAAATCCAAAACAACATTTTCCGGACAAAACCGAAAATTTGTGGAAGGTAGCCTCTTTTTATTACCTTTTTATTGCCCTGGCTGGTATTCTCCATACGCATTTTCCGAATTTGCATAAATTTGGCGTTTGTATTTAATCCGTTTTTATGAATTTTTAATATTAACATGTGCTGGTCGTTTACATAATCTAATAGAGAAGGTCCCTTCTTTTTAGCTTCTTTTAAGTTCTTAAGCCAAACTTAGAGTTTGCCAGGTGATGCATCAGAATTTTGTGGCGACGAAAGCAAAGTTATACTAATATTTGTTGTAGTATTGGGAAGGTGTTGTGATATCTGTTTCAAACATACCTTATGGCGTTAGGGATTGTTCATATCGGGCAAAAGTACTTTATTGGAGAAGTTTCCCAGGCCATAGATTAAGCTGCTATATCAATTACCTGTTACTATAGCTAATAGACAGATTGTAAGATATGTTGCTCGATAAAGCAATTTTCCAATACTAGGTTTAAAATATTCTTGTATTCTTTAACCTTCCGTGCTACAATTATTTCTACATGACTGTATTTTTTGGTGCGATTAGCTTAAGTGCACGCAATTATTTTCTAGAGCTTTTATTTCTCAAAATTTATAATGTTGAGCAATTCCATTATCTTGCAACTGCAGCGCCATGTTTTGCGAAGCATGAATTGTAACAACCATTAAAATGCAATAAAGTTCAGCGAGCAAGCTTTTTCGACCAATTTCAGCTTGGAGATGGGAAACCTTTTGTGCTGGCAACATGCGATTTGTAGGCAAATTACTTCCTAAAATTCTTGGTTAGTTATTATAATGTTCTCCGTGTAATAATGAACTTTCATCCTAATTACCTGAGGGAATACAATTCACGCACGATGTGTGTGCATTAAATTTGGGATTGCGTCGCCGAGCTTAATGAATTTTAAAGCATCAGGGCGTCCAGGACGACTAGGTGAAGACTTTCTCGTTTTATGGTGCCGTTTGAGTGACCACGGTCATGACAATATTTATGTCTTCTGCAATAAAGTTTTGTATGTCCGGCTTTCAGACATCTGAGGGACGTCGGTCGTAAATGGACACACTTGTTAAATCTAAGTCTGCGCCACCCACCTCGCTAAAGGCTCACCCGGCGATGACGCTTCGGGATTTATTGCTCTCCCACCCGCTGCTCGTCTTACAATCACTAACTTTTTGTTTGTTTTCTGTTCTTATCTTTCAGCTATTGTCGTGTTGGTTTCTGCAGAAAGCCCCGAATTGCCTTCAATGGGCAATTGGGCGAGCGGGATGGTGTCGCAGGAACTTTGCAAGCTCCAGCTGCTATCCTTGGCCTATCTGGGGAGCTTTATCTCCGATTCCGTATTCAAGGACGGCAATTAGAACGTTCGGAATTGTTTCGCCGCCGTGGTGGCAGTAACGAACTCGGCTGGACGAAAAGAAATTGCCAAACACCCGCACAAATCGGCCGTTCTCGAACGGGAGTGCATGACCTCGAGCAGAAGGTCAGCCCCAAGCTCCGGCCTTTATTATTTCATTCTGACAAGCCAATTTTGCACCTGGTTAGTTTCGGTTATTGCCTGTGAGGAATGGTTGCAAAAATGAAATGAACACCGTCGCACGAAGCGTAATACAATTAAGTTCCAGAGTGTTTGCAGATTTCATATGCACGAATGCTTATTGCAGTAGCAGCGAAGGAGATGGGTAGGGGGAAGTTACCCTACAGAAACTGTATTTGTCTTATCAAGTTTTAGTTTAATCGGGCGCATAAATGTGATTTGATCTTGTAAAATACTTTTAAAGTTGATTTATCCGCAATGATGGTTATCATCATCATAAAATTCTTTGTCATTGCCTACTTTTAACCATTAGTTTCTCCTATTGTAGACCTTATAAAACCAAGTTTTTATGATAGTCCACTAGTTTTTCTTATGGTAATGTGATTGTCAAAAATACCAAAAAATCGTGCTTCCTTTGTGTGTGTCAACTAACATCTTCTGTTATTTTTTTTTTTCGTTGTTTCTTGGGAATATAGGCCAACTGGAAACTATCCTTGCAGTCACTGTCAGGACCACCTTGAAATGCTCGTTTCCAGGAAAACAACTATTTTTCTCAGTGGTGGGTCATGGCACTTAACACGATTTCTAATTTTTGTCGTTGCCTGAAAACTGTTCCCAAATGTAATGAATGGAAAGGCCACCCATCAATCACCCAGTGTCCGGACTTTTTCACACGCCTCCTACAGTCTAGTTTGTTTGCTAACAAATAAATTTGTTTTCAGATTAACTTAAGATCTTTACCTTATTCAACCAAGGCATTAAATCCTGTACCTTTTGCTTAAAAAACAGAATTTGTAGTAGTGGTAGGGGTAGCATATGCAAATTTTAAAAACGAATCAGTATTATGGTTAACCTTTTTATAATTACTTCTGATTGACATAACGTTCTGCTAATTAACTAAGTACCGGCCAATTAATATTTTGATAATTACATACCTAACTTACATCACCTTGCCCTACGCGATTAGCTAAAACTTCAGATATCTTTTCATAAAACTACACAATCTACATTTCAATTTACATCGCAACAAGCAATGTAAAGTGTTTTTGTGCAAACAAAAGAGAAGAACATTTAATTTTAGAGTTCACTTAGATAAATAATTAATTCTGTACCAAATATGGTATAGTTTTTCGATAGTTCTTGGTGGTTTAATGGTAATACTAACACAGCTAAAGATGTAAATTGGAAATATAATTCTTTAGGGATGGTAAAATATTCATTTTAGTGTTATAATATTTATATTACACAACAATAAAAATTTCACTCTAATTTTTGTATATAGGTGTGTATATAGTAAACAGAGCTGGGACGAATTCTTTAAAAATTGGTTCGATTTACGAACCCGAATCATCCAAATCACGGAAACCAAGTTCGGATTCTTTTTATATAAAAAAGATTCGAATCACAGAATTCGAATCTTTTTTTTCCGATTATCATTCGGAATCTTCAGTTTGACTTCTGAGCATCTGATATTATTATGGCAATTACAATAAAACACTTGCACAAATTGCACTTTATTGCAGAGTTAGAATCTACAATCTACATACAGTTGAAAAATCAACACAATTCTAATAATCATCAGATCAAAATATGTATTGTTAGCTGTTGACAGGATCGAAATTTCGGGTTTTTCGGAAGAGCTCAATATTTGGTTCACCTTGGCACTATCTCCTCTTAACAATATAAAAAAAGCAAGACACAACCCTTGCGCAAAGAGTATTTCATCCCCACCCAATAAAGGCTTCGTGTTATTAAACGGAGACCACGTTAAGCCGTCCAAAACGTGAGTATTCGAATACGCATCCATTTCCTTTCGCATCGCAAATGCGAACCACGAATCTTTTTGTACTCGAGTATTCAAATACCTAGTACTAATCCTGATATACTGAGCGATTCGAGTCATACTTAGCTCTGATAGTAAGTCTATTTTTTTTCTTCGACATTCCAAGTAATATAGGCATACTTTATAGTTTTATAATAAACGTTTTCTTTATTGAAATCTGAAGGTTTTGGGTTCTAGTATTAGTTCATTTAATTTAAATCATGTAACAAAATTACAAGCGTTCAGTTCTCATTTCATAGTGAAAATGAAGTATGTATTGGGAAAGTAATAAAACAAGAGTAGTTCTCGAGAGCCATTCGGCCATTTTTGTAATGCTTATTGCGTAGAATCATTGAGTTTTGAATTTGTAACATTCTTGTCTGTTATTTGAAAACCAAGCAATGGTTTTATTCGGTACTGTAACGGTGAGCTTTGACAATCAAGTACTATACTAATATATTTTGGCATTTTTCTTCTTCAGTGCATACAATACAATATTTCTTATTGATGTAGGAGTCTCATTGGCAGCATCACTTTTGGCCTCCTTTTGACATTTTTATATTTGGAAGAGAAGTTGGATAAATATATTAACAGTGTGACGTTCTTATTACATACCAAATTGAGAAATTCAGTTTAGAATCATCCTACCCTTCAGAAACAGGAAAACGAAGTACATTTTTCATAGTTGCAATTGTGAGGATAAATTCCAATTCTCCTCATATCTTCTCGAAGGTCTTCCTGGTTACACCTTTCATGGAAATTTACGTCACCACCTATTTTCACGTGATGGTTGTTTTTTTTTCGATATATTCATTCTACTCCCTTAATCCTCACTTTTAATTCGGTCCGTTCTTATTTTTATCTGTTATCTACGCCGATTTTAGACATCTGCAGGTCCTGGAAAAAAGGGTCAAATACTGGCTCTAAGTAGTGGCATTAGTTTAAATAATAGTGTCGCCCATTTCACTTACAGCAATATAAAAAACATCAGCTGAAGAAAATACATACATTTACGTAATTATTATCCACAATATTTGAATAATAACAAAAATAAGTAACAAAACGAAAATAAAGTACTGAACAATAGCTAACTAATAAAAAATATATAGTTTTCTTCATTGCTTCTAATCCACTATCGTCTATTTGTTTGCTATAATTCAGGGAGTGCATTACTTCTGCTTCCATTTGAAGTATAGATAGCGTTGATAATTAATTTGTTCTGTCCAACTAGCCACTACAGTTTCGTATCACCATAAAAATTTCAGTTGAGTCGTGTTTAGTAAACATACTACAACCCTGCAACTTACTTATCATTAAAGATAATCCCTCCGGCATGGTAGTTGACATGTTTTGCTCTGACATTAGTATATACGCTCCTGTGTCAGCTGGTCAATTATTCTTACTTACCATACTCGACAGATATGTATTTGGTCCATGCAAAATTTTTCAATTTAAAATTTCAGAAAAATGTTACTGTATACAAGGGGAGTCTAGATTTGACCTGGACCTTCTTATATAATATGTCACTAACAAGAGCAATACAAAGCTGATAAAATGGTTTTATTTTTGAAATAATGCTGTTGTTTCAATATACATTTATTTCAACGCTCGGGAAACTTGAGAATACCGTTACAGAGAAAGTGTTATGGTTCCATGTGAACCCAAATTGCACCAATTCCATCATCTCCGCATTCAAGTTAAGGTCCTTGCCTCATATACTTCTTAAGGGATCCATACTCGCAAGAAGATAAGCCAGGGTCATAGATTGTGTGAAGCAGCACTTGCCAACGTTTCTTGGATTAAGCGTCATGGATAAAAATATCAACATATCAATAGTTGGCATTGTTCAGTTCTCATAATCGTACTAGTTCTCAAAAGAAGTTGGTTGTAATACCCTGCACTTATAGTCTTCCTGCTCACTAAGAAATCTATCAAAATTGGACCGTGAATATTCCCTAATGCAGTTGCGGTAGCAGGTCTTACATCGTGTGGTAGTGTTTGATACATGTCCATGGCCGCTATTAAACGATTTGTACTTCTTGAAGACTATATTTAGAGAAATAATTCTTTCCCGAATTGTTCTTCAAGCCTAGGATTCATCGCTTTTTCACCTTCAGCACACAAAAACGTCACTTACGTGACATTGCCTTCCATAAATATATTTAAAATGCTCGAATATCGTGTTTTTATTTAAACTTTCTTTGATTTATTTATTTGTAAAAAAATAAGTTATTCGATTTTTCAATAGTAACGTGACTGATGGCCTCAGTATTATGCAGGGCGACGAGTGCAAGACATCATTCGATATCATCTATAATAGAATTGTCATTGTTTATTGAAACAATTGAATATCCTTGACATCTGTCACCTACATACCTATATGTATTGATTGTTTATTACATGAGAACCTTTGCCATTAGCTGCTTATTATGACAGTGAAAACTAAAACATCCAGGTCAAATGTATGTTTCCTTCATATTGCACCCTTCTGGTGTTCTTCTTTTTCTTCTTTGTTTAGCTTCTTTCCATTGATTAGATGCTAGCCGTTTTAATATCTTTCCAGTTTGCTGTGTTTTGAGCTGTTTGCTACCAGTTTAACCCTGTGTATCTTTTCAGGTCATGGTACCAACGTTCCCTTATTTTCAAATCTTCCTTGTGTGAATACAATTATCTAATTTTCCCTCTATAATAATAAATGCATTTAAGTTTGCTAATTTGTCATAATTTTGGTTGTAGCAGTATTCATTTCTGGGCCAATCTTCGTTGCTTCCAAATTTTTTTTCTAACATTAAAAAAGTAAGTAATTACTATAACCTATTACAGTTACATTTATATTGTCTAGCTGATACCCGGGAAGATGGTGTAATTTTTTCATAGTTTTAGCCAATATTAGGAATGTCTTGAAGTTGTAAAGAGATCCTCATCAGCCCATTAGGAGGATATAGAAAGCTTCCTGATCCAAGTCCAACCCTGCTTCTTAGTTGGCTTACGGCAGAACTTTCAGATTGCTGTAGCTGCTGTCATATCCGTACGTAGTCGTGTATGGATAAACCCCGATTATCAGCGGGACATGTTTGACAAGGCATAAAAGATTCATCGGAGAGCTGATTAGATATTCTCGTAGATTGTTAACCTCGAGTAATGTTCGTCTGCAGCTGTATTAGCAGCGCTATTTCCTGCGTGTTTGCATATATTTCATGTAAGGTCCCGAAGGCGCGGTGACACATAATATCGAGTGATTTAGTGCCGGGGCGCAGGTGTCGCGGGGGCGGTCGATACCGTATCGATGCGCTCTGACGCGGTGACAGGTGCGCACGACCGGTCTCTATCGGTAATTGTCGATATTAATTTAGGCGGCTGCGGATTGCAGAGGATAATAACAGACCGGTACGAGCTTCCACAATTTAGTATGGTAATCGAAACACGTCGGCTTTAAAATTGCAAGGCAGCCAGTGCCAATGAGGCGCTTTTAAACCGAAGGCAGTTAAGTTGTTTGAGAATTACTTTTGAGGTTCTTTGAAGAGTTTAAGTGCTGGCTGCAGTTAAATTAAACTACTTTCGGCGCGAAGCCGCCTCTTGCTAATGGTGGCTACCGCCGAAGAAGCAAGTGGGGCGGCTTGCGACTGTTGCTGAAGAACAGGGAATACCCTAAAATCAGGAACCCGAAAAATGGTTATATATTTGTATTATAGTTTTTAACAGGTTTACAAAGAAACCATTATTGGAATACTGGAAATGGAAATAAATAAATAAATTACACAATTTTAAATCCCAAAAAATATATTGCTACTTTTAACAGTGAAAATTCTAATAGAGATAGACAAGCTTTAATCAAAATATCTATTCTAAATTATTTTGTGCAACTCAAAATTTTGAGGATACTTAAATGGTGGACCGCTGGTACCATGTGGTAAAAGAGGAGAGATCAATTTATTCAAACAAATTATTTGATCAAGGGTTAAATTGCAATCATGAATGAAAATTATTTGTTAGACAATTCCTTAACGTATTCGTCATGTGATTTGCTTACTAATCAATAATTACTTTCTCCTCTTCTATTACAATAATTAATTAACTAACATTTTATTATTTCACTTATTTATTCAACTAAAGTTTTAAATCATCTTTGAAAGTAAGTATGCTCTTAATTGAATTTGTACATGAAACACAAAATAGTGTATAAAATAGCAACTGTAACGAATTTGCTTCAAAACTACTGGGTAGTAAAATTGATTTCGCCTCATAGAAGTTAAGTCAAATTTAAACACATGCTCAACTTTGCCAATTTAACCAATCCTATATATTTCCTAATAAGAGAGGTACCGACTAGTTGATAGAAAATGAGTGTCTCGTATTTTCGTAGCTTGTAATTACTATGAAACTAACGAAATCAGGATCTTAAAAAAATATAAATTTTATTCTAAAGGCATAATATTCAACATGAATCGTCTGGTACATCATTATCATAATTTATTATAGACCTTAACATCTTTAATCGCTTAAGTATACCCTTAAAATTATAGATTAAAATCACGCTAAAGAAAAAAGCGCTGTTGTTAGTTGCATCAGTTAATCTTTTTTAAAAGTATAAAAAATACAATATAAAAATGAAAAAATACAAAAAATGCAGAACTACAAACCAAAAAAGTAAGTGCTCTCCTAATCGTTTGGTTGCAAACAGCGACTAAACCTAAAAAACAAAAACAAAAAACTCCAAATATTGAGGACGTACCTAATTATTGCATTTTAAATTACAATTTGAGGAGACGGGTACTTAACAAACACATTGTGTAACAAAAGAACACTTATTAATTATGAAGGAATAACGGAACGCACACGGCCTCGGCCATGTGAGAAAGTCAGTGGACGTAGCGTGTTGCTTCTGCACGACAATGCACGGTCTCACACCAACGCTATAACCCATGACAAGGGGCACACTTGTACTAGGCCACTGTTGAATAGAAAGATGTTAAACTGAACGAGATCTTGGCGGAGACTACATACGTGTGCAGTTTGAGAATAAGACGTTATTGTAGACGCAGGTTATGGGTCCGGATCACTCAAGGCGTTGATGGGACAAAGATGATAAAATAACGCCGCGCCGAATATTATAAACGAAACTAAAAAAAATATTCTTAAAAGAATTAAATTCTACCTAAAACTTTGTAGACAATCAGTTTAGGTTTTTGGTCGATAATAACAAATTCGATTTTATCTTCTGTATCAATTTGATTTCTGAAATTTCAGAGTTTTTATTTATTTCCTCATATCTTTTATGAGGTTTATTGGCTGTTATTAACAATTAAAGAAACACTTTATTACTGAGGTGAAATTAAGATGTTTAATTCAGAGGAATTTGATTTTTGTCCATATCAGAGAAAAATGTTTACTATTTAATTAATGTTGGTTCATGTAGGTACTTAAGATTCTTTTTATTTTTCTACTACAGGGTTAACTACTTTAGCTAGTATATTTAAAACAGCCTGCTTTTAGCTACATTTTTGGAATTTTGTTACTGAGCTCTTTAAACGATCTTTTAAGGAGAAGCTAAATAGTATCTGCGTACTTATAAAAAAGTGTGTAATTATGTTCAACTGGGTTTGCTACTGATAATTTAAAACTACAAGTAAACTTTTCTTTTATATATAATCCACTTTAATAAATAAATAAAAAAATATATCATTAAAACTTTCGATCAAATGAGGAAGTTTTCATTCTTCAAGATTTTATTTAACAGCATTAATTTCCATTCTTTAGCCCACTACCATACTGCAACTTCACAAATTACCTAACTAAATCACACTAAATAAAGCTACTTACCAAGCAATAAACCAATTATATCTTTTCTGATGATATCTTCGGCAACTTTTTCTTTAAACGCCTACTGCGAGCCATTGTTGCACTATACACAAATATTGTACAGCTAATGTCGTTTTTCTCACTCTCAATCTTATTTTTTCAAATGTTTTTTTCATAGCGACAAGAACACCCTCTCTACGATCTAAGAGGACTACCTCACTTTCTTCTTTCATTGAAGAATCCTAAAGCACCACCCTTGTCCCACTAAGTTATGGTGCTCTTCATCAGTACAAGTTTTCAATTTTTACTCAATGAAGTATACTTTTTCAATTAATCAATTTCTGTAAAAGGTTGTAATTAGGCCCTGTCTAAAGTAGACTGCAAAACAAGTATCTGATAATTTGATACAAGAGAGTGGAGTGATTAGCACCTTTTTCATTTCGAAGATTGAAATGGTAATATTTCTGACATGTACAGGGTGGGCAAATTTCGATGTTTCCACAGGGAATCTTGATAACTATAGGAAAAAAGCTTAATGGTGCAAACTAAAATTAGCTATCGTCTCTTGTTTTTGAGTTATAAACAAAATTATATATCTCTTATGTATGAAAATAGAGAAAAGTAATTTTCACGTTCTTGAATCACTGTTTTGAGGAGAATGCAGTGACGCAGTCAGTTTTTCAAAAAAGATTTCGAATATCGAGTTATGCCATAAAGTTGTATTTTTTATATGGAACTGATAGTTGGCTGTGCCATTTTTCGCCATTCTAGTAATACAGTTTCACTATGTTCTAGCAAAAACTAACAATTTTTAAAGTAGTTTTTAATATTTCTTCGTTTTCTAGTTCAAATCGTGTGTCATTTAGAATATACCTACCTGATTAAACAAAGTATGTGTTATTGGGTTGTTGCAATACGGGTAGTTTATTTTGCAGAATTAATTACGTTTAATTGTTGCTTATAATGTTACACAGTGTCCTTCATAAATTTGGACACTAGGAAAATTGTTTTATTACCTATCCATTTATTAGAAAGTTTTATTTTTGATCAAAGTCCCTGCATCGACTCAAACTAAAAATGTACTTGCCAAAATTTAATTATCTCCTTTCACATACGGCGAAAGTTCCAGTATATAAAAATGGCTCAAGAATATCAAGTGCCCTTATTTTTCAAAATACACAAAAATGTTATTTGGAAATATTTGTTACAACATTTCAATTAAACCTTATAGTTGTTTTGAATTCTTGTTCATGTTCGGATCTTTCGTTATTAAATTTCCTGAAGAGACCTGTTGTTTTACTTTGAACATAAAAAATGAGATTTTTTAGCACTAATTTCGATTAGAAAAAAATGGGAAAGTTAGTAAAAGTTGTGTTTTGGAGTATGTGACTGTGGCTTAAATATGAATATGACACCTTATTTCAGTTGTAAACAATTTTTCCAAGTAATTTTTTTAAATAAAAATACATTATTCTTGATGCATTTTCATATTTTTGAACCTCTCCCGTATACGAAAAGAGATATTGAAATTTTGGAAGGTGCATTTTTAGTTTGAGAAGATGCAAGGACTTTTATCAAAATAAAAAATTTGATAAATGGATAATAACAAAATTCCATGAGTCCAAATTTATGACGGACACTATATATTACCATATATATCAGTGTTATGAGAAAAAATCATGATGCCATAGCGAACTATGAGTTCTATATGAAAAAATACTTTATAGTATAACTCGAAATTTTAAACATATTTTTGAAAAACGGACTACGCCGCTACATTCTTATCAAAAAAGTGTCTGAAGAACATAGAAATTGCTTTTCTCTATTTTTACAAATAAGCGAGATATAGCCACAAAATGAAATGTGGAAAAATCGGACTTTTGTTTATAACTCTAAAATAAGACGACAGCCCATTTTGGTTGTTACCATTAAGCTTTTCACAAAAAAAGGTAGAGGATGGGGTGTTCATTTTTCTATATCTCCTGTAGTTATCGAAATTCGCTATGAAAACGTCGAAATGTTCCCACCCTGTACACTGTTGTCGAATAACATTTCCGGTAGTTAATGACATAATTCGGTGGTTATGAACTAGAGGAAGATTACGGGAAACACAAGTAGATTCGTAATGAATTAAATTTTTAAGTGAGCAATTTGTATGTATCTTCTAATATTAATAATAGTGCAATGCTTATTTAGCTTGTTGGGCTGTATATAAGGATTTGCGTTTAATAAATTTATTGACACTAAAACTTAAACTACATGCTTTAACGAAAGTAATATCCACAACACAAACTAATCGTAGTGGGGTTTATGCACCTATTTAATTATTAGCGTTTTAAGTTCGACTGGCTCTCAGTCAGCTAGCTAGGGTACGACGTGTTTCGGGAGTTATACGCATTTTTAACAACAAACTAATCGAAATATGTGTACAAAACGACACGAAACCTCATAGTTTTATGAAAATATTAAAAACGTATGCAGATTTTGGTTAAATGTTGGAAAAGCAGAAATGTACTCGAGAACAGAGCACAGGGCACAAAAACAATACTTTCTCAAACTTTTAAAATTAGGACCAGGTTATCTACTAAATCATATATCCTATGGTTATATAAAAAAGTTAAAAGTTTCCATGTTGAAAGTCATGGTGAGCAATCAGATTAGATATGAACGACTCGTTTCGATGAAAATTATGGGGGAAAGGATATGGAAACAAAACTAGAATTCTTGAAACATGCTATAGACAATTGTCGAGTTATTCCACGTACTTATGTATTTCTCATACACCCTGTATAGGTTTTATATTTATTTATTAGACGCGGTAGGTATGTTTGACAAATAAAACAGTCAGATGTGTCTGGATTAATATCTAGTACATGCCAATGTTTTTCATTATTATCTCTATATACTTTGACCTTTTGTTTTTCGAAAAAACTGATAATTAAATTGTCTTGTGACGAAAAAATAAATACTCACCAACGTTTGTTTAAAATATTTGCCTATAAAATTGATATTTGCTGACATATGTGGCATAAATCATGCTTTTCGGACGCCCTGTATGTAAATACAACTATCAGACCACTAGTTTATTTTGGTTCGTACATTGAAGAGGTTAAGAAACGTTGCTGTAGGTGCTCCCTAAACCTGAAGAGGTCCTGGGGCACGTGAGTGGTGTGGCGTCGCGCTCGAGTGGCGGCGAGACGGCG
This sequence comes from Agriotes lineatus, assembly GCA_940337035.1. Taxonomy (NCBI): domain Eukaryota; kingdom Metazoa; phylum Arthropoda; class Insecta; order Coleoptera; family Elateridae; genus Agriotes; species Agriotes lineatus. The sequence continues at coordinate 82,323,321 of OW679198.1, forward strand.
GCGGCGGACGCGGAGCGCCATTGCAGCCGCCGATCGATAAGGCGGCAGATGCTCACCACGCCCCCGGGAAGCTGCCTCACCTATCCTGTCACCAATCCGTGCCATAATTAATGAGTTCGCGGTCCACACTGAAACGATAATTCCATGATAATGGCAACGCGCGACCCCGCGTCAACTGCTGCAAGTATAAATTTCCACCATTTGTATCACTCGGGCCGCCACTGACAGGACGTTTTAAAATTTAAATGGCTCGCTGTGTTTGACGGCTGATATGCGTTATTTGTCATAAGCAGGCTGCCTGGAAAACGGCTATCTCTAAATTGGGGATGATAATCCGGCTGATAGGCTATCTCGGCCCGATCGCTAAGACGGAAACAGCGTTACGCTGGTACTTATGTGGGACCGGAAGTGTCCTGCCTGAGCTTTTATTACTAAACGATGCACTATCATTATTTACCTTATTTAATAACGAGGCGGCTTAATGACTCTTTTACTAAACTTTAAGCTAAATGGAAAGTAGATCTGCTGTAAACGAGTTTTGCTCAATTAAAGCGAAATTACCGTGGTTTATTTCCTTAATAACTCGGAATCATGAGCGATTAAAATACCAGCTGTAAAGGCTTCATATGCATATGGCTAGCACAAAGGACACAAGATTAAACGGTCAAACGACTGCATCTACAGTAAAAATTGTTGCTGTGTATTACGTCCTTTATCAGGTGTGGACAATATCAATTCTGAAAGTTCAGTAATTCATAATTCATTTTCAACTAACCATCACAATAGATCTTTGGTTGTACTATACACCAATAAATAAATAGTAGGCATATATAAAATCAGAGTATTCGATGCATCTGATGTTTAGTCCCAACCTATTATTGATATTTTACTATTTTAAAATTAAATCAAACATAGAAAAAAACTATTGCATTTAATCATTAATTTAGATGTGATAGTTTGAATTTTCAATATTTACATTAAAAAAAATTATTTCAAAGAATACCTACATTTAAACGACAAATGGAAATGGTTACCATCCGCCGTATTCTTCAATTAAATGAAATATAAATACTTAAATGAAGTAGAAAATTGTTTCTTTCTTTAGTCTATATTCCCCACAGGGGGCGTAGTAACTTATGCAACTTTGTCAATAAGTGTCTTCCACTCTTGTTTGTTCTGAGTTTTATCAATAAGGCCATGCATTGTTCTGGCCATGCATTGTTCTATCTATTTTTGTTAACTGATCGGCCCAGTTAAATGAAGTAGAAAATAATAACACATTGTTAACACTTCTAAATTCCAATATCTTTAATCCCACACAGACACAAAAGTTTCGTCTCAGCTCAATACTTTCTCACGTTATTTTTGGGTTTCATTACTGCAACCAAACAGTGGTCCATGGTCTAGATAATTTTTTTACATTTTTATCTATATCTTTGAAGACGACCAAACATGATTTTAAATTGAAATTTTAATTTGATAGTGATTTGTTCCTAAGCCACTCATCACGATCTTCCATGGGGTTTAAATTTGTGTCTGAGCGTTCCGTGGCCATGAAAATATGGAATATTTTGCTGTTCCAAACATTCTGCTGCAGTCTTTGCTTTAGGAGGCAGAATCACAACTCAAGTTGCGGGAACCATTGGGTTCCTAACACGTGTTTGTTTTATAGTTGTTCATTATTCCCTCTATTATACACAAATTTCCATTGCAGCAAGCACTGCTAACAAACCAATTACAACTTTACTACCTGCATGTTTGACTTTCTTCACGTACATTCTTGATTGAATGTTTGACCAAGAAATCATCCAACAAAAGTTAATCGGCTGAATAAAACGTCAAATGAAGACTAATTCGAGATATCGACCTATTGCATTGAAGAAATGGTTTTGGAAATTCATTGAGTCAGTTTTTGATATCCAACGACATGGTTTCTTGGTTAGGCGTCTTCTTTTAATCGTTGTCAAAAGTTCGTTAGGAAATCTTTACCCCACTGATTTGTACCTCATTACATGAAAAATGTAGAAATGTTGGCCGGTTGTGGGCACAGAGGTATAGATATCATGCCAGTCATCTCTGCTGTTGGTAATGTTGGTGCATAGGCTGTCGCATTTTACCTTCTATCTTGGCAAAAATGATATAACAGCATCGATCGTTTGCTTCATTGTCCCCATTACGCCCTTTAAGGTACTTAATTTCCTAGCTACTTTCCGAATTGAAGGGTCGCCGTTTAGTAGGAGACTTTTTTTACCATGGATCTTTTTACACATTTGGTAGTCGCTTGTGTAGTATTTAAATATAATTCAAAGCTAATACAACAGCAGAAATGGATATCACATAGCAGCTTCCACGTATAACCTCTGTCTTTTTATGACTCGTTAGAGATATAGTCAGTCCTTAACGCTTTAAGTAACTACGGAATATATGATACATACATGAGTTTCAATAAATACATGTATGCAAACGCTACAGCACAAATAACCAACAAATAAATGTAAGATACATGGTGGGGTCCGATAAGAAGACTCACATTCCCCCAAACTATCTACATTAGTTGTAGAGGTCACGTTTATAGGGCTAGACTGGGAAAAAGAGGAATAAAAATAGGTGGTGGAAAAATGAACCACTTGAGATACGCTGATGACAGAACTGATGACAAAAAAGCAGAATAGAGTTTCAAGAAATTCTTG
>OW679198.1:82326110-82404233 GCA_940337035.1 Agriotes lineatus
GGTGGTTTGACAGTGTGCTATGCCAACAAAAGAGTATCGTATGCACCGACGCACATTTTCGCAAAATCGCAATCACATGCGCAATGTCACAAACTGTACTCTTTTACAATTTTAAACACATATAAATCTGCCTCACTCGAATGTTCGTTGTTATTTAAGCTCTATTTAAGACTACAGCTTAGTGCTGTATGTTCCAAATAATTTTACATACTAAATTAATTAACTTGTTTTAATCCTTTGGATTTTGACTGAAATTTGTACTTGCACTTTTTCATCTGTAAACATTTATTTTCTTATCTTTAGAATCCTTTTCATATTAGGCTTCTGCTAGTTATATGATTATTTAGCATTTATTCTTATTAATTTACGGAAATGATTCCCCCACATTGCACTTTTACTTACAAAATTAATTTATTTTACCCAAAAGCCTGTAAAATAATATGTTCCCTGATAAATCATAGCAATATGTAAAGAAATTTATGTAGATGTAAAATAAATTAACATAAAATATTGCATGTAAGTGTAAAGGTGCACTGTTTGCAATTTTAAATTAAGTATCTATATTGTATACATGCAAAGAAATAAATAAAATGTACAACCCCGAATCTAGCAAAATATCATTTTTAAATTAACATTACGATTTAAATGAATTTACAACGACGTAATTTCTCTTATCTATTACTGGAAGCTGTAAATAATTCAATAATTGAACTGTACTTCAATTAGTTAAGTAACCAAAAAAATATGTGTAAGTGTTGCTGAGAAAAGAGTTGATTAATCAATTTAATTAATTATGTGCAATCACTTTCTGCTGACGTCTATCTACACACGTACACTTGAAGAAATATGTTTCGTATTGTGTTGTCGAAATATGGCTTTTAAACATACTTACTAAGTTTAAATCTTCTTTTCAAGAATAATAAACTGAATCTAAAGCTTTGTATGTAAAAATATTTCAGAAATGCTTACATCTTGCATATTATAGGTATAAATAATATCTTAAATAATAAATTTGACTCTTCGTGTAATACAATTCGGTAATTTTGTTGGTGTTTTATGTAGTACTGTTCTGTTCTTTTCGACAATCACGGCAAAAACGTGTCGACTTTGCATGGTAGAAAAAAAAATAGTGGCTGTGTTTCGACCAGTGCCATCTTTGATGTTCTTCAACCATGGCCTCCTCTTTCTTTCAGAAAGATAGCAGCGCTTTCAAGGTTTTACACTTTCTTATGTCCTATGTCTGTAAACTGGTTTTATAAAGACCGAAAAGCATAAAAGCAATTGCTATACGTGAAGCTTAATCCGCAACATTATTGTAGTAACATTTGCGAATTTTCACTTATTAATTATAATAAGTTCTGCTAGAAACTTCCCATTTCTTCTTCATGGTGGTTGCTAATCTACCTACCAGTTTCGTCATATATTTTGGATTTTATTATAATAAAATGTTTGCACAACACACTTTCAGTAGGTATTTTTAAACATATTCGTTTTCAAACAGTATTCAGAGGATGCCTGGTAATCAATTTAAAATAACGAATCACCCCATGAGAGTGAAATTCGGCAATACAATAATTTAAAACGTTTTCCAAACATTCATAGAAGGATCAATCGTGGCTTAGTGTACACAACGAGTAATGTCTTTTATATTTGTACATATTTTATTAGAGCGGAGGATTGATACTCTAAGCCCGTTATTGCATCGACGGAAGTATTGGGTATTTATCTCGATAACATAATAACTCAGATGAGTCCCCTGTTGCCCTTCAGTCAGATATATGGAGAGAAATAACTAGGGATTTGGACACGGGGATTATTGGTTAATTGTAGCTGTACAGCGGAACGTCATTTTTAAAGACGCCCGCGACGCTGTAGGTGGCGCTTCAGGATTAATTGGAGCTCGTCGTAATGGAGCTGTAACATTAAGGGACGTCTTAATAGTATTCTTAATGGGCCAGTTATTTGGTGGAGTTCTAGCCCTTATACATCTTCGGCTGGAGTCCCGGGTGCCGGAAAAATTAAAAGGAAAACGGCCGCGTCCGGGGATTATCCTTGATGCAAGGGCAATTAGTGGGTTCTCGGCCTTATAGGCGGCGGAGGGCTAAGGAATATTATAAACGTAAGCATGACAGGGGTCCGTTATCAGATGCGAAGTGTAATCATGGAAGCCGAGCGCAATCGCTCTGTTTTGCGACTGTATTATTCGGGAATCTTGACCGCAACCTATCTGTACAAAGCAAAGCAACATTACTCAAATTAATTAGTGTTTTCACTTTTACATATTTATCAATCAAAGAGTCAACTCCATCGGACAAGAACTATTTTGGCTTTTTGAAACCAACCTAGCTCTTTTTAATGCTTTATAAATATAAACATCGCTTTCCATGAACTGTAATCTTCTATCATTTCTTATAGAAAACAACAAAATGATGCCACTACTTAGACGATTCTCAAATTTTCGTTGAAAATGATAAAGCCAAGATTTTGGTATTCAGTCGTTCGACTGCATCTAATTCTGAATAAAGCCTGAATATTTTTATATCACATAAATTTCACAAGGCTTGATTCAGTGCTGCTTTTGACTGTTATTATCGACTGGTTAATGACAAATAAAAGAGATCATACCGATTTCAAACGGTGCAATACTTTGTGCACCTATGAAATTTGCTAGCAAAGAAATTGGGTGCTTAAAAGCCAGAACAGAAAGTTAAATAAAGCATAAGTGGATTTCAATGAGCTGCGGAAGACAGGGATGTCCAGAAATATTCACTTCAAAAGAGCCGTTCAAATATATTGGTCGAAATTATCACAAGCGAGGAATTATGGAATAAAACTAGTCAGGAAGCCATTGAGAAAACAATTAGAAGAGGTGACAATAGAGAGTCCTGCAATGCAATATAAAAATGAAAAAGAAGAACAAGTAGACCAGATGATATCTGGAAAAGTCTGTAACCAATGACATATATTTTTTAACCTGGAAAGATATTAAAAGTGATGCACAAAATAAAGAACTATAGAAAATCTACAAAAAACTGTGATCCAATATACAGTGCTCACCTTATACAAAAATTATTAAAAAATGGCGAATAATGACTCAGAAGTGCACAAGGCCAGTAAACTTTGCTACTTTTTACACCAGTCAAAGAAATGTGGAAAAGGCATACCACATGTAATCTCTATGCAAAACAAGAAGAAGAACATTGAGTAGTTATGTGTTCCTCCACTCAGCTTCGGTTGCATGTATCTCCTATTGACATTGGCGTAACTAGCGGGGGGGCCAGGGGGGCCAGGCCCTCCCCAGAGTGCCGTCTGGCCCACCCCAGAAAAATAGGAGTTAAATAAATTTAAAAATCTGCTTTTATTATTAACCCATTTAAACTAAGAGGTTGGTTATCGAACCCCACACGTTCTTACATTTTCTGGTTTTATTACATTTTTTTGCTTAAAAACATTATAGTATAAATTCTATTTGTTGGACGGATGGCTCTAATGAATAATAATATGCAAAAGGAAACATTATTAGTTAGCTAATAATTACTTTTAAAAAACTGTTTTCGTCTGAATATTTTTTTTTAGATAATTGTGCACCATTTTAGTTAGTTTCTCTTAAGTTTTCTATCATCTCATCAGAGGACTGTCTATTGTTGGTTTAATGAATTTAAATTTGAACGAGTTTCAGTTAGTGACGATTTTTGAGAAGGAGAACCCATTGCTGCAGTTATCGATATGAACATAAACGCTGTGCGAAATGGTTCAGTAAGACAATCGAGTCAAGTATAGAATTATTGAAAGCGTCTTGGACATTGACATGACTACAATAAACCAGATTTTACACAATCATTTGGGTGTAAGAAAAGTCTGTTGTGGGTGGATACCACACAGTTTAACAGAAACACAACAACAGCATGTGGATTGGTAAAAGAAATATGATGAAGGTAGATATAAGGCAGTTTACATCATAACTGGTGACGACAGCTGGATATATGCATTTTAACTCGAATCTAAGCGACAGTCTGCACAATGAATGTTTCCAACAGATCCTAATCCAGTTAAAATGAAGAGATCTCGAAAAGTTGGTAAGAAAATGATTGTTTGCTTCTTTCGAAATCAGGACCTATCGCAACTGTCGTGATTGAAAATAGACGTACGGTTACTGCAGAATGGTACACAACAGAATGGCTGCCAAACGTTATTCAAAAAGCTTGTTTACAGCGCCCAAGGAGTGAAATCGTTCTTCACCATGTCAATGCTAAAAGTCATACCGCATATCAAACTAAATAACTTTTAGAGACTTCCAGGTTAAAATTGCGAAGTTATCCCCATACAGTTCCGACCTATCACCTTACTTTCTATTTCCTCCATTAAAGGATAAAATGCATGATGTGCGATTTTGAACTCACGAAGATGCTGTGGAAAGCTTTAAAAACCTGTGTATTCGAAAAAGTTATGTATGTACGTAAATTCATGTCTTCATAGGTATACATAGGTATTGACTATGGTTGGTTGGGGGGCCTGGCCCTCCCCAGCCAAAAATCCTAGTTACGCCAATGCCTATTGACAAGTTAGTTCCCGTTCTTTGCTTTATTTGATCTGCGCATCTCAGTAGCCATCGACCTCTTCAGCTTTTCCTCAAGTATCCCTTGTACTGCTACCCATTCTAAATTTTAAATTTTTTCTTACATAGTTACGAAAGGAGGATGGAATTTTGTTTTGAATAGTTGATGAGAACCGTTTTTGATATTTCAGTTTTCAAGAATTGAGATATTCGTTCTTCGTCCATCATACCGGTAACACTCTTCGCCACACCTACATTTATAAGGCAGCAATTCCACGTTTACGATTTTTTTCAATAATTTATTTGCACTTCTATAGAACTTGAGGTTACCCCTTAATTTAATTAATTTATAACAGCGTAAAAAATATGGTTTTTATAGGTTCGATCTATTGAAATAACAGGTATGTTTTCCAATTTCTGAGTTGTCATTTATTTAATAAATAATTATTTCTGACATTTGCTAGTTAATAAATTAGATTAATGATATATGGTGGTCATGAACAACGTTGCGTATTCTTCCGTGCTTGCCGATAAACACTCACATTTTCATCTACTAAACAGAAAATGCAGGAGTGGTTGACTAAACATAATGTCATGTACATCGAAAGTATGACCAAAGAATCTTGTTTGAGAACCAAAACGTAGGTCATTGGTGAACTTCTTATGAGAAATAGACATACCTTTTTCCGTTTACCACTTTGCCACTGCCAGTATAACCCTAGGGCAAGAGCATGGAATTTTTGGAAAACGTTGTGACAGGGTGGTAAGTTTATAATTAAAGGCCCTTTCTTTGTGTGTAATGGTGATGCCAATTTTTTCAAAATTTAAACCATTAAATGATTATTATATGGTAAAATCGGTTTCTACGCCCCAAACAACGATGCTGACGCAAATATAAAAGATAAATTCTCTAACTATCCAGCGATTTAGAACATATAAGCATACATAAGAAAATACTTATCTTGGCGATGTCAATGAAACAATTGGCACAAGAAGAAATGATCCAAGTATTTGCAGCTATGGAGAAGATGTCATAAATGAAAACGGTGAAAGATTAATTTGCCTTATGGTACGAATATTTACTTAGAGTTGCAGATTGATGGTACAAACACAAAGAAATCCATCGTTACCCCTGGACACAAGTACATTACAACTAAAATCAATGACAGATTATGTTCTGATAAAACAAAGAAACAAGTTAAGAATTTTATAATGGTTTAAAATAGTTATTGACGCATGCTGCTGAAGATAGACGAAATTATACCCGAGGTAGAAAATAAGTAGCAAAAGCCATTGGTAAAGCAAAGAATGGCGCATATCAAAAGAAATGCGAAGAAGTGAATGCGTGTAAATGTAACTTCAGAGCTAATCGGGCTTTGAAAATTATAAAATCACTAAGCACAGATAATAATTAACATGATTGACATGAGAACAAATCAAAGCTACTACAAAAACCTACTAACTGACAACAAAGAATAATTGAGGAAGACGAAATATTTCAGAAATCTACAATCGTACAGCAGATAAGAGAAATAAGTCTAGACGATCTAAACAAAACCTTGCTTTGTATGAAAAATAAAGCATCCCTGGGATCGGAAAATATACCAATTAAACTAAGCAAGAACGCATCAATTATTCTACATGAGATCCTTGTATTATTGTTTAATAAATGTCTAAACGAAGAATCTGTTCCTTCTGACTGGAAGACGGCTTATATTACATCTATTTATAAAAAGGGGAATAGAATAGGATGAAGTGTGGTAATTATCATGAAATTAGTTTGATTTTAACAATGGCAAGATTGTATGAGAAATACTGAAAAACAGATTCTAGGAGAAGTTAATAGAACCTGAAGAACAAAGCGGTTTTCGAGCAGATAGATTCTACATTAACATCTTTACGTTAAGACAAGTCATGAAAGAGATCCGGCTGTGACAGACAAGTACACTTGGCGTTTATAGACCTACATAATAAGTCATACGGCACCATTCCATTAACTAAGGTATGGAACTGCATGATTCGCAGTGGTGTCAATATAACTTATGTTAAAGCGATAAAGACAATGTATGGAGGCTATACTAGTAGCATTAAAATGAGGAGAAACATCTGAAGCACTTGAAGTGTTCAAAGGATTACAATAGGGATGCCCCATAGCTGCGACATGTTGAAAATTTATCTCAACGAAGCACTGTCGTTGTTTTTTGTACGATTAACTTGATAAGAGGCTTCCACGAATGGGGCCCCCAATTAATCCACTGCGAGTTCCGGTTCAATGGGATTGCCGGGAACTGCCACTTAATAACCCTAACTTGGGTTCAGTTAGTTGTTGGAGTGAAACAAGACTTAACAAACACGAGTATATTGAGTAACAACGATTACAAACGTCACTGATGGACCGATGGTTTTTTACAAAAGCTTCAACTGTTGTGACACGCTTGGATTGGCCACGCGAAAATAGCGAATTGCGCGTAACCGTAACACAAAACAACCTGGAAACGACTTTACCAGGGAGTTAGACCGAAACGCAAACTAGCACAAAGCATAGCTGAACTTGCTTCCTCGAGGCTCTGAATCTAACTGACTCTGAATTTACAGCGAGACGAACTCGCCAATTCAAGGAGGGGCAAGCTCAAACACTATTGGCTGAGGCGATCCTGCGTAGCCAATCGGAGCATCGCACGTTATTTAGGAAAAATGCTTATTCTAAGAAACCTTAATGCTCAGCTCTCTCAATGAGGCAATTGAACGAAATCCATAAACCCATGATTCCCAAATATGCTAAGTCGGCTTAAGTTCTAGTAGAAAATGTATCCATCCGCTTGAAAGCCATTAAGGGAAGCTTACAAATTCCTTTCCAACATTAACAGAGGCAAACAAATACGGCAAGATGCAAATTTGGCTTTACCACGACCTTTGAATGAGATAAAACAGTTATGACTTGAATTACGTGATTAATTATAATCAAAAAGGTTTTGATGCACGCATCTGTGTGAATCAAACATGCCGCCCCCGAAGTGCCGACTATGGCACGACGTGATTAAATCCCAAAATTAAACTGAAATCTAACACTACAAAATAATCAAATGCATAACAAGAACTAATGACAGATGATAATCCAAGAGTCTTACAGATAACTTACAACTAGCATGAATACAAGCAAAGAAACAACTAAACCTAGCAAAATGTTCAATTAGCGAAAACTACCAACTAAGAGCAAAGTCAATGTTTATTGCCCTTGATCGCAATGATCGTCTTTGGGTAGGATGTACACTTTACGCACCGAGCGTTTCAGGAGATTCCCTCGGGAATCGCGCACTTGCACCACACGCACAACACCATCCGCTCCTGGATATGTGGCCGAAATGATTGCCAGTGGCCAACGGTAGCTTGGAGATGCCTCGTCGTGGACGAGTACCACGTCGCCCACCTGGGGGGCTAGAGACGTGCTGGAGGACTTCCACTTAGGCCGGCGCTGCAGGAGGTGGAGGTAGTCCCGGGACCAGCGATCCCAAAACTGCTGGGACAGCCGCTGGACCAGCCCATCGCGGCTGAGACGATTTTCCGGTATGCCCTGGAGTTGGGCTTCCGGAAACGAAGTCAGCTTCCGACCGATCAAGAAGTGGGCAGGAGTAAGGACTTCGGGGAATGAGGCGTCGGTAGGGAGAACACAGAGTGGACGGGAATTTAGTATCGCCTCCACTTGAGTCAGCATGGTGTAATACTCAACGAAAGTTAACTTTGCATTGCAAGATATTTGCCTTAAATAATATTTCAATGACTTTACCCCCGCTTCCCAAATGCCGCCAAAGTGCGGAGAGCGTGCCGGAATAAAATTCCAATTAATGTTATGTTTCGACAATTCTTCCCTTATGCATTGCTCACTAGAGCCTGACAGGATATTTTTTAATTCCGATAGCTGATTTCTGGCACCGGTGAAACAGGTAGCATTGTCAGAAAATATGTTGGAGGGTAAACCGCGTCTGGAGATGAATCTCCTCAATGATGCGATGAAAGCCTCCGTCGTGAGGTCTTCCACGAGTTCAAGATGAATAGCCTTCGTGGCTAAACACACAAATAGGGCTACGTAAGCCTTTACTTCTTTCGCGCCTCGCCCGGATTTGTTTTTTATAAACACGGGACCCGCGTAATCTATCCCGCAATTACTGAAAGGGGGAGAGGGTGTGACACGAGCTTCGGGTAGTGATCCCATCAAGTGTTCATTCATCTTAGGCTTGGCCCGGAAGCATATCACGCAATTGTGTATTACTTTACGTATTAGGTCTTTGGCTCTCACGATCCAAAACTTATCCCGCAATGAGGCCAGTAACACCGAGTGTCCACAATGCAAGAGCCGCAAATGCTCTTGCTTCACGATTAGCAACGACAAAGGGTGACTAGCTGGTAACAAAAGGGGATGTTTCTGATCAAAGCTTAGATTGGAGTTTTCTAGACGGCCGCCCACGCGCAGTAGGCCCTGATCGTCCAGAAATGGGTTTAGAGAAAGCAGCGCACTATTTTTCGGCAATGGCGCTTTTTTAGACAAAACTGCTATTTCTCCGGAAAAGACTTCCGCCTGGGCAATTTTGATCAGGCGGCGAGTCGCGTCCTCCAATTCGTCAATGGCTGGAGGTCCCGACCAGCGCGTTTCGGTGTTTCTGTTTCTCGCGAGACGCAGGCAGTACGCGACTACGCGCTGTAATTTTGTAAAACTGGAATAGCGCCTGAAAAGTTCAAATTCTGGGACGCGATGGTGAAGAGTGGCCACTACTGGGCGCGACTCTTGGGCTGCTAGCTCACCCGAATCGATTTTAACGGGCTGGGGTTTTAAGTCCGCCTGTGACAAAAATTCTGGCCCGTGCCACCACAAGCGTGAGTTGAGTAACTCCTGGGGTAACATTCCCCTGCTAATTATATCGGACGGGTTGCAATTTGTACGCACGTGAAACCATTCTTCCCTATTGCTTAGTTCGTGAATCTCGGACACCCGGTTCGCGACGAACGTCTTCCAATTACTCGCATCCTTATTTATCCAGTGCAGAGTTATGGTGGAGTCCGACCAATAGTACACGCGGTCAAATTTAAATGCGGAGGAATCGAGTATAGTTTTAATCAAACGAGCCAACAGTAAGGCTGCGCAAAGCTCCAAACGAGGCAAGGATATTGTTTTTAATGGAGCGACCCTTGACTTAGCACAAAGCAAATTGGTGGTGACATTACCGCGCGCGTCAACGCAACGTATATACACGGCGCACCCGTAGGCTACAGAACTCGCGTCCGCAAATCCGTGGAGATCTATCGAATTTATGTCATCGCAAATTACCCGTCTCGGAATTGCCAACGAGCCCAAAGAGCGTAATGAAGAATGGAGTTCGTCGTATCTGGAGCGCATCTCCATGGGCACCGTTTCGTCCCATGACAACTTCAACTGCCAAAGCCGTTGCACGAGAAGTTTCAAAGTTAGAACGCTTGGACCAAGTAGTCCCAAGGGATCGAATATTTGAGCCATACTAGAGAGTATAGCCCGCTTGGTAACTGATTTGCAACAGCTAGGGTTTACTCTGTAACTTAGCACGTCCCGCCGAGTATCCCAAAAAATGCCGAGAGTTTTCTCCGTGGCGTCTTCCGTCAAAGAAATGGGCTCCATGCTGCCGCGATCTACACCAATGGCGCTAGCTACTTCACTGTCGTTGGATGCCCACTTTCGCAATTCAAACCCGTACCCCGACAAAGCGCTACTAATTTCGAATTGCGTTTTTATGGCTTCCGCCCTATTTTCAAAACCAGTCAGTAGGTCATCTACATAAAAATCCCGGCTAATTCTTAATGAGGCCTCTGGAAGCGATGCTTCGATTTCCTGGGCGATTTGTATCAAGCACCTAGTTGCTAGGTACGAGGCTGATTTAGTACCGTAGGTGACCGTTAATAATTTGAAGCATTTTACCGCTGAGGTTTTGTCGTCACGCCATAAAATTAATTGGTATTGCGTCTGCGAGGGGTCCACGAGAATTTGCCTATACATTTTGGCGCAATCTGCTTTCAGCACGTACTTGAATTGCCTAAAGCGACAAAGAATTGCAAACAACGACTGCTGGACCACTGGGCCCTTATGTTGAAGGTCGTTAAGCGATACTCCGGAGGAGGACGCACAACTGCCGTCAAAAACAACGCGATGTTTGGTCGTTGAACTGTCCTCCTTTATGACTGGCAAATGTGGTAAATAAAACCTAGGATGAGGAAGGCTCGCTTCATCGTCCACCTTGCTCAAGTGACCAAGCGACTCGTATTCTTTGAGAAATGCGGAATACGCGGTTTTCAACTCGGGATTTTTTGACAATTTGTTTTCTAATGAATAGAAACGCTTTAACGCTATACCGCGCAAGTCTCCCAGCGATGGAGCATCTTTCCTGAAAGGTATGCTCACGATGAACCTACGCGGCTCCGACGACGCCCGTTTCGTAGTCGATTGAAAATGGTCTTCGCAAAATTTGTCATCAGCAGAGAGTCGGCCTGATGAACCGTAAGCCCCCTCGATTTCCCAAAATCTCTGAATGCCGTGCTCGATGCCGGCTACACTTAAATGAACTCTATTTGAAAGCATGAGCGCTCGATTTTCGATGTTCATGTTTCCGCCTAAAACCCAACCAAAAAGAGTTTTTGTTAAGAATGGCTTCTCTGGGCCCAATTTCACCTGTCCCTGACAGAGCACTTGCCAAAAGACATTCGCGCCTAATAAAAGATCAATCTTTCCCGGTGTATTACAATCTGAATCGGCTAGCACAATGTTTGGTGGGATCTTCAAATCCCTCAACGAGAAAGAAAGGGCCGGCAGAGGGTCCGTAATTTTGTCTAACACAATACAGCTCAAAATGTCCTCGTATTTCCCGTTACGGGAGCGGATTCGAACGTTTGCTCTGAATTCAGCGTTCAGAGCCCTGGCACCAACACCCGACAGTGAGGTGATATTACCTCGTTTCTCAATTTTCAAATTTTGACACAAGTCGGCGCTAACTAAGTTAAGTTGGGATCCGGGGTCCAAAAGAGCTTTTGCCCGGGAAAATGACCCGGAGGATCCTTCTACGAATACGCTAACCGTGGACAATAAAACTTGCGCTGGCGCCGCGATTGCAGGACGGCTACAAGCTGCTGAAACGGATGCGACGGGTGCCTCGCTCGGGGAGACGGCCCCGACCTCCCGTGCGTCACTGCTGGATTCTGGCGGTCCAGGACGCGGCGACGAAGTATTTTCGTGCGCGTCGCGCTTTGGACGCAAACACAGTAAAGTATGGTGCTTTTTTCTGCATACGCGGCATCTCGACGATGTGCATTTTACCACGAAATGTCCGGGCTTGAGACAATTGTTGCATAATTTCAAACGACGCGCCTCTTCGATACGAGCGTTTACCGACAATTTTGAGAATGATTCGCAAGCGCTAATCGAATGATTACTATTTTTGCAAAAATCACAAGAGTGATTACCTTGCTCTCTGGCTACATGAGCGCGTGCATGACTTTTTTGCTCGGATCCCTGATTTCCCAAACTCGAACCTATTTTCGCAGCTTCCAGCGAACCTAATAAGTGACTTTTGCTCTCTAAAAAATCTAACAACTCTCGCAAAGTAGGAAATTGTCCGGCATGTTTGCATAATTCCCAGTCAGTCTGCATTGCTGAGCTGAGCTTCGAAACTATGATATGTATTAGTATGGTGTCGACTGTGGGTTCCCCGTACGCCTTTAAAATTTCCAAAATTCTAACTACACTATCGAGCAGCCTTTGAACAGACGAATGTGAATCCTTTTTTACGTTCTCTAAACTGAATAACGCATTTATGTTTGATTTTACGATCAGTTTCTTATTTTCAAATCGCTTGACTAGAATGTCCCAAGCAATGGTATAGTTATCGTTGGTAACTTTTAACGACGAGATTGAACTAGCAGCTTCTGCCTTAAGGGAAGAAATCAAATAGTAAAATTTCTGAACGTTGGTCAAATTAACGTTGTTATGAATAAGCGACGTAAAGGAGTCATGAAATTGAACCCAATTCTCGAATTTCCCCGAAAAGGAAGGCAAATCTAAGGGTGGTAATCTTAATCCAGCGAGCTCTCCTGAAGGGCCACTTTGCGAAGAATTTTGACCTACATTCGGTTTTATACCCGAACTGATCTTATTTTTTGATAAGAATTCCTTTACTGCGCTACTAATCTCGCTAAAATGAGTCATAAAAGAGTCAAATTCATTGAAAAGTTCATCAAAGTTTTCAGCGTCGGCCTCCATTAGGCCCTCCATTGACTTCTTATACTCATCCAACAAATTTTGGAAACAACTAAACTCTTCTGACAAGTTGCCGACCTCGTGAGCCTTCACGGGGCTGGACGAAGAAATTCTATGAAATAGAGTTTTGAAACGATCTACTTGGGCTTTTATGAATTTGCAACGAGTGGTTAAAGTGCGAGTTTCCGACATGACCGCTGATGTCGAACGAGTTTCCACCATGACTGACACAAGCAAAAAACAGCACTAAACGAAGGTGTAATGGAAAAGGACTTACTTTTGATTTGAGAACGTAGTAACTTCTTGACGAACAGAAAACCAACCCGCTGCCGATCGCTGCCGCTTGACGTGGGACCTGGACTCGGTGTAAGCTCTCGATGGTTGAATTTCCTGGTGTTGGCGAAGCTTCTTGACGCTCTCCGACGAAACGATGTTGGAGCAATTGCATCCACCAGCTACTGGAAACTTGTACACTCGCGTTTTTTAGCTTCTTCCACATCCGGCTCGAAGGACCAATGTTTTTTGTACGATTAACTTGATAAGAGGCTTCCACGAATGGGGCCCCCAATTAATCCACTGCGAGTTCCGGTTCAATGGGATTGCCGGGAACTGCCACTTAATAACCCTAACTTGGGTTCAGTTAGTTGTTGGAGTGAAACAAGACTTAACAAACACGAGTATATTGAGTAACAACGATTACAAACGTCACTGATGGACCGATGGTTTTTTACAAAAGCTTCAACTGTTGTGACACGCTTGGATTGGCCACGCGAAAATAGCGAATTGCGCGTAACCGTAACACAAAACAACCTGGAAACGACTTTACCAGGGAGTTAGACCGAAACGCAAACTAGCACAAAGCATAGCTGAACTTGCTTCCTCGAGGCTCTGAATCTAACTCACTCTGAATTTACAGCGAGACGAACTCGCCAATTCAAGGAGGGGCAAGCTCAAACACTATTGGCTGAGGCGATCCTGCGTAGCCAATCGGAGCATCGCACGTTATTTAGGAAAAATGCTTATTCTAAGAAACCTTAATGCTAAGCTCTCTCAATGAGGCAATTGAACGAAATCCATAAACCCATGATTCCCAAATATGCTAAGTCGGCTTAAGTTCTAGTAGAAAATGTATCCATCCGCTTTAAAGCCATTAAGGGAAGCTTACAAATTCCTTTCCAACATTAACAGAGGCAAACAAATACGGCAAGATGCAAATTTGGCTTTACCACGACCTTTGAATGAGATAAAACAGTTATGACTTGAATTACGTGATTAATTATAATCAAAAAGGTTTTGATGCACGCATCTGTGTGAATCAAACAGTCGTCATGGGTAAAAAAGTGTCAACACATGGGGTTATAGGTAGAAGATGACATACTCCATACTTTATTCTTTGCAATTGACTAGGTGATAATAACAACTGATCAAAATGACTCCAGGTACATGTTAGAAATATTACAGGAAGAAAAACTAGGGTCTAGAAATTAATATTAACAAAGCTGAATACACCTGGTCATATGGGAGAAAGGTACATTTACTTAGGTACTGGTCGAATAAAAAATTGCCAGAAATTTAAATATTTGGGTGTTACTCTGTCAAAAGAACCCTCAAGTAACGAAAATATTATCAATAAAGTCGGAACATAGAAAGTGGTTTATTAGACAACTAAACTCTGTTTTATGAAGTTCAAAAATAAAAACAGATACGAAAACTACCATATATAAGGCAATTGTAGAAAGTATCAGCAGTTACGGTGCAGAAACATGGGTACTTAGTAAACGTTAAAGAGCAAGACTTACTAGCATGGAGATGCACTTTTGTCGTCGTAGTTGCAGCATTTCTGTGGAAATAAAATAGTTGGTATGGTATGGCTACTTGCAAAGAACGGATGAAAGACAGTAGTCAAAAAGAGTATTTACTTAAACTCCGCCCGAAAGAAAGGTATGTGGTAGACCTAGGAGACAATAAATAGGTGAAATAAAGGAGGCGATGGAGACCAGAGAACTTTATGACGAAGACTAGAACGACAGGAAGGCTTGGCGAACAGGAAGCGGAAAATGGCGAGTGCCGTAAATAACCCGTGGATATTTGTTATTTATGTCTAAAAGGCTATAGTCGTGATTATTTTATTTTGGTTCTCAAAATGGAAAACATTAAGGGTTTAGTATTGTGGCTACAGACTACTGCATCGATTTTGTACTGCTGCTGTGAATTTTTGGTGGGCTATGGTTTCTATGAAAATTGTTGGCGGTAGTGTACTACTTTGTCGGTATACTGCTTAGCAACTTTATAGGCCCTAGCGCTATAAAAGTCATATTACGCCCGCTATCGAGGGCCAGTAAACAAGATTATGGTTCGAAAAAGAAATAAATATATAAACCGTGACTACATGGGCACATTTAACTGTATTAAACATTACAAAAAAAGCGCCAATGAGTTTTTAATACAACAAATATATCTAGATAGAAACGACAAAGCTTAGCCACATTTGCAATAATCTGAAATGCAATATAAATAAAGAGCAGCCCATAAATCAGTTTGCAGTAACTAAAATACACATATTCATAATAACATGTATAATTATTAACAATCTATCATTCAAAACATTTATATTGAACTAATTCAAGTAAAAATGCAGCAACATAATACTAAAGGTTCTAGTTGAATTTAGTCAAACATTATACGCGTCGGGGTGCACCAAAAATTAATATAGCTGCTGTATCTTAGTTTACATACACACTAATAACACTTGAATCCAAATTACAATAAATAACATAGCAAAGAAAGCTTTCATAAGTCCTTAAATGTACTCATCAAAGGCGTTGACCGCTCAGTACAACGGCACAACTAGGTTACAAAACTTACAACGGAAAAAGGTGACGTTCGAGGAGATCTTAAGGATCTGAATCGAAGACGCTGGAACTTGGTCAAGCACGACAGTCTCGTTAAAAAGAAATAAAAGTTACCCCCGGAAGGATTTGGAGAATCATCCAAGGTAGCACTTTTCACAAATTTTAAATTCTCATCTTAGCACTGTAGCTAACAGGAGGGGCCGTACGGGACCAGAACAGCTGAAAATACCCAGTAAAACAATTTGGCAAGTACAAAAACCAAGCTATAATAATTGCGTGCACTTTTTTCAAAGGTCGGAATTGGGTGATAAAAACAGGCATCTTTGGACTGAACGCTATCGGGAAGTAGTTAACGCTTTAACTAAATAGCTTTTTACCCATAACAATTGGTATTTGCCTTAATTAAAAATGACTGGGGAAAATATGTGGAAAATATATTCAGTACTAAAGGTGTGCTCCCATTAGTAATTTATTTATCAGAATTCTGACTCAAACATTGAATTCTTGTTTGGTTCACTATCCGAAATATCTTTATATACAGGGTGTCCCAAAAAGAATGGGACACCGATTAGTCATAGATTCCTTACGTTATAATAAATCGATTAAACCCAATATACCTTAGTACAAAGTTCCTTCAGTAAGAAGTTATAGGGCCTTGAAGTTCAATTTTTTATTTTTTATTTTTTTGTTAATTTTACAAATGTAGATTTATCGATTTGAATTTTGGTATACATGCTTACTATTATATACTGCACTAATACAAAATATTTCATAAACTAGAATTGACTGTAAGGGGCACTTTACCTACCTTTCAAATTTTAGGTTATTATCTGAAAAATAATTGAAATTCACAAAAATAATGTACTCTTAATAAATGAGTGTAAAAGCAACGGTTTGCCTTAAAATGCTCACCAAAGGTTTTTGGTTGTCATTAAGACGTGCAATTATCAAATAGCCATGATCACAAAAACAATGGTTGTAATCTAGTAAACAAAAATAGTAAATCAATTAACGACGTTGGGGACATCAGTTTTTTGTCTTTGTGCTTACAAAAATGCTGCGACATAACGAACCTTTCAGCATTATAGAATTCGTTATGTAGCAGCATTTGCTTAAACATAAAAGAACAAATTCTCTTGTCACTAATGTTTCTTACTAGATGACCATTGTTTTTGTGATCATGGCTATTGCCCGTCTCAATGACAACTAAAAACCTTTGGTGGGCATTTTAAGGCAAACGGTTGCTTTTACACTTATAAACTAAGAGTACATTACTTTTGTGCTTTTTAATTCTCGTTCGGATAATAACCTAAAATTTCAGAAAAAAAGTTCTGAAAGATAGGTAAACTGCCTCTTACAGTCAAGTCTAAATTATGAAAAAAATTTAGTTAGTGCAGTACATAATAGTAAGTACGTATACCAAAATTCAAATCGATATCTCTACATTTGTGGAAATTAACAAAAAAATAAAAAATAAAAAATTGAACTTCTAGACCCTATAACTTCTTACTGAAGGGACTTCGTACTAAGGTATATTAGGTTTAATCGATTTATTATAACGTAAGGAATCTATGACTAATCAGTGTCCCATTCTTTTTGGGATCCCCTGTATATAAAAATGAAAGTCCTGACCCACTCATCAACGCCCAGCCCAAACCCTTAAACCTAGAAAGCTGACATTTTTCACAGAGGTTCCCTTTATGATGTATACAAGGAATAAGGAAGAATATTTCGAAATTCAACCTCTAAAGGGGTAAAATGGGGGTTCTAATTTTGTATGGAACTTGGAAAAACAAATAAGCAAATAGGTATTTCGTGATTTTCCAAAAATCAACCCCTTAGGGGATGAAATGGGGTAAATAAGCCTAAAATTTGATATGGGTGTCGTTATTGAGGTTTTTTTGGGACGATGATTGCGAAAATGGCATTTGAAATTTGGCAGGCAGATTTCTCATATGGAGTAGGCATCCGCTAAGAAAGGATTTTTGAAACCTCAACCCCTAAAGGGGTAAAAAAAGGGTTGGAATTTTGTAAGATCAAATTTTGAACTAAGTTATTCAAAGTTTTTGGAAAGTGAAAAGTGAAAATAGGAGATGACGGGACGGGACTGGAAGGAACGGGACTGGACGGGATGGGATGGGACGGGACGGGAAGAGAGGAGAGGGAACGGGGCGGGAAGCTATGGAATGGGAGGGGGGAGGGAACGGGCGGGACGGGACGGACTGTCTTATATATAAGAATAGAAGTCCTGACTCACTCACTGACTCATCAACACCCAGCCCAAACCCTTGGACCTTGCATACAAGATTTTCTGTAGTTTTGAGTCATATTAATTTTTATAGTAAATAAATTTACTTACATCTACAAAATTGCTCTAAATTTTCATATTAACACTAGTGTGAATATGAGATTTCATATTGCAACTAGTGCGAATATATGAATCATTTTGACGTTGAAAACGACAACAAAATTAGGTCAAAATTACTAAAAAATAAAGAAGCTTCTCCAAGAATTAGTTTATTTTTCGTTATAGATTAAATTTAAAATGTACGTTTACCATGTTTTCCCCATATCAGTTTTTGTTCAAAAGCCTAAATTTAGTCGTTTAATGTAAACATTTTAATATAATAAAAATGTAATAAGGCAATCAATTCTTTTACTATATCAGACATAGCTTTATATTCGTAGTTAATTTAGTTGATTTAAACAGAAAGTGCTAAATCAAGTCCTGTAGAAATGAAATTTACTATAATACATCAGAAGGGTCAATAAGAAAGTTTTTGGTGTAGGCATATCTTGGTGGTCCTCTAAATACGACTGTAGTCAAAGAATTGCCTAGCCGCTGCTTTAGAACTTTCTGATTTTTGCTTAATTCTTTATCACAAGAATTCATTACCAAAAATCTCTATTCTCTATTCACCAATATTATGTATATTATCATCACATCTGTTTGCGCAGTCCGTTAGTATTATTTTAGTCTCAATTTTGTTTAAGGTTAATCCAATTTGATTACTTTTCTATTTCAAGTTTGTCATTAAATCTAGGAGCTGTTTTGCGCTGTTTGTGCGGAGGTGATAGCGTAATGTCTGTCAACGCCTACTGCGATCTTATTTTGAAAATACGGTTTTGATATAAGGTGTACCTAACAAATGTTTGGTGCCTCTCATTTCAAGCATTTTGCAATCTCAAGCCGGTATATTCAGTGCCATGCACTATATGGACTAAAATAAAAAGAATTTCTACTTTTTCATAACTAGATAAGAGTGTCAAATAATATAATGTGCTGCACAATGTTTCTAGTATTACTTGTGTGTAGGTTGTAAAATGAGCTTTAGTTTTTGTACATTTTAGGTTGAAGTCCCGGGTGTTGGAAAAATTAAGAGAAAAGCTGTAGCGTCCGGGTATTATCCTCGATGCAAGGGCAATTAGAGAGTTCTCGGCCTTATAGACCGCGGAGGGCCAAGGAATATTATAATCGTAAGCATGACAGGGGTCGGTTATCAGATGCGAAGGGTAATCATGGAAGCCGGGCGCAATCGCTCTGTTTTACGACTGTATTATTCGGGATTCCTGACCGCAACATATCTATACAAAACAAGCCCACATTACTCAATTCTGGTTTTGATTCCGTAGCGCACACAAATATATTTTATGGCTCTTGGCTCGCATGCAGATAGAGCCATCGCAGAGGCCGCGTGTTTTTGACAGGACTCGCAAGCAATAACAGTAACATAAAGAGCGGATTTGAATTTGAAATCGCAGTCCTTTACATAAGAACGTGGTCAAGCCATTTAGATAAGACGCCGCTTTGCATTACTTACCGATTCCAAAGAGGGATGTTTTGCGCTGATAGATAAATAAAGAGATATTAGATACAATGCGAGCAGATGGCGCGAGTTGGTAGGACGCGCACGTTCGATGGTCAAGCGGTTATCCGGCTGATATATGTTGCTGATCCCACCGAACACGTTCAGCACTTTTGATCTTTAGCGGGTTTCTTAGTCCAACTTTACGATATTGGTCCGATTGAGCGGTTCTCAGCGCTATCGGAGATGCTACGGTATTAAGCATTAAAGGCATGGTCGAGCGGGCTTTACCGTTCGGATTGCAGTTACTTTCGACCAAGCAGTGGCACCATCCCCCAGGACGCCGTTCCCACGTCTATCAGTCACATTCTCGGTCCCCCAGCTCGCATTTCCCAATAAAGCAACAAAGCCTGGCCTAATCTGCTAGTTATTGCGATCCTCCCCGGTTATGACAGCTCGCCCGAAGGATGGGATTTTTGCAAAGTGAATTTGGAGTCATGTGGATTATAATGTCCCAGCTCGGGGAGTTTAGTATTCAGGTCGCGCTCGCGGTGCCGTCTGCTGCTCATCGCCCGAACCCATTTGCCGAAAATCCCTCAGTGGACGCGCATCTCTTTTCAGATTAATCTCCGCAGCTAATCGGGATGGATGTATGGTAATCGGTTTCAAGTGCACACATTAGGAGCCGGTTGGCGAGCTGAAGGCGGCGTCGACACGATACCGCCGCCTCCCCGGGGGCAGATAGCGAGCACTTCATTTGCATGCAGTCCGCGGGGCACAATCGCTGCTCCGTTCCGCGCGAAAATAGCCGCATTAATTAGCATTTAGATGGTTTAATGATAATTAGTCGGTGCGCGTTAGTGCGAGCAGCTGGGGGATAAAACATGGCGGCGCAGCGGGAAATGGTGTGAAAAGAAGAGCGCGCGAGCGAGATACTCAAATTATCGTCGCGTTCCCGGGCCTAATCGCGCCCGTTATGATGAACTCCGGAACATCTAACTAAACGAGATCGTTTAAACTTTCGGATAATGATAACGAATTATACAGCCACCGTTGCGGATACTTTATGCTCGGAATGACATCGTACTTCAAAGATAATGGTAGGCAACCGAACTACCGGAACGTTTCCGTATCCATAACGAATGATTTTTTCCGAAATCAAAATTAATGAACAACGATCACAAAAAAATCATATCCCGATATATATTATTTTATGTACTGTCGCTGCCGTTGCTAAAACGACATTTAAAATATTTTATTGATAGTTTACCTCGTTACCTATTTTACCCCATAGAAATCAGGTGCCGCTTGAAAAAATTATCTCGGTAATTTTATCACGTGATGTTAGGTAATTCAAAAATATTGACATTTGGTGGCCCGATAAAACTATTTCTCCACATCTTGTATAATTTTTGGATGACAATTAAGTCAACTAGTCTGACATATTGTATCGTTTATTTTGAACTATAAAAATAAAATTACATAATAAGACGAATTACTAAACTGTAATTGTAAGGACTAGATGATTGCAACTTTGACAGTTTTTCTGTTTCCATCTTCTGTAAACACAATTTCTTAATAATTTGCTCATGGTGCTCCGTATCAATTTCCAAATAAGGTACCACTGGTACCAGCGAGCTGGCACTGGCGTGACTTTTATAAGTCCAGCTATTGATACGTGTGAAACTGAAGTAGCCTTGTTTGAATAGTTTGTTATTTTCGTATTCAGCACATTCAAATCAATTTTTCCCCAGCTGCTTTGGTCTAATTCATTCTTTCCTACTGGACAGTTTTTATACCACGGTAAGTTTTGATTTTTCCACTATACATTCGGGGTTACATATTTGATTTCTTTTATTTTATTATTTGTTATTGGCAGCTTCATATGCAGTCTATACAAGTTGATTGTAAATTAAGGGCCAGTTGAAAGTCTTTATTGTTATGACAGATACAAAAAGATTTTCTATAAAAGGTTATACCGTCTATATGACACATATGTTAAGAGTTCGAACAAAAATACCCGACTTCTGGTTAAACCGAAAGTTTAATTATTTTGGGTTTTTTATTTGGAACGTCCTGTAGTTTTTAAACGAATTTGATAGTTTATGAAATGATTTTATAGGAACTATTAACCAGCTATAGGCCAGGGGCTAATAATACACGAGCGATTAGCGTTTAAAGTTATGCAGTCAGTAGCACTTTGAGCTGAATACATTCTTAAGGGGTTACGAAGAAATGACAACCACCAAATTATCATGTAATTTATATTAGATTTAAAAATTTGTATTCATTTGAATCGATATCTTCCTTATTGAAATATTTTTTTCTGAAATGTGCCAACACAATATCTTCATTAGGAAATTCCCTATTCTTATCTTGCCTAAGTTTAGGATTTCTTGAATTTGTTTAGCAAACGTACGAGAATGCGAATGTTGGTATTTGGGTAATAATCTTAATACATTTTAGCCGCTGGTTGATAATTTTTCCTATAGCATATTCAAGCGTTCGTGATTGAAAAACGAATTTATTTGTAACAAATCTGTCCAACACAATGGAATTTTGGCAGATAATATCCTAAACTCGTAAAAAACGAAAACTAATTAAATTTATGGTTTAACCGGGAGTCGGATATTTTTGCTCTTATGCTTAAAATATTTGTTACATAAAATGGTATAACTTTTCTATATAAAAGTTTTTTCTATCTTTCACAATAATGGAGAAATTCAACTGGCCCTTAATTTACAATGAACCAGTATAGCTGTTAATGTCGTCGTCTTCCCTTGAAGTCGCACTAGAAAATGGTTGAAAGTCTTCACTAGATTCTCTGCAAAAATTTGTGCGTTTTCCTTGTTAGTTCGAGCCCAGTCGTCGGATTCTAATCGTAAGGGTGGATTATGTTTTTGTGGGTGTTTACTATTTTTTGTTACCTTCCACAGGTGAGTGCTACTTATTGATTTTATTAAACAAAAATCAAATATGCAGCTATTCCACAAAATTTCAATTAAAGAAAGGCACCAGGCTGGGATCTTGTAACTAGTAAACTCCTCAAAAAACTACCGGAAAACGTTATTAGAACACCAGTGCGGAGCAGCATGAGACGGTAGAACAGTACTCAGGGACTGCCATATAAAATTAAACTTAATATGAACCGGTTAACAGACAAACGAAGTAATTTTTCATCGCCAAGCAGGCAGCGAACAAATTACAAAAACATCTGTTCACCAGCAAATCGCCCCGATCCTACACGAATTTAAAAGAAAACCGTTACAAAAATAAAACAATAAATCGCGGCATGCCAGCTCAAAGGAGCACCAATTCTCAAGTGCAAACCTCTGCACAACAAAGACAATAAAGAGCCAACGGCTCGCCAGACCCCAAAACAAAAAAATTGCAAGCACATAAAACATCCCAATAAATCCGGAAGCCGACAAAAAACGGCGCCGCTGAGAACAACTCCGAACGCGCTACCAAATTAATAATCCAAGTTCAATTACTAAAACGCTCTTAAATCAGAGTGCGCCCAATCAAAACCCCCACATAAGGATACCTGCCGATAGGAAAAATTAACCGCCACCTGATAAAATCAACCCCAAGCCAGCGAATGCATGCGGGCGGAGCGGCCGAAATTCAGCGTACACAGCGGCCCAGCGGAAACGCATTTTGTAACGAAGAAATCAGGGCCACGACCGAGTTCAGCGGGCAAGGGTGCAAAATTACAAATTAAATTATAATTAGCGGAAGGAAGCATCCCAGGAAGGCGTGAATAGTATCAAAATTCATATAAAATTAGCGCGCAACCAAATCGAAGCAAAAATAACTTCTTAACATACGCAATAAGAGTAATGCTTAAGTAAGTTTTACGCCGAACACGGAATTAAAAAATTCCAATTTCAATTAATCTTTACCAAAACCTAGCAAATTGGGTGTCGTTAGAATCAACATTTTAACGACTATTGATTGCGACCCAAATCAAGTCGATAATTGATCACGCCGCTCAATTAAACGCGATAATCCGAAATACATCAAAAACGGGCCAAAACATCCCTTCTACTTCGACCAATGAGCTGCGAGATCGCGTCTGACAAAGGACTGGCCCCTTTAAATAGTCGGACGCTGGCAGTAAGAAATCACTCAACCCAGGAGAGTCAGCCAACAGCATCCAGCCTTCCAGGACCAGCTAGCAGCTCCAGACTTCCAAGGACCTACCAGCCCCAGCCCTCTCCAGAGCCTATCACCTTCGTTGGACATAGTTGTTTGCCGCATCTACTGGACTTAGCTGTCTACCGCATCTACTGGACATAGAGCCTGCCGCATCCACTGGACTTAGCTGTCTACCGCATCTACTGGACATAGAGCCTGCCGCATCCACTGGACTTAGCTGTCTACCGCATCTACTGGACATAGAGCCTGCCGCATCCACTGGACTTAGCTGTCTACCGCATCTACTGGACATAGAGCCTGCCGCATCCACTGGACTTAGCTGTCTGCCGCATCTACTGAACTCAGAGCCCACCGCATCCGTTGGACTTAGAGCCAATCGCCTTCGTTGGACTTAGAGCCAATCGCCTCCGCTGGACTTAGAGCCAACCGCCTTCGTTGGACTTAGAGCCAATCGCCTTCGCTGGACAGAGAGCCTGCCGTCTTCGATGGATTTGGACACGGAGCCACTTTAGCCGCCGGCACCGCCTCCGAAGGACCACACCAGCTTCCAACTGCGGATGCCAATCCGCCATTTTCTTTTTCTGTACATATATGTTACCTAGTTATAAGCTTATCTGTATGTTAGTTAGTAGTGTAAATATAATAAACTTTGTTCCAATCAAATCCAGTGTCTAGCTGAGGGTAACGCTCACCCTCCTCTTCCGAAACCAACGCCATTGAAGTAACCCTACCGCTGAGCTATGAACCGAGGCGTGTTAAACTACAATTACCGTACAACATACATATATAATTTACTGAAATCTTATTTAAGTGATAGATAATTCTACGTTAAGCATCAAGATAAATACACAATCTTGTTGCCTATACAGTCCGGTGTGCCACAGGGAAGAGTTCTTGGGCCAGTCTTGTATCTGCTTTCCATAGCGGACCTACCCGTATCTACATCTACAATCATATCAACATTTACTGATGACACGACCGTACTGGCATCGCATAAAAATCCTAAAATCAGCCCTTCATCAGGACCATACATAAATAAAATCCAGAGCTGGCTTCAGACTTGGAAAATAAGAGTCAATGAACAAAAATCAACATATATGACGTTCACAATGAAAAGAGACAGCTGTTAGGTAATAATCTTTAATAATAAAGAAACAGCTCAAGCTAAGTACTCAAACAAAATATCTAAGAATTCATTTAGACAGAAGATTGACGTAGATAGGACACCCCGAAGCGAAAACTGAATTTGAAACTTAGAAATATGTATTGGTTAATTGGAAGAAAGTCGCAACTGAGTTTAGAAAACAATGTTCTTTTGTATAAAGCCAATGAAATTTATTACATTTCTGCATTGCATCCAATCTGCTAAATTATGCTATAATTCTGCTCTCAATAAAAAACCTTTTAATAATAATTATTATAAATTTATTATTTTAAAAAGTAATAACCACTACAATTAAACATTCAATTATCATATGGATGTATTTGTATTTTCTTCTGGCTTTGCTGAAGGCTTTTGCAGTTCATTATTCCTCAGCTGATCCACTTAACCAGGGATTCTCAAACCTTTTCTTTAGCGCACCACTCAAACATCTACATGAATAATCACGTACCATCAATTAAAATCAATACACCTACCTATGAATGTGAATGTTGCAGTGAAGTGTGTCGTATGTTGCAATTACAGCAATGTTAGGACATACAGAAAAAGAACTTAACATTTTCTTTCTCAGAAAAGTATCACAAAACAATTAAAAGGAATTTGATCAAATAGCATTAAGACTCCTGTTAATTTCTCAGTGCGCCCAGTGTTACATAAGCTATTTCTGTAATACGTTGCAAAATGATCGTGTTTTCGCATTATACGTGAAATTGGTGACAACACATTGTGGGCAAAAAACGAATATTGCATGTTACATGCAAGCTTTTTAAAAATTTCATAAAAATCTTAATAAAATAATATTTTAAAATTTTTACAGTTTATGAAGTTTTATTATCAGTATCTAAATTTTTAAAATACTCAAATTATAGTGGTGCAATAGCCTGGTTACTAGAAAAATAATAAAAATAAATATTCAGCTTTTATTAAAAATTTTTCGCATGGTTAATTTTCGAACTAGTGCTAAAGTATGTCGGATCTTCGCCGACACGATTGAAAAAAAATATGCTTTCATACATATTGTTCTACAAGTAATTTTGTGCATAGTGGTATATTCTAACTCGAAGTTTGGTCAAAAAGGTCAAAAAGTGAAGCTGTCAAATTGACAACTCACAATTTCACTAAACTAGTTAAAAGGTAGAATGGTAGAAAATATGACTTTCATCATCAATATATAAACATTTGTATTTTTATAACAAATAAAGAATGGAATACTTTTTTTCATGAGTTTCAAGTCTAATACTCCATGGCCAAACTGGAGTTTATCAGCAAAACTAGTGAAAACATTTTACTCGTAATTTTGGTTTATAGTGATATCTTGTAACTTGAAATGTATTCAATAAGGACTGCAGAAGTCACAACTATCAAAGTGACAATTCACAATTTCCATAAACCCAAAAAGGTGTTACTTTTTATGTAGTTAAGAAAACAGAAATAGTTGTTGAGATTGATGATGCAGATTGGAAACGACGCAATATTGGGTTCGAGTACATAGAGTTTTAGGGTAGATTCGGCTCAAGGCTTATTTTTTAGTAAGAAATTGATTTTTACTTTTTGCATAAATCGCTGATAGCTTTATCAAAAATTCTTTACCGTTGTTAGTAAAAGTGCCAGAAAGGGTATCTGTGAATGGGTTTCTTATCCTAATATTATTGGTATGCTTCTCTTTGAAATATTTTTTGCAAACTTCTCAGAGAGCATTTAGCAATGGTATTTCATACCTATTACCTATCACTGAAAAGATTTGTATTAATTGAGAACCCTTATACTAAACCATTGTGGTAATTGGTATCAGCTGTAAATAGAATTTAATTGGAGGAGTGCTGTGATGCCCAGTAATTTTAGTTATTTAATGCTTTTCTCTTCCAGATTTGGCTAAACAAGAAACCGCAGTCGAACGACTCGAATTATTAGTAAAAAGTTTGCTTTGTATCCAATTCTTCTTCTTCCATTTTCTATTGTTCGTTTGTTCGGATATATCTGTTTCGGTAGTCATATATTTATTTTTGATTCAAGCTATGAGCTCTACTATTTTTTCTATTACAAACTTTTTTGCTTTATCAATACGCATTTTTGTGTTATAGATCGGCATAGAATTTTTATTACTTTCATTTTCTTCTTCTTCCACCTTCCGCCATCCACTCCTGGATGAAGGCCCCACCCATTTCCCTCTACCTATGTCGGCTACTGTCTTTCTGTGTCCAGTTTCTACCTGCTATCTTCCTAATGTCATCTACCCATCGTTTCTGACGTCGACCTCTGTTTCGCTTAGTATCACGTAGACGCCATAATAATGACTTCGTTGTACCATCTTTAATTGACTTGTCTCGCAATGTGTCAGGCCCACTTCCATTTGGGGCTTGCTATGCGTTCTATGATGACCGTTATTTTTGTTCTATGTCAAATCTCTTTATTGCTGATCCTATCTCTTAATGATATCCCAAGCATAGCACGCACCATGGCTCTCTGTATAACTCTCAATCTATCTGCGTTCCGTACTGTAAGCGCCAGTGTTTCCATACCATATGTAGCCACTGGTAGTATGCAAATATCGTAAACTTTACGTTTAAGATTGATCGGAACATCTGGATTTCTTAAGATATACAACAATTTGCCAAATGCCGCCCATGCCAGTGATATTATTCTAGTAACTCCAGTACCTTGGTTTTCTTTTCCTAGTCCGATGACATGTCCTAGGTATATGTATTGCGTGACATTCTCTAACGTGTGATCGTCTAGTGTAATTTGTATGTTGTGTTGACTCATAATTTTCGTTTTATCAAGATTCATCTTCAAGCCCGATTTTTCTGCTGCTTGTTTGAGTTCTTGCATCATAATATTTAGTTCATCAGGGTCTTCAGACATAATCACCACATCATCAGCAAAGCGTAAGTGACTGAGAAAGGAACCATCAATTTTCAAGTTTCTTGAAGACATCCTCTAGAGCCAATGTGAAAAGTTTTGGGGAGATAACGTCCCCCTGCCGTACCCCTTTCCTGATATCTATTTTCTCTGTTTTAATGCCATCATTTATTTTCACGTGTATTGTTGCATTTGCGGAGATATCTTTTATTATAGTTGTATACCTACTGTGGATTCTGGCATTATTCATCGACTCCAAGATGTAGATGTACTTATGAAATCGAACGCCTTGTAGAAATCTATGAAGGCCAAATGTATGGGCATATTACTCAGTCGTCTTCTTTATAACAGTTCGTAGAGTCTGCAGATCGTCAATCGTGCTATACCCCTTGCGGAAGCCCGCCTGTTCCACCCGTTGATAGAAATCGAATTTGTTTGCCAGACGGTTGGTAATAATTCTCGTCAAGAGTTTATATAGTTGTGATAATAAACTAATCGGACGGTAGTTCTAAATATTAGTAATCGCACCTTTTTTTAACAGGAGTATTGTTTCTGAATTGTACAATTTGTTAGGTATTCTACCTTCCCGTATTGAACGTGCAAGACTAGTTCCTCCAAGTTTTATCATCTCTGTTATGTGATCCTCTCTGGGGAATCTATTGTTCTTCATTTGCGTCAGAGCTAGTCTAATCTCATAGGTGGATATTTCTGGAATCTCTTCAGACCCCACATTTAGTATGTTACTGTGTTTGTGATGCATATAACTCGGTGTAAAACTGTTCAATTGCTCTGATGTCTTCCGATTTTGTCACTTCTATTCCTTTTTTCTTCTTTATTTTAGTCATCTTCTGCCGTCCCTTTGATATTTTTGATCTTAATATTCTCATGTTGGCGTTATCTTCAATAGTTGTCAAAAATGTTTTAGTTCTACGCTCTCTTATAACTTTTCGTATTGCTTTCTTTAGTTCTTTGTTTATTGATTTGTATTCGTCTGTACCCTTTTCCAATTTCCTTCTTTTTTCTATGAGTTGTTTAGTGGAATTTTTTAATCTGTTTGACTCTTTTTTCTTGAGCACAATTTCTTTGTCGTTACTTGAATATTAGTTGCAATTCTGTCGTTTATTTGGTTAATGTTCATGTTGGATAGTATAGTTGTATCAAGCCTCGCTGACAATTCTTGTTTATACCCATCTTGTTTCTTCATTATTTCTGCGCTAGTGGGGAAACGCTGTTTTACTAATTTATTTCTCTCGTGCTTAACTTTGATACTTACGTATCAGTGCTCGAACCAACCCGTGGTCGCTCCCACTATCGAACCTGTTTAAGACTGAAACGTCTTTACATATTTTTCGGTCCCCGCATAGAATGATGTCTATTTCGTTCTTTGTTTTACTATCGGGACTTCTCCACGTCCACTTTATTTGAGGTGGCTTTTTAAAAAATGTGTTAAAGCAGTACAACAGTTCGGTTTGAAGAAAGTTAGAAAGCGTATCTCCTCTGTCATTTATTATATCTAGACCGTAGTTACCTATAAATTCCGCATCATTTTGTGTTTTCTCTCTTATATTTGCATTAAAATCTCCAGTAAGGACCAGGTAGTGCGATTTTCCTTGTTATTTCCCCCTTATTACATCTTCATAGA
Organism: Agriotes lineatus; assembly: GCA_940337035.1. Taxonomy (NCBI): domain Eukaryota; kingdom Metazoa; phylum Arthropoda; class Insecta; order Coleoptera; family Elateridae; genus Agriotes; species Agriotes lineatus. Next base: position 82,355,417 of record OW679198.1, read on the forward strand.
ATTCCATAATTTCCTCGTCTTCTGCTATAATTGTTCGGGCGTAGTCGTTGATTATTTCAAGTGTATAACGCATATTTGGTTTAATTATAATGTATATGATGCGATCCGATATGGACTGGTATTTGATTACTCTATGTTTGATCTTTTTATTGACTATAAAACCTACACCCCTTATGTAGTCTTTCGTCTCAGAATTGTTATTATATAGTATATGGCCACTTTTCAATTCAGTGGTTTTTTCTCCTGGTAGTCGGGTTTCGGACAGTCCGACTACATCCCATTTTATAGATTTTAGTTCATTTTGCAGTTCTTCTAGTTTTTCTTCTGATCTCATTGTGTGTACGTTGCAGCATATAAATTATTTGTAAAGGCATTTTTCAACTGTAGCTAATTTTTGACTCCCCCCCCCCCCCAACCCCCAGAATCTATGGGGCTGACTGATATATCAGTTGAGGTTCTGAGTTCTTTACTCTACTCACCTGGGGTCCATTTATGTCGTTTTTGAAATTCGACATTTGGTTTGATTTGGGGGTTGTGGCAGTTAAAACGCATCGCTTGTGTGTATCTTATTTCCCCGGTACCCACCATATCTGGTGAGCATTCCTCTATCCGCCACCCGGAGAGGCGCCCGATGGAGGACTATCAACCCCACACGGGTTTTTCATTACTATTTATTACTATTTATCTTAATGTTTTTCCTCTGTTATTTAGGTAAGCTTTATTTTGTAAAATGTATATCCTTTATCTAATAGACTTGTCCGTCCGTCCGTCCGGGACGCTGTTTCAGCAGCCAAACCGTAAGAGATAGAGAAAAAAGTTATTAAAGTTATATGTTTGGAATGGTAATGTCAGGTCAGGAACCGAATTCCAGTCTCTAACACTAATTATTATCGTAATTATCCTAATCCGAAGTTTTTAGGTTAGATTCTAGGCAAATTTTATCAAGGCGAATGCGACTGGTAGTTTGCTACCAACAATGACGTCATATTCGTACGTGTGGTGAATACGCGTCCTATTTGCAAAACGGTCTTTTTTGTTTTATTAAATGAGACATTTGTCTCACTGGACTGCTAGTTATTTAAATAATGTGTGTGCTTGTATGTACAATTTATTGTCCTATAATTGGGTATCCTGTTGGGCAAATAAATATTATTATTATTATTACTATATGTTGGAATCTGGTAGATCTAGACATTTTGTTTTTTCCAACAGGCGAATTCTTAAAATCTTGTCTTACTCCACATTGGATTTACTGTAAAAAACTCCGTTTAGTAATAAAACTGTTGCCTCTTTTATTCATTGTCTTTTGATAGAATCTGTCAACAAATAAGTTATATTAAGTACAACATTATTTAATAATAATGATAATAATAAACAAAATGGGTTTAATAACAAAATCAAAGAATAAATGCAGGTCATTACAAGAATCACAAGACGGAGTTCAGATGTCTAATCGTTCGATAGGCTCTGCTTTGTCACTCGAACCAAGGCAAACTAACAAATGCCAAAAATAAAATAAATTTCATTTTGCACAGGAAATAACGCACGCTTAGAAAGTAATAGACAATACAAAATCAGCAAATGAAAAATACATATGCGATTCCTGCAACAAAATAGGTCTTTGACGTATATGTCGTTTCAAGCAACGACCATTAAGCTTTTTGATATCATACGGCAGAGAGTTATACATTTTCGAAGCATGGTAATAAAAAGATCTTTCAAATTAGGCAGTTTTCTGAACAGAGGTTGTGATAATAAGGTTTAAATTACGCAGATTTAAATCATGCACATGATTTCAGAATGTCAGTTTACTAAAATGGAAAGCAGGGTTTGCTATTATATGATAATGACGAGCAATTTGTAACTTTAACCTATTACTCATATTAAGCCAACAACTTGTGTGATATGCGCTAAAGTTTTCTAATTCTAAAAATATAACGTAAACAAGAATTTTGCACACTATGAATTTGTTGTAGGCTATCCTCTGCGAGGTATGGCCCGTATAAGGGTGAGCAATAAGAAAAATTAAAAACAATTGGTTTGCAAAACATAGTTTTAGTCCTTGTGTTTAAATACTGCCTGTGAGGAAATAGAAGTTTTAAAGTTACTCTTCGAAAAATACTATTTATGTGCAAGCGATATCTAAGCGAGGAATCCATGGCAACTCCCAAAATTTTTGCGTGATCAACTACGGGAATGTCAACAGCATCAATAGAAAATCTGGCACTTTCTCTAAAATCTTTAGAACATTCTTTCTGCCAAATATTTGTATAGCTGATGTGGAAGGATTAATGGAAATCGAATGTTTGTGCGATACGGTAACCAAAATTTACAAATTACTATTGATCTCAATAATTGAACCATGAGATTGAGCAGGCGAAATAGAGCAATCAAGATGCGTATCATAGGCATACATTTGAATTTTGCAAATTTTCAAAAGTTTAGGGTTGGTACAAGTCTAAATAGTAGTGGTCCAAGAATAAAGTCTTATGGCACACCACTTACGATATTTCTACTGAGGGATACTGAGTTTGGTAATATAACCATCTGCGAACGGTGCAAGTAAATATAGTATGAGCAAAAAGAAAGTCTATCAAAGATGCGTTTGAAATTTTGACGCCATGTGTATTATAGCACTAGGAATATACCTAATACTTGTCATTGACATTTTATAGGCAGTGGCTGACAGAGGCTAATATCGCAATGTGCTAATAACCGTGAATAAGACTTCCCGTAATAAACGCAACTTAAATATTTCCAAAGCTTGCAAAGAAGAAGAAGAAAAAGGTCATAAGCTCACTTTGTAGAAAACGTCAAATGATAACTTCATATTTTCTGGTGCTATAATACACGTGATTTCAAAATTCCAAAGGCACCATTGATGAACTTTTTTTTGTGGTCAGACGATAGATATAAACTTGAAAGAACCGGCGCCGAATCCAATAAACTGTCAAAAGCTTTGCTAAAATCCACTAAAGCTGATACACTTAGTACCACAATCACTAGCTGCAATGGTGTAATCTTTAACATTGAGTAGCGCGGCCGTACAACTATACGAAGACCTAAATCCAAATTGTGTTCAGGGAGGATGCTATTTATGCTTAAATAATCTCTTATTTGTAAATTAATGACTTTTTCTAAGAGATTCGATAACTTGTATGAAGTAGGATCCAAAATATAATGCTAAAAATTGGTAAACATATAAATTTGAGTACCTACGCTGATTGTGAATGTATAGTGTTGCAGGATGTGCGGGGTGGTATGATGCGCAAACAAACAAAAGGCGTCGCACAGTGTGTCCAAATCCCGAAAAGCGGGCCAAAACCCCAAATGAACTTAGGCTCAAGCAAAAATTGGTATACAGGGCTATTTTAGGTCGCTATTATAAACAACGTGGCGGATTCAATACGGCGACTACATTCGAAAAATTATCAGGCTTTACTAAAGATTGGTATACAAGTGTTTTCGAAGCATCTGATTACACATTGGAAGTTAAAATACTGTAAATGCAATGGCGCATCATCTAATTGTTGATGATTTTCTATCACAATACTTGGATGATGGTTTTGTTCTAGTTTGATGTGTTTTTATCGGACATTTTCCACTGTCTAGGTTGTATATCACAACGCGTTTCGGGAGTTTTGATCTACTCCCGTCTTCAGGTGTTCCTGGTTAGTCCTGAGAAGAACTGATATTGCACGCTTTTATTCGTAAACTCTTGCCTCCCCCGGGGTTTGAACCCGAGACCGCTGATCACTAGTCTGTCACTCTTACCACTAGGCCACCAGCGGTAAGATTTTCGATAACTGTGTCATTTTCCTATTATTTTAGTACTAATATCATAATGCGTTTAGTAGTACAGACCAGTATTACGTAAATGTAACTGAAATAATTTGAAACTCCCCCACAAAAAAAAAACAGAATAACCTGTACGAGACGTAAATATTTTAGTTTCTGACCATGTTGACTTGTTGTAATAAAAATATTATTAAAATTATGGCATGTATAAATGCAATCTTGAACTTAATTTTCTTTCAACATTATTTCTTCATTTTGCTCACTCAGTTATATATTCAAGTACCCAAATAAAGTAGTTTGTCTCTCAGTGAAGAATTTGATACATCGGCCGCTAAGGGTCTCGATATATTTCTAAAGATAGTGATATTATTCTTAGAAATTTCTACATTCTGAAATAGCACTTAAAAATAATATTTTAATTAAGATTGTTCAAAATGATGTACCAAATAGGTAACAATATCTTAATGTTTCTAAGAATACTGAAAAGTTAAAAAACCTAAATAACGTGAATTACATTGATTCGCAAAGAAAAAACATGGAAAAATTTGACTCTGTATCTTAGCGATGACCAATCTGATTGCCAGTCAGACGCTTTGCCCGCTCGGCTAAGGAAAGCTGCCTCACTTACCTGCTTATCGTTGCATTATGAAAGAAGCGGTAGCGACAGGGCCGCACGTCATAAGAAGGCTGCGGAATATTAATTGATGCCAAACTTCGTGACCGATTACACTCACCTATAACAAAATAAAATGTTTCTTTCATTAGTTTTTATTGCTTGCGTTGTACTTGTCTTGTTGCTGTCATTTGAGATGTTTCTTTATGCCACGTACTGCCTGCATTACAATCATGTTAAGTGTTACATTTTTGGTTGCCATATACCTTTAAAGTTTTTTCTGGTATAAGGTAGATTTAATTTTCAGCTATTCGACATTCATTTAGTGGAGATTACTTGTTGCTAGTTTTTACTGTTCTTGTATAATGTTCATATACACTTTTGCTCGTACCATACGATGGCCACTAACTAGATTCACTGTATTAGCTACATTTGTCTCCATAACTATATTTTTGTTAATAGATATAATATAATTAATTTGTTCATCTGGACTTTGGCAACTACATAGTCTTTTTTCTAGTTTACTGAAAAAGGTTTTCATTCAGTGCAAGCAGCGAAGAATTACAAAAAATGGTAAAGGTACTTCGAATAACATCTAGGAAAATATAAGCAAAATTAAATAAATGGCCAACGACAAACTATAATAAAACCATCATCCAAGTATTGTGATAGCAAATCATCAACAATTAAATTATATTTACAGTATCTTAATTTCCAATTTGTAAAAAGCTGTTTCTAAAATACTTGTATCTATAGCAATTTTTAGCAAAGCCTGATAATTTTTTACATGTAGCCGCCATATTGAATCTGCCATTTTGTTTATAGTAATTTTGATTTCATATTTGTAATCAGCGATCTAAAAGCCCCCTGTATACCAATTTTTGTTTGGGCATAAGTTCATCTAAGGTTTTTGTTTGTTTGCCCATCCCCCCACCTCGCACAACCAGCAATACTAGATATTCAGAATCAACGTACTCAAATTTATAGGTTTACCAAGTGTTATCCTTATACTTTGTTTTAAGACCCTGGTATATGATTGTAAAATCAACTCTAGGTTTACGAACAGCTCTCAAAACAAGCAGCCATTTGTAGCTGACGCACCTCCTTTTGAATTAATTTTGTCAATTAATAAAGTACTTGTAAAAGTACGGGGCAAAGTGTGAAGCACCAGTACAATAAAGGACAGGATATTTTGTTATCGTATATTTGTTACATTGTTGTGGTTGCTTCTGTTTCTGTAATTAACAGACTTCAGGAAACACACATCGATTTTATTCTGACAAAGTAAATAGTTTTTTTTTCGAGGCTGACATCGAAAGTAGATTTTTCTCACTGTCATTTGACAACAGAAAGCTGACATTTGCCGCTGAGCGAGAATTTTCGTCACTTTATCACTCGCCGAACGTTTTGGGTTATCGCGTAAACAAAATAGTTAGCCACGTCAGGATGTTTCCTTGACAACGCTTGTTATTTGTTTAAATAATCGCGTCACATGTCATAAACTAAGTGAGTTTTTAAAAATCATTGGCAAGTAATATTTTTAAAAATTTAAAAAAATGATTAATGTGTTATTGCCACTTTTTCGTAATTATCGGATTCGGCCGCTCCTCAACCAAAAATATTCATGCGCAAGCGGTAAGAATACACTTTCAGCTCTTAACGTACGATATACTATTGTTTTTCTTCAGAAGTAGAATCGGTTAACTACCAAAAGCGAACGTTGTAATCAACGTACATAATAGAAATAGTTCATTCTTACCATTAGCGAGGTGTAACACTGTTTTTATAAATTAATTATTGATATAATTAGAATTACATTTACGCTATAAAGTACGAAACAAACAAATTAAAAAGTAATACAAGATTTAAAAAATATATATACTGGATTCTTCAAAATCGATGGTCTCCATTGGGATCTCGAATACGTCATTGTGAATTTTACACATCTCAGTTATTTGAAGGTTGGTCACTTTACATCTCCAGTAAAGAAGCTCAGTTTTCCTTGTTTATTTTTTAGTTTTAATTGTTAATTCATTGACAATGGGCACAAATTATTTCTCGACACTTATCTTTTTAATAATTTAAATTTTGTCGAGTGGGAATACCCATTCAACAGCATGAATAGAAAAACATTATGCAAATTACAGAAGAAAAATAAGCTCTTAGTGTTGTTATACTTGTCCTTAGTGAGCATTTAAAATGACAAAGTATAAATAGCGAAATTTATAAAATAAGATTTGATATCGAAAAAATAAAATCTAACTTTTTTGTTTTTCTGTTTTAGAAATAAGTACCGTAAATTGAAATGGTGGTAGATTCTCGCAAAATAATAAACGTCAAATGTCTCTCTAAACCTTCTCCTTTTGGTTCTACAGGGTGATAAAGAGAGTTCAAACAATAAATATTTTATTAAAAAAAAATCCCCAAAATAGAGATATTGATTTCAAAAGAAGCACATATTAGTTACTCTTACTGAACAATTACTATACATAATTTTGACAAATTGAAATAATCCCGAGAAGGAGAATCAGGAGTTTAAGAATCGACTTTTATTAGGCCAAACATTCTTAAAGAATATGTGTTCACTATGCTCGATTCAATTTTCCACGAAAACGTTATTCTTGATTTAACTCGTTAAGAGGTCCCCTTTTCGAGTTTCTTCGAGTTTTTGTGCCATTCTCATAGGGGAATAATAAAACATCTTCGTGTAGGTAGTAAAATTTCAAGAAAATTTAGCGGAATTAGAAGTATTGTACTGTGGGGAAAAGGGGCGGCTGCGTTTTATTAAACAATTGAATACTTCTAGTTTCTCTGAATCATTCTTGAAATGTTGCTACCTACACCAAGATGTTATTATTATCCTACGAGAATGGCACAAAAACTTAAACCATCTCGAAAAGAAGAGCTTTTAACAGGTTAAATTAACACTGTTTTTTGTGTAAAATTGAATGGACAGTACAAACATAAACATTTTTAAAAATACAGGGTGGTAAAAATCTGCAATGGGTTTTACTCGAAACTTTCCAGTGAAGGTTTTGAACCTACAAATTCCGCTAAACATCTAAGGAAACCAGTGTTCAAAATTCTGTACAAAATGGAGACAAATGTCTTAACGTTGCTAATAATACTAAAACAGTGAAAGACAACACTTAGTAATTCACATTACATCAATTTCTAAATTAAAAAAAACAATGTCGGCGGCGAGATTCGAACTCGTAATCCCAGTCGGATAGAGTTATACGCTTTAAGCTCTGCGCCAAGATCGGGATCGCATTGTATACGCTGAGTTATAAAAACGCTATAAAACTATGTATTTGTTAGGTTTCATTTACGTCAAGGGTAAAACCTGAGCTGTGTGCAAATTATGATTTTTATCTATTCCTCGGTTAAAGCAAAAATAGATTTTGCTTTTGAAGATGCTCATCCCGTATACTTATATTTGACCAAACGTATGTACAATATTGAGCCAGGTAGACATATAATTCGCATGCAAAGTATCGTCTTCATTCAACTAATAGTTTTTAAGCTATACAGCCAACAGATACGTACAGACGGACAGACAATTAGACAGACGGGATTGGGAAAACATGTGTTTCGTCATCTAAAAGCCCTGAAAGATCTGAGGAAATTTTTGAAGGAGAGTTTTTAGCGATTAGAATCTGTCCTTCGTTTTTAAACTATGGAAGTAAGAAGAATGTTTTTAAAATGCATTTTTAAATCAATGAAACTTCGCAATTCCAGTTTCAATAATATGTAATTAAATTTTAGAGATTACTGATTTTTTGGATTGTTACAATATGGTAAAATTAAGCATAGCATGTCATCAGTAGGAGTTGCTGATATGTACTTATTTTGAAATCAATATCTCTATTTTGAATAAAGGTTTTTTAATAAAATATGAATAATTTTAACTCTCATTATCAACTTGTAGAATTCAAACGTTTAAAGAAGAATTGTATTTAGCTTTTTTATTATTTGGCGAAAATCCCTTCCCATTTACGGTACTTATTTCTAAAATACCCTATATAACTCAAAAGGTAAGATTGCTAGGTTTAATGTATTTGTTGGAAATTGGTCAGCATCGGAATCTGCAACTTTGTCCCAATATATATGACTCTGTATCTCTTCGAAATCTCAATGGTGAGCCTTGAAGTTGAATAACTCCTACTTATATTACATCAGCTTTTTTAATGATCTTTTGATTTAACCCAATTTATGTTTTCTCCAGGGTCATATCGGAAAATATGTATTATTTTCATACTAACATAATAACAATATGAATTTCATTTTATTATTAAAGACAGTGTGGCAGGTTGAGAGACTTCGGAGACTATTTAAAAAAATTAAAAATCACATTCTGATTAGCACTAATTGAATCCAGCTGAAGCTCAATTGTAGCTGGACTGATAATGGCATCTCTTTAATAATGAATAATTTGCCGTGTCATTATATGGGACATTTTGATTAAATGCTTTAAGGACTACTTAAAGATGTTGTTTACGTAAACACTAAAATATAATTACATATTATTGAAACTGGAATTGCGAAGTTTCATTGATACTAAACACTTCTTACATTGTAACGATATTGCGATGTAGCAATTTAATAAGGCAATATACATTCATTATTAGCTACTGTAATAACACATAAATTGCACAATGTAGTCTTAAATGGCATTTTTACTTTTTTTAACTAGTGAGTTAAAATTAATTAAAAGCATTTAAAATTTAAGAATATACATTACATTTTTGTTGTGCTCATTTTTGTAGATTTTCCATTTTCTTATTTCTCTGCAAGAAGCAATCTAGGGAGCGTAGAAATTAAAAAGTATAAATAATAATTTGAGCAATTTAATGCACTGTAGTTGTTTATTGTTGAGTTTGTTAAAAGCGAAAGCGTCGCTTAATATCTCTTAGTTGATCTGAATTTACTATGCTTGCTGCTTCAAACTATTTATTTAATATACTTAATATTGGTAAAGCCATTTCTATGTAAAATATGCAAATACATTACTAGTTAGTTATGCATAGATTTTAAATCTTCCTCCACAAGAAAATAACTTAAATGTGATTATACGTTTTCCAAGTATAGTAATATAAAAATTGCACATAAAAATTATCTGTAAATTCAATAAACAAATTATTATTTTTCTTAATAATAAGGTTCCAACCGAGATAGAGAAAGTAGAAACAGGCGTTGTTTTAGGTTTTAGGTTTTTTCAGTAAGAGAATTGTGCAGCTATCGAGCAGTTTTCGTAATTTCGTTATTTAATTGTCAAAATTAAATATTGCCTTGGCAAACATTTCGGCACCGTTTCTCTGTAGGAGTGGATAGCGCTTTCTAACGAGAATTGCAAAATTTGGTAGATTTATGCTTAAATGCTAATGTTTAGTACAAAATGGTTTCTAAATAGTAAAACTTTGAAAGTCTGAAATAAATAATCTGACAGTGATGCGTATAAAGTTGACATCATTTTTTTTCAAAATCAGTCGTTCTGCAAACATCATCAACAAGTTCTAAGATATTTATTTTACAATATCGCGTATTTTTAAACACTACATTTTCTATCAATACCAAAAACGTCATCAACTCCCAACATCTTATAGCTAAAATTGGGGATAGAAAACAGCCTAGATTTTTATCAATATGTTGGGTAAATTGTGTACTATAAAAAATCTGGTATAATTATGTCCTCTTCGTCACCAAAACAACCGAAGAAATTGTATTGTGCTTGCAACTAAACGTTTTTCTTCATCATGCCTATATCCATTGAACAACGAGCATTGGACTTTAGCATACAATTAACGTTGCTCTACTATGAAAGGTTGTACAAGTCATATAATAAATTCAAGGTGGCAGATTATCAAAATGAATTTAAACAATGGGTGTTAGTAGTTTCTAGGAGACACTAAATATATTTTCCACCGATCTCTCTATAAAATGTGATTTTACAGAAGCATTTAACCAGGAAAAATGTAATTTTCTTGGACACCATTACTTTTTAGTCAGCAAAGCGGCTATCGCCAGCAATTGCAGGAATCCTCCATAAAAAACAATGTTTCGTCCTAGATACATAAATAACTATTTTATTTGTATGTTTAAAACTGTTAAATATGCGTCTTTTTCTATTCATCAGCAGGTTTTTGCTGGTAATATTTCTAGAAAGTCTATTTGTCTAATTGCTTCTAAGGGACTTTTCTATTGGTTTCAGCATTTTTAAATATTTTTCCATTTAAATTAAATTTAGTTTAGTTTAAACTTCATCAAATGATGTTAATACAATATTGCTTCAGATAATAGCTATTAACATATCTAGGAATGTTATGAGTATCATAACTGCCGCAGATGTTTTGAAATCCGAGCTCGTAGAGCGAGGATTTTAAAACATCTGAGGCTGTTATGATCATAACATCCGTGATATGTTCAATAGTTTATCGGTTGCTATATGGTTATGGTTGCCATGTAGGGTAATATTCCATTACCCTACAGATAAGTTATGATCTAGTTACCAGCCCACTTTTGTATATGTAAACAAAGGCTTAATATCCTGAAACCGGTAATAATTATAACTTAGCCAAAGTTTGACTTAATGCTCTAAAAAATTCCAATGTAATTAATATACATACGTACAAATCGATCATGATTCCAAAACATGTGTTGTAACTTGAATAACAAATAACGACGGCATCTCACATAGTTAATAAGATGTACGATTTTAATTTCGACAATTTAGGTTTTAGACTTGTTAGGTACCTAAGAATAAAAGTAAAAAATAGTTTTAAGAATTTCAACCAACTTTTTAAAAACTTCAGTAAAAGAGGATACAATGATGTAACAGTAACGCATCTTTAATACGTGGCTGTAAATTAATAGGACTATCTATTTTAAAATTTGCAGGAACCATTACTTTTTATTAGTTAAGCCTCGCTTCATTCCTATATTGTTATATTATATACTATGGTTTAAATTCGAGCACACCGTCTTATGACATAGATTCCTTTTAAGGAATGTACAACCAAAATTAGTTATTCAAAACAAACAAGACAATAAAAATCAGCAAAATACTAGCCAACCACGTAGTTGCGTAGAACGTCCGCCCACACATTAACAATGACAATAGATGATTGTAAGGCGCCCTCATCCAATAAGCTTTTCGGTTGGGAAATAATGGTGTTGTGTTTGTTTAACAGTCCATTACCTTAACATGTGTCCTCATGTCAAAATATAATTTTAGAAGTATCATTTGCATGGTTATGTATCCGGTACTGCAGATAATTGCAAAAATGTGTTGTTTGATAGTAGGTGTTCTGGTTCGGTAATCTACACCATCGCTTAATGTCCTTATGTGTCCATGCTGATATTTGGCTAAATACAGGCAAAATTTGTTTAAAATTATGGAAGGATTTACAGTCATTAAGAATCAAAACTATATCACCTCGTTGTAAACAAATATAAAATAAATTATATAAAAGCCGCAAAATTGTATGGAAACTCTGCGATGTTAATGCTAAAACATATTGTAAAATCTGCAATTTATGTTACGTTTTATTGTCTTGTCTTTATATATTTTTTCTATTAAAACAGGTGTGAGTGTTGCATATAAAAACAGAAGTTTACAACTTAGCAATCTCCTATGCTTATTCCTTGAAATAATTTTAATCCTACTAGTCCCTAATGTTCTTTTTGCAATATAATAATAATAATAGGTGCGCTTGAGCTGAGGCTGCTAAATAGTCTATAAGATCAGTGGTAAAAATTAGGCATTCTTACACCTGTTCTTTAATGTTCAACCGACGTTCTCTTTTTATATACCTTAGAATTAAGAAAATTGCTATGTTGGGGATATGTGCACAAAATAACCGAGTAACACGAAATGCTAATGTAAACTTAATGTGCATGTTTTACGTATACGGTTTAGCAATAAACCAAAAAACCTAATCTGGTGCTACTGGCCAACTTTAACTATTAACATTTCAATATAAGATCGTTTGAATGAGGAAATTTTAATAATAATTTAAATCGTTTTATGTATTGTTATCCTGAAGGAAAGATACAAAATATTTATTTTATTTGATAATTGATAGCAGTATGGTTTAAATAAGATTTTAGTAAGCAGCGAAGAACTACAAAGAAACAAAGACTATTATAAAATTTGTGTTTGCGTAAGTGTGCTAGTCTTGTACTCGTATACCTACTACGTATAAGTTTTTAAATATTGTATATTTAGCAAAGCGATTGAAAATAATTATTAGCATTTGCTTTAGCACAGTATCCAGACAGAACAGTCACATTTCGAGTTATTTGAAACTAATACTTACCACTGAGATCCCAAATTATCTTAAAAAGTTAATTTGATATTTTTACATAATGACAATACGTTTTCATACCAGTAGAATGAGAAAGTAAAAGTAAAATCTAAGTAATGAGGTTTCGAAAAATTGGTCGGATTATTTTGTAGCTTTGATAAATTGGTTGAGATATAATTATGGATTATGCTTCCTATATTGTTGTTTTTGGTAGAAATAGGTTAACCTTAGAATTTAGTGCGACTATCATTACATAATAAACTAAGATAGATTGATAAGTGTTAAGATTAAAGTAACGTGTAGTACAGGATTCGATTCAGTGGTTAAGCATCCCGATTACCGATCTAAAGGTCGTGAGTTCGATTACCTGTTCAACTGAGATTTTTAAAACTAATAATATGAATAAAACTCTTTGCAGAATGTCATCTTTCGGAAGAGATGTAAAACTGTCAGTGTAGCATGTAAAAGATCCCTTGCCAAGATTGGAGTTTCTTAACCTAAATATAATTTTTATTTCAGAAGTGTTCAATTATGTAATGAAATGTTCTTTACTTTGTACCATCCATCATATTGCAGCTTATGCAATGAATGCCTGCATGCAGGTGCCTGCTCGTTTTACCCGCTGTAAAATGAAATACAAATATTTCTTTAAGTATCGTGGTTTTCTGTAATAAAATTAAAGTTATTTAAAAACAATTGACATTATTTGTAATACAACTGACGATTTCTGAATTACAATTGATGCTTTCTGAAATCCAATCAATTGTCTAATCTGAAGTATCATCACTACTTTCTAAAACTAAATTGATTTTTTCTGACATAGAATTGGAAAAGCTGTAGTAGGACTTTGACCATATGACCTCAGCAGTCGGTGTCTAAGGTATCTGGGCATACCTAGACACTGTTTGTGATAAATAACAACCGTTTTCGCTATATATCATGGTTTTATTTCAGATTATTCTTTAGGATGTTATATAATATTATTTCCATTCGTCTAATCGTCGAGTAAGAGCATAAAAATCGAATAATAAATTCGAACACTACTTGTGCATACAAAACCCCCAACCTAATCGCACGCATTGTGCGTTGCGGTATAAACTTTTGTGACTGAAACCAATCGGTCAACATTTCCTACATACCAGAATTATCAGAAAATGACCTAGCAGCAAAGATGCTGAAACACGTGTGTAAAATTACCACTCCACTGCATCCAAATGATCTCAATCACGTAAAACTTGCCGATGGAACTCATATATGAATATTGACAGGAACAATCCTCTAACTCCCGAACCAAAAACGTTATAATGACACACCTGAAGATCATAGTAATAATTCAAAAATACGTATTTGATAATGCCCAACTGATACCACAAAACAGATACTATTAGTTGTCAGTTAATGCTTGGAACTGACAGAATCACAACTACACAACAATTAAGTACTGAAGTATCACAAGTAAACAAACAACCCAAAATACCCCAATCTGCCTGCATGGAGCAAATAACTGCCGAACGTGGTAGACGATATAAAAACCACAGTAACTGAAGAATTTACCACCACCAGCAAAGGCACATTTGTAAGAATTAATCTAAGGCAAATGGACCCTTGTGGAAAATTAACAAACCCACCTTGATCCCCAAAGTCAAAATCCTAAAAGAACTAGACAACCTAAAATAGCCCGTTACTAAAGTGACAAAACCCTGCAACAAACAGAGACATCCAATACCCATTTTAGCTCTGGAAATAACAAAAACGGAAGAGACAAACAACATCTACAAACTTAACAAAATATTGCAGTGTATTGTAACACTGGATTCGATGAAAATCACCTACCATGCCTCAATGCAAAAGCTGCTAGCGTTACGGTCATACTAGAAATTATTGTCCTATTGAGCCCAGTCGTATAAAATGTACTAAATCTCATTTGTACACGCAAAGACTTTAAATACAAAACCGCAGTGTGTCAACTGCGGACTCGAGCACAATGCAAATTACAGGGACCGCTCATGCTACCTCAAAATGTAAACGAAACCTACTACTGTACAGATAATTAAACGTTACAAGTGTATATAAGCAATCCAACAGACGTTTGGAAGAAGCAGATGTTCGAAACCTCCTGGACAGTATAGAACCTACAATGATAATTAGAGATTTTAATAGTAAAAATAAAATATAGGGATGAAGGATAAATAACTTAACACGCCTCGGTTTATAGCTCAGCGGTAGGGTTACTTCAATGGCGTCGGTTTCGGAAGAGGAGGGTGGGCGTTACCCTCAGCTAGACACTGGATTTGATTGGAACAAAGTTTATTATATTTACACTACTAACTAACATACAGATAAGCTTATAACTAGGTAACATATATGTACAGAAAAAGAAAATGGCGGATTGGCATCCGCAGTTGGAAGCTGGTGTGGTCCTTCGGACGCGATGCCGGCGGCTTCCTTCTGCGGTGGCAGCGACGGCGGTGGCGACTGGCGACGGGGCGGCGGGCTGAGAGCGGCGGCGGCGGCAACGTCGGCGGCAGTGCTGATCTCCTTGGCGGAAACGGCGGCTGGCGGCTTCCTTCTGCGGTTGCAGCGGCGGCGGTGGCGACTGGCGACGGGGCGGCGGGCTGAGAGCGGCGGCGGCGGCAACGTCGGCGGCAGTGCTGGTCTCCTTGGCGGAGGCGGCGGCTGGCGGCTTCCTTCTGCGGTTGCAGCGGCGGCGGTGGCGACTGGCGACGGGGCGGCGGGCTGTGAGCAGCGGCGGCGGCAACGTCGGCGGCAGTGCTGATCTCCTTGGCGGAGGCGGCGGCTGGCGGCTTCCTTCTGCGGTTCCAGCGGCGGCGGTGGCGACTGGCGACGGGGCGGCGGGCTGTGAGCAGAGGCGGCGGCAACGTCGGCGGCAGTGCTGATCTCCTTGGCGGAGTCCAATGCAGAGGATCGGCTCTAAGTCCACGTAGGTGATAGGCTCTGGAGAGGGCTGGGGCTGGTAGCTGGTCCTGGAAGGCTGGATGCTGTTGGCTGACTCTCCTGGGTTGAGTTGATGCTGGTTCGACTCTCCTGGATTGAGTGATTTCCTACTGCCAGCGTCTGACTATTTAAAGGAGCCAGTCCTTTGTCAAACGCGATCTCGTAGCTCATTGGTCGAAGTAGAAGGGATGTTTTGCCCGTTTTTGATGTATTTCGGATTATCGCGTTTAATTGAGCGGCGTGATCAATTATCGACTTGATTTGAGTCGCAATCAATAGTCGTTGAAATGTCGATTCTAACGACACCCAATTTGCTAGGTTTTGGTAAAGATTAATTGAACTTGGAATTTTTAATTCCGTGTTCGGCGTAAAACTTAATTAAGCATTACTCTTATTGCGTATGTTAAGTTATTTTGCTTCGATTGGTTGCGCGCTACTTTTATATGAATTTTGAGACTATTCACGCTTTCCTGGGATGCTTCCTTCCGTTAATTATAATTTAATGTGTAATATTTAGCCGGATGTAAGCGGCTTTTTGTCCTGATTTAACCGTTAGAAAATACGTCTTCGCTGGGCCGCCGTGTACTTCGAAATTTCTGTAGCGTTTACTTGCAACAATCGCCCGCATTACGAGCGGTGATATTTTTGCTGGCTAATGGAAAAGTTATTTTTAATCGACCTGTATGTGTGCTAGAGACTTGGGCGTTGTTTTATTAGGTGGCGGCTTATTCCTCCTATCGGCAGGTATCCTTATGTGGGGTTTTGATTGGGCGCACTCTGTTTTAAGAGCGTTTTAGTGATTGAACTTGGATTATTAATTTGGTCGCACGTTCGGAGTTTCGTTCGCCGCGGCGCTGTTTTTGTCGGCTTCCGGATTTTATTGAGGTTTGGCGAGCCGTTGGCCCTTTATTGCACTTGAGAATTGGTGCTCCTTTGAGCGAGCATGCCGCGATTTATTGTTTTATTTTGTAACGGTTTTCTTTTAAATTCTTGTAGGATCAGGGCGATTTACTGGTAAACAGATGTTTTTGTAATTTGTTCGCTGCCTGCTTGGCGATGGAAAATTATTTCGTTTTCTGTTAACCGGTTCATATTAAACTTATCTGGCACAATATTACACACCTGCGGCCATAATTGCAGCACCAGATAAATACACATGTTACCCGTATAGAAGAGATCATTCTGGATAAAGTGGTATTAAAGAACTTCAATCGTCGTATCTATCACACTGTACATAAAGATTTAGACTCGGATCACGTACCGGCAACGACATTCTTTTATGAGTCCCGTCTCATTAATCGAAAGGCTGACTGGGAACAGTTCCACGATAAAATAAATCAACGGATGGCAAATCCCAGTCGATTCGTAACTGCTGATGTAAATATATATCTACAGGTCAATTAGTGTCTTGCCAAACTTATCCAAGGTCTTCTAGACGAACTTCAAACTAAAGGAATTTTACCCACCTTTCAATTTGAGTTTCGGTCAAAACATACTACCATCCACCAACTAACCACCCAGATAATTAAAGAAGGATTCGAGGGCAAGAAACATACCGTATCAGCATTTATCGACAATAGATATGCTTTTGGGAGAGTTTGGACTGATGGACTTGTCTATAAACGCACAAATATGTAAATTGTCTCACACCTGGTAAAAATAATAGCATCCTTTCTTACAGATAGAACCTTTTCTGTCTGTATTAACTCAAGTGTCTCCACAGTCACTAAGATCTAAGCGTGCGTGCCGCAGGGATCTGTTTTAGGGCCAATTTTGCTCAATATCTACATATTTGATATCCTCCAGCGAAATGGTTCAACACGAAGATATAGCTACTGCGTCGCAGCGGTTACAGAATTCAGTCAACGTTCTTATGGGCTGGTTTAAAACGTGGACATTGAAAGTTAATGGAAACATGTGGGAAATCAAAGTATTTACCTTAAGGCCACCCCAAGAACCAACTAACATAATAATCAACTCCCGACAGTGCTATAAAATACCTAAGCATTTATATGAATCGGCGATTGACGTGGGGATACCACATTAATCGTAAATTGAATTAGTCCTCTACAACAGAATGAGACCGTTATATCATTTAATTAACAAAAGATCATCTCTTAAAAACGGAGTGCGCGCTACTGATTTATAAATCAGTGCTTTAGCTGGGGCCTGGACAGAACGCCCACTGGTCACAAACCCCAACTCAGAATTTGGTCATAACGCCCAATTTTGATTTTGGTCACAACGCCCAACTTGGTCATAACCCCCAAAAACTATATTGGTCACAACGCCCAACTTGGTCACAATGCCCACCGACGCCTGTTATAGAAGACAGCTATCGACGCCACTGAAACCACCTTTTTGGTCATAACGCCCAATTTCGATGTTGGTCAAAACGCCCAACTTGGTCACAACGCCCAATTTCGATTTTGGTCAGAACGCCCAACTTGCTCACAACGTCCAATTTCGATTTTGGTCAAACGCCCAACTTGGTCACAACGCCCAACTTTGATTCTGGTCACAACGCCCAACTTGGTCTTAACGCCCAAGCTAGATTGTGGTCACAACGCCCAACTTTGATTTTGGTCATATCGCCCAAGCGACACAGAAAGTAAAAAAAATGTGTATCTAGAATGAATAATAATAAATTAAACTTTTAAGGTGAGGTAATAGGTAGGAACACTTTCAAGTTCCCGTAAGTAGTATTAATATTATTTAGTTTTGATAATAATACAGTGGCGTAGTGCGTTGTCCAAAAAAGTTTCTAAATTCGGATTATAACATAAAGTTGTATTTTTTATATGCAACACATAGTTAGCTGTGGCATTATGAGAAAGAGGTTTTTTCCCATTTCAGTGACATATGCCGTATGGGTTCCATTTTTTCATTTTCACTACTTTATAGCAACAATTCACAATTTTTAATATTTCGTCGTTTTTTAATTGAAGGCTTGTGCTATTTACAATATATGTGATTAAATAGACTTTTTGCGTTGTTACAATACCACCGTTTGATTGACAGAATTAATCACGTTTGATTGTTGCTTATAATACTATAGTATTCTTCATACATTCATTTATCAGAACATTTTATTGGCCATTAAAACCTCTGCAGCTTCTCCAATTAAAAATGCACTTGCAAAAATTTAAATATCCTACTTCATATACGAGGGAGGTTCGAACATATGAAAATGATTGAAGAATACCCTTATTTTTCAAAATAATTGGAAGTATTTGTTATAACATATCTATTAACAATTATAATTGATTTTATATTGTTATTTATTATTAAATTATTTAAAAATTTGACACAAAAATGAAATTTGTTAGCACTAATTTCGAATCACGTAATATCCTGGTTGCTAAGTGAGGGGAAACTCAGGTTTGACACTACACGTTTATCGTATCCGTTGATAAGTTAACTTTGAAGTATTTCATTTGGTAATACACCGGGTGGTAAGAAGAAAATAGGAGAAACCAGAAAAAATTGTTTTCGGAGCAAGTAACTGTGACTTTATATTTGACACCTCCTTTTAATTCTCTCTTCAAATAACATTTTTGTCTATTTTGAAAAATATTCTTGAACCATTTTCATATTTTTGAACCTCCTCCGTATATGAAAGAATACATTTACATTTTGGCAAGTACATTTTTAGTTTGAGAAGATGTAGAAACTTGGAATAAAACCCTCTGATAAATGGATGATAAAAAAATCCATGTGTTACAAATTTATGAGGGACGGTATATGTTATATTATACAGATTGGTGGTGGGTAATGTGAACATAGGCAATCCATTGAGCTAGAATACAGTTTATGGGCTTTGTATGTGTTAGACAGAAGTAGACATATATTATTTAAAATTTAGTGTTTTCTAAAACAAAACCTTTTAATGTTAATCGCATATAGGTCTCTTTATGCCTAACTCATACAAAGTCCATAAACTGTATTCTAGCACATTTGATTACTTATGTTCACATTTTTCGCCATCAATCTGTATATTATCATATATGTATTACTGGAATGGGTGAAATCCTCTTATGATACCACATACAACTATGGGTTTCATATACAAAAATACAATTTTATGGTATAACTCGGGGGTTATTTTTTTAGGAAATCTCCAGCGGGGTACCTTGTGAAGATATGGGGTGATTTTGGGGAGTTATTGAGGCTGGAACTTCGTCGCAATGGGTAGCTACGGGACTGTTTACCGGCACAGCATTTACATTCAGCAGTGACGAACAGTCTCGATCCCTGTCGTGAGGTTGGTCTGGTCTCGGCTTCCTCCTGGAGTCACTATCGTCTGCAGAGATAGTTGCTATATTGTGGTGTGGGTTTGGGTTTTTATTTGTAAGCGTTGTTGAGATTTTTCTCATCTGGGTAATGGCCCACTTTGTTTTGCTTCGATCGGGTTCTCTTGCATATTATCTATCTTACTGTAGAAAAATTTCTGTAAAATTTTTCCGTTCTGGTAAGGGGGGAGTTGTTACAATTTATTTGCCCCGCCTTCTAATTTCGCAGTCTGTAGTACTCATTTTGCTCTGTTGCGCATAGTTTCGTACGATTGTATGTGAGCGCGCCGTTTTGTATTTCCCGCGCTACGCCACGCCCATTTTTGGCCTCGCGAAGATAACTCAAGTACTGGCATTTGTTTGGGCGACGCGTCCTTTCCGATCTGGTTTGCGAAGCGAAGGACATGCCGTGGTAACAGTTAGAATTTCGGAGGGTTAATTTTTGGGCTGCTGTTAGTTCGATGAAATGTATGTGTGCCTTCACTGTGAAGTGGATTTATTCCCTCGATTTTCGAGATAAGGGAAGTTTGAGTCCCACGCCGTTGGCGCAATTTTTCATGCTGCCACGTGTTTTGCAAATTCGTCTGGTAACCTTTCTGGGGTAAGTCAGCGTTCCTGTCGAACTATTCTGTCGGTCTTGTTATGCTATCGTGGATTCTTTTTTTCGTTATAGCATCTAGTGCCGGAGGGCCAAATTGAAGCTTGGAATACAGCTGGTCTTATTCGAATTCGGATGTTCCATGCACTGGGAATTTTGGACCTTCGGACCCGCTTGGCCCCTGCTGCAGACGCCATTTGAGCGCAGGAGAGGATCCGAAAAAGAGGCTTTATCTTCAGGTCTATTTTGTACCAGTATCGCACGGTGAACTCCCTTTGGAACCACCAGCTTCGGGCCGCCCAAATTTGGGGCCAAACGACTTTGAGAACCGTGATATCATTCGGCCGTGAGTTCGCTGCCAGACTCGCGTTTGTGTTTCCTCCGAAACCAAGCGCCGCTGTAATCTTTGCCTGTCCCGAGCCTAATTTTAATGTGTGAAATAGGGCGATTGCTTTATTGTTACGTACAAATTGTAAGTATTAGTTTTAATTCTTTTTTTGAGGTACCTCATGCTATTACTGCTAAATTAGCCAGTCAAATTAGTATGGCAAGTAATATTGTGGCCACCTGCGATTCTGCCGGCGGATCCACAATTTTGTGATACTTACCTGTACTGTGATCCCAAATTGATGAAAATTATACTGTGATTTTGTCAAATATGGAGGTTTAACTTAGTCACGGCTGTGTATTGTGTTTGAAGCTCCTCTTTCAGGAATTGTGTCTGTGCTTAAGCATTGTGAGTTTACAAATTCGCTTGAACACCTGGGTGCACTCGCCGTATTGTAATATAAAAAAAAATCGTTGGCGCTTGGGCATTTATTCCTATTATTTCGTTCTACCGACTGTTCTGTTAAAAACCTGCACGCCTCCATCAGACTGAGCTGGCGGCTGGCTATTGCACTCGAGTGTACAAAGTAATTCTCTAAAAGAATGACCAACGAATTAAAGTAGCTGACAAGTTGCTTATCCGAATCTCAAAGAATCTTCTCAAACAATTCTTGATAATTTTGTTCGTAGGAAAATATAAAGCACATAAAGTTTGTATAACACTATATCTTGATTGTTTAACATTTAAATTAGAGAATTTAATTGAAAGAACGTTGTCCGTTGAGACTAAAGGTATTTATCTTAAAATCGAAGAGTAACATATACAACTTGTCATAGGCTACTATACAAATATGAGTGGAGAGCAATTAATACATGAAGGAAGTTAAGCATTTGAATTATTCAATAAAGTGAGCAGACTTAAGGCGTTTAAAGTTTACTGTTTCTGTTATAGCTTCTAGTGTTATTAATCTATTACTTCTTCTTAAGTCTTTAAAGGCTGCTAAATAATAGGGTTCGATTCCTTTAGTACATGTACCATTTCTGAGATGCAAGTGAGTATAAATATCCAAGTCCTTGTTAATATAACACTTAAAAGAAGTGTTGTTTGGTATGCTGATAGTATATTATAACCGAGGTATAAAAGGCGAAATAAGAAGATTCGAAGTGGGATCAAAATTGTCTTCCTCAGGAAAATCACAATGTAGTTTTAATACAGAACTGAATAAAAGGTCTGCAGGAGAAACTTCAATATACGTTTTGATAGTTGCTTGTAACGTAAGTAGTATCCAGGGAAGATTATTCGACCAGGATGAAACACCTGATGTGTTGATAGCTTGTTTTAATGTTGTATTAAAACGTTCGATAATGCCTTGGGTAACAGGATGGTGTGTGCCACTGCTAAAGTTTTTGATTCCCAAAAGAGAAATGCACTAGTGAACTGTGTAGAGGTAGTACGGGACAAGGTGCTATTTGGTTCTATCTTGGATCATGGGGAATTAAAAGGATCCGGATCTATCTTAGTGAGATTGCCAGTTGTGGTGATCCAGAATGTGGATATCTGATATGAGTCTGTTTTCTTGGAGTTTAATTTTTATATTGGAAGCTTCTGCGGGGTTAACGCAATATCAAAATAATATTTCATTAAGTTTCTTGTAACTATGTACATAAGTCATGCACATACTTTAATTGCATACATTTGGATAATGTCTTGACCGCTCCTATATACCACATACAAGTCGATGAACATGAAGTTACAGGCTACAGATAAGTTAATGGTCTTAAATCGCTGTGTAGGTGATAATGAATTGTGGTTAGAAGATGCCCAAATGTAATCAAAATTTTTATCATTAAAGAAAACGACTGCTGTACATCCATATTCTTGTTACGTACCTACCGTTTTATGAAAATTTCCTCTTTATTTTCTATATGTTTGAAATGTTTTTTCTTTTATTTTGTGAATCGATATTTAAGAAATTATATTTTTGTTCTAATAAAATTAAGTACCTATCGTTTTTACAGCGCACTTCCAACACTTTTAAAGTTTATTGAATTTACTATAATGTATAGTTTAATCCAAAAGTATTGGTGATACGAACTGGGTTTGGTAACTTCTTGTTTGGATGAGCCACCCATTACAAAAATGGGGGAGTTTTTTCCAACGATATGTACAAGGCTGATAAAAAAATAAGTGGAATATATAACCGTCGTTTGTTAAGCGTATTTGTGGAAGATTTTTATTATTCTCATATTTTCTAATACATTTTAATGTTCATCACTGCCTCAGCCAGCATTTAAATTTTCGTACATTTTGTTATCGGGTAGTGCTTTACGGTTTTGTTAATTAGTAGCGCTCATTAATTTTATACCGTTTACATTATCTCAGCATTTATAATTGGTTCGGTTAAATTGGGCGTTTGACGAAAATTATTGATGGAAGTTTTGAAATTTGGCAAATACAGGGTCCGACAACGATGCGGAATGGACGATATTTCTAAAACTGCGAGAGTTACATACATATCACATATATAAATGTGGTAGGTACGAAGGTGGTCTGCATTACTAAAATAGTTTTTATTATACAGGGTGTCTCAAGAAAGTGTGGCCAATTAAACCTACTTTTTTTAAACCGAATGCCCTATATTTAGGGAGCTTAAAAGTTTTGAATTGGAATATTAACCATTTTGTTATAAAGTTCTATGGATCTAACTCCAACCTTTATGGAAATATTAACGATTCTATGAAAATTAATGTTGAATTTTAGGTGGCTGGTGTAACAGAAACCAATTGAATATAAATGATATTTTATGTGGATTACCCTTCGAGTTTAAAATAATGAGTGTGGGTATTAATGCTAGACAGGGTGCTCAACATTTGTAAATTTAACAATTTCCGTTTGTTAAATGGAACACCCTGTATATTGTTATATTTTTGAAACGCCCTATTAATGAGCTTTCTTTTGATATGTAACTTCAAACCCCTATTATAATGCAAATGTAAGCACCTGTAACCCTTCGAGAATAATAACATACCAGATTTAGAAAATTAAAATTCAGCCGGTGCTGAAACTAGAGATAACATGAAAAAACGAAAAAAACAGGAGACAATTAAATCTGGAAAGTGATTGCATTTAGGGCTAGAAAATTAAATATCAGAAGAAAGTTCATTAAAAGTACTTTTCAAAAGTTCAGAGATAC
This sequence comes from Agriotes lineatus, assembly GCA_940337035.1. Taxonomy (NCBI): domain Eukaryota; kingdom Metazoa; phylum Arthropoda; class Insecta; order Coleoptera; family Elateridae; genus Agriotes; species Agriotes lineatus. The sequence goes on from OW679198.1 coordinate 82,379,500, forward strand.
ACAGGGTGCTTCATTTAAATAAATCGAAATTATTATATTTGGAAATTATGAGGTCTCGGTATAACTTTAATACCCAGAGAAAGAAATTAATTAATTCCTGCATTTCTCGTTGTTTCGCCTTTATTATTTCTTTTATCAACAGTGACTGACTTAAGTGTTTAATCTATTATTTTAGCGGCGTTTGTTTGTTATTCACTGAAATAAAGCATGGTAAGAGGGGTTAATTTGTTTTTTATGCTAAAATACGCATATGGGTAAAACAATTAAATTTAGGGGTATGGAGTAATATATAAAACAGCTCATTAAAAGGGCTTTTCAAAATTATAGAAATATACAGTGTTCCATTAAAACAATCGAAATGATTAAATTGGCAAATGTTGATCACCCTGTATAGCAGTAATACCTACAGCCACTATTTTACACTATAAAGGTAATTCACGAAAAGATTATTTTGTGGTAAGGTTTTCTTTCATTCAATTGTTTTCTGTTAACAGTAGCCGCTTAAAGTTCAGCATTTTTTGCACAAAATCGTTAATATATCCAATACAGTTGACGTTAGACCCATACAACTAAATATCGAAATGATTAGAATTTTAATTCAAACCTTTTAAACTACCTAAATATAGGGTATTCCATTCAAAAAACAAGTACGTTTTATTTGCCACACTTTTTGAGACACCCTGTATAATCAAAACGTCCTGAACGAAATCTGTTGCGCTCCAGGTGCCATTTTGGAAAAATGGTGTCCCCATTCAGTTTTTGGATTATATCTTGATAACCACTGGCGATATCAGAATTATGTCGCATCTAAGAAATAAACTATATAATTCTCTACAAGGGAGGGGAATGGCTGGTAAGGCCTCGAGGGGACATATCGCTGTCGAATAGGTATGTCCCAGTAAATCCCGAGTAGCCTCTGCAACCGTTCTTAGAAGCAAATCCTATCCCCACGTGCACGTCGTGCCTCCTGCCTGTAGTCGTAATACGTAGAGACGTAGACTGTAGCTAATGGGGAAATATGAAAGGCGAAATTCCGGCGCCTTAAAACCGGAACCATTCGACTAAGGGAGCATACCTAACAGAAAAGGCTGGTCCTCCAAGTATGGGGGTTGAAGTAGTAGGCCAGCACCCTGCCTTCTTAAAAATAATTTAATGCTAAAAATACCAGCACTCAGCCTCGGAAATCGAATGGATGTAAATTACGACAATATTTGGCAATGAAAGGGACAAAAAGAATTCGCACATGAAACATTCACGGCATATCGGATAAAATGACGGTAATAACAACTGAAATAGAGAAGTACAAAATAGATATTGTAGTACTGTATGAAACAAAACGGAAGGGACGTGGAAATGAAGAGGTGGAAGGATACGTGTAATTTTCATCAGAAGTAAAAAACATGAACGAGCTAGCTCAGGGGTAGCTATTGTGATAAGAAAAGATCTTATAGTTATCAAGTAGTTTATACAAAACTATGAATATGTATCTGACAGAATAGTGACTGTCACACCCAGAAGATTTTTATGATAAACTTTCGAGCGTAATTATGAGAGCTAAAAGATGTCAAGATATAATATTGGCAGGTAATTTAAATTGAAGGGTTAAAAAATATGATGATAGTGACGTAATTAGCAAATTCGCCGATAAGGTACAGATTGACAATGGCGAAAAACTCGTAGAGCTCTTTAGCCAATATGATTTAAGACTTACAAATACATGGTATGCACATAAGGACTGCCATCGTTTTACTTGGAAAAGACCGTCGATGCAACAAAAGTCAATTTTCGATTATGTGATTACCAAGAAAACCTCAAACTTCCAAGTACAGGATTCGAGAGTAGAAAGAGAAGTCAATTGTGGAACCGACTATCATCTGGTAGTAGCCAAAATAGTTTACCCTTTCACAGTGAAGCACAATAAAAAAAATAAGAAAAATAATGAGCATCCAAACACAAATAGGTTCACTGAAATCAATTACAAATGCTATAAATTATATTTATTACACGAGGTAAAAAAAAAGTTCAGGGTTATTTCAATTCCCCCAACTGGGGGCGGGCTGCTATAGGGACCTTCTGTCCCCGCCAAGAATGGGAATTATAGGATGGGTGAGAGAAAGGAGGGGTGGAGAATGGAAGAGAGGCCAGGAAAGGTGGAGAAGTACTACTTGCCCCGGCATTCGCCTCAGAGAAGGTACTCTGTTGAGTCTGTAAAACCATCTAAAAACCTGAATCAGAGCAGACGGCCAGGGGAATCGAACCCGCGACCTCCCGAATGCTAAGCAGATGTGATAACCACTACTCTACAGAGCTCGGTATTACAACAACCAAGTATTAAAGACTTATATCAAAGCCGATTAAAATCGGAACTGGATAATATGATACCATCACAATCAATAGAAGAACATGGGAATGTTAAAAGGGCACATAGTCTGCAAAACAATAAAACATATGAAAACAGGTAACACGAGCAAGTCCCTAACATTAATTAGTATTAATAAGTGGAAAGAATATTACCAATCCCTATTAGTAGAGAAAAGAGAGGAATTTATGATGGATGAATGTGAAATACAAAATGACGATGAAGTGGAATCGATAACTGTAGGAGAATTAAAGGCAACAAATAAAATAACTGAAAAATAGAAGATCGCCTGGTCCGGGCAATATACCGGAGGAGCTTATTAAACAAGGCGGAGCGATACTATTGTTGCGACTCACACACCTGTTCAATTCATGTCTAACACAACAAAAAACACCTAACGACTGAAAAATTAGTGTTATCTCATCGCTCTTTAAGAAAGATAACATAAAATACCCTGGCTGTTATAGAGGGCTAAACGTAACCAGTGCGTCCAGTAGAGTCTGTGTTAACGACCATTTACTTAAAATCATTAAATAATTGTATGACGGTGGCTCAGATTATCCTGATATCAAAACCAGGCAAACCGCCAAATGAAGTAGCTTCTTACAGACCGATTAGTTTGCTATCTATGCAAGGTAAACTTCTTGAAAAACTTATCGCTAGAAGACTTATGTCAGTTGTTGAAGATTCAGACTTAATACCATAGCACCAGTTTGGTTTTAGAAAAGAACATTCTTCAATACAGCAAGTACATAAAGTAGTCGATTATGTTAATCAATCCTTCGAAGAAAAATCTTATTGCACAGCGGGCTTTCTTGACGACACACAGGCATTTGACAAGGTATGGCATGATGGACTTCTCTTTAAATTAAAAAGTACTCTCCCACACTCTTATCATGTTCTATTGAAAGCATATTTAGAAGAAAGATTTTTCCAAGTGAAATATGGTCAACATCTCACAGAACTCCGTCATATAAAAGCAGGAGTACCCTAGGGTAGTGTATTTGGACCTCTTTTATATAGCCTTTATATAGCTGATATGCCTACCAGCGAAAAATTACTTACAGCCACCTTCGGCGATGATAAGGCAATCATGTGCAGACACCAAGATCCAATAATGCTGCTGGTATGCTACAAACTCGTTTAAACCGTATTGACAAATGGAGTAAAAAATCAATGAAGAAAAATCTCTTCGCATCACCTTTGCCAAATGCAGAGGAACAATACCGGAAGTAGACATAAATAGTGTACCTGTATAATACTTTAGTAAGAGTAGGGCAAACAGAGAAAAAATTTGGATCATTTTTTCATGGCTACCAAGATTTAAAGATATATTGAAAAACAAGGTTGGTAAAACTGACACACGAGTTGTCAGTTTCATCAAATTCAAGGTTAGCAGGTTAGGTTTTGCGTCAGTCTGTGTCAAAACTGACGGAAAACCTAACCTGCTAACCAGGAATTTGATGAAACTGACAACTCGTGTGTCAGTTTTACCAACCTTGTTTTTCAATATATCTTCAAATCTTGGTAGCCATGAAAAAATGATCCAAAATTTTTCGCTGTTTGCCCTACTCTTACTAAAGTATTATACAGGTACACTAGACATAAATAATACACCACTACCACAGGTTACAGAGGTCAAATACCTGGGCATGCATTTGGATAAAGGTCTCACATATGCATAAAGCATATAATGAGTAAGAGGAAACAGTTGGGTGCAAAATTTAGTAAACACTACTGGTTGCTCGGCAGAAAGTCTAAGCTATCCCTATACAGAACAAGCTGTTAGCGTATAACGTTGCATTTAAATCAATTTGGTCCTACGCTATTCAGCTGTGGGGCACAGCAGCAAACTCTAATATAGCAATTATAGAAAGATTCCAGGAAGAAGTGCTACGAGCTATGTGCGACGCCCCATATTTCATTAGATATGTTGATATTCTTAGTGATTTGAAAGTTGATTCAGTGCAATAGACAATTAAAAAGTGTTGTGAAAAATACCTAACCAAGTTGGAATCTCACAGTAACATCTTACCCATAAACCTCCTTGATAACAGTATGAACACTGAACGCTTAAAAAGATATAAACCTCTGGACTTGCTTGTTAGATTTTAAAGTAGTTATAACATGCATTATTTAGGATATAGTTAAGTTCTACGCAGCTTTTAAGAAAACTTAGGGTTAAAGTTATTGTACCTTACTCTCATGTAAATCCATGTCAATACTGAACTCACATCCAATTTGCTTATTGTAATGATTTTACAGATTGCAAATAGTAAACAACTAAGAACCATGCTTGTCAGAACCAATATACCTAACTAAATGCCTTAGACAAGGATGTAGTCTATAAATGACATACACCTCTATACAATGTGTTTCGCCGATGATTAAGCCATACTCGTGCAAGATTCTTTCGACATGGAGTTTATGTTAAAACGATTATACAAAGAGTATAAGAAATGGGGGTTAAGGTGAGTTTATAAACGACGGAGTATCTTGCGGTGAATACTGACGCGAAATTCCAAATCCTTATAGATGACAATGTACAAATTAAACAAGTGGATAAACTTAAATACTTAGGGGTAACAATAGACGGAGATGGAATTGGAAGCCAGGAAATACGCAAAAGAATTCAAAAGGCTAGAAATGTAATAGGAGCCCTAAATAGTATTTGGTGGGACAAGAACATAAGCAACACAAATAAAAAACAAATCGGACAAACAATGGTGGAAACAGTTCAGATATATGGATGTGAAATGTGGAGTTGAAGGAAGAAGAAGAGCGACTGATAGCAGTAGAAATGTTCCAGAACATCAAGACTACAAGGAGTCCGAAATGAAGAAATTAGAAACAGAATGAAAGCAAGAGAAACAATTGTAGACGGAATAGAAAAGAAAAGTTTGAAATGGTTTGGACATGTACAGGGTTATTCATTATAAATTACCCACCCCTTATCATCGTTATTATTGCCTATAGAAAAAAAAGTTTTAAATAAAAGTTATGTGGTTATAACTGAATTTTGTTAAAATGCTATCAAAAGTACAGTGGCGTGCATAATTAAGGGGATACAAAAAAGTAATATATTTTTTTAAATAGAACACCCTGTATATTATTAAATTTTTGGAATGATCTTTCTTTCCTGATTTCAAAAATATACCATATGTTACCCTTACCTTATACCGTTTTTGAGTTATTAAACGTCAAATATCTTAGTTAAACTAGTTAACATTATTAAATATAACAAAGTTTTATTCAGGAAATTTAAATATAAATAAATGATAACTAATTTTTATTATTTCATTAAAGAAATGTCACTTATCAAACAAAATAGTTGCATTTTCATAGCTTACTTTAATAATTCCTATTTACAGTAACTAGTTTAACTAAGATATTCAACGTTTAATAACTCAAAAACGGTATAAGGTAAGGGTAACATATGGTATATTTTTGAAATCAGGAAAGAAAGATCATTCCAAAAATTTAATAATATACAGGGTGTTTCCATTTAAAAAAAATATATTACTTTTTTGTATCCCCTTAATTATGCACGTCACTGTACTTTTGATAGCATTTTAACAAACTTCAGTTATAACCACATAACTTTTATTTAAAACTTTTTTTTTTCTATAGGCAATAATAACGATGATAAGGGGTGGGTAATTTATAATGAATAACCCTGTACTTAGGATGAATGAGACAAGAGTGCCAAAGCGAGTGTTCAAATGGAAGCCGCGAGGGAGGAATAAAAGTGGTCGACCCCGAAAATCGTGGAATGAGGGAATACGACGAGCGTTTGGAAACCGGGATATGGATGAAGAAATGGCACAGGACCGGGTAGCATGGAGACTGGGTTTGGGAATGCAGCAACCAGCTGTATAATTATTAATGTATTGTATAAAATATTGTATTGTACATGTAATTAAAGAATTAAACCCAAATATACAAGTGCCCAACTTAAATGTATGCAGCTTTAAGCAGGTGAGTATGCAACACATACACCATGTTGCACCCTGTATATATAATTCTCTACAAAAAAACTCAAATGTGATTATTGAAATGGAAGTGAATAGTTTCATTGGACAGTGGTCTCGATTAAATCAACGAATCGCCATCTGATGAAGCGGCTGATGAGAATACGTTGTCGGATGCTCCGCCAAATACGAGTCCCGAATTTTAAATGATAATAGTAATCGCACTAATATAATTTCAGTAAACAATAAGACTTTCTTTATAGCCGCTAGAATTTTTTACTTATCTTTATGTTTAGAAATTCCCTGAGCAACAAATTGAGCTTTAAAAAAAAGAGCTGTAGAAATATCTGCCGTTTGACCCCTTCGGTATACAATGCCAGACAAATACCTATAGCAATACCCATAATATAGCTCAGCTGGAAAGCTATGCATATCTCTCCATTTATCAATGTGTTTTTGACCAAAACTATTTTTCCAATCTTCAGCGTTCAAGTGTAAGAAAACCATTATCGATAGCGAAAAATACATAGAACTTCTTTGTAGAGAATATGACAAGCTTTATTTTTTCTTTAAAACATAATTGCGATATCGCTAATTGTTAGAGAGATAGAAGATGAAAACCGAATCGGAGCAACATTTTTTCGGGCACAACAGCTTGCGTTCAAGACTTTTAGTATGTTTAACACTACGTCTAAATCAACATCTTTGCCAAGTTTCTAAGCTTCATTAATTATTTAATTTGTCTCCATTTGACTGTACTAAATACTTTTATTAGTGTAATAGTTAGGGTTAAGTGGAAGAGCAGATTCCTATTTTCGTAATATCTAACTCCACCGTTTTGGGCTATCATTTAATAATAGGCTCTAGTTCATAAAGATATAATACAAGATGTCCTGTTTTTTCCGCATTTTTTTTAGATAGTAAATGTTATTATGATTAAACAATTGTATATAGATTTATACTTCTTTTCAACTCCCTAAGAAGTTGCAAAAGAAATACGAACATTTATTAATGTAATAAAATAAACAAAAATTTTACAAAAATGGGAGTAATAGTTCTAATCGACATGTAACAGAAAAACAAACAGCCCAACTTCTATGAATTTCTGGCAGCGCGTTACGATGGATTCTTGCATAGGTACGATTTAGCATTCCGACGTTATTATTTAACATTATGAAACCGGTGTTCTGTGCACTTCCAATTTCAGATAGCACCAAATACGAAAATCTAAAAGTGTAATATCTGGCGAGCAAGGTGGCCATTGAACAGATTCATCACGGCCAATCCAATGCCGATTGTAATGGATGTTTCACCCGTCTCTCACCAATCTGCCATAATAAGCTGGAGCACCATCTAACTGAAGCCATACATGTTGACGATGATAAATGGGCACATTAGTGATTTATTTAGATATTATTTTCATATTTTAAAATTGCCGTAATTTGTTAAGCAGTCGAAAAACAGTATAAATCTACATAATTTTTTTTTATTAGAATAACATTCATCTATCATTCATAATCTATAGCCTCTTTTACCTTTTGGTGTCGAGGACCATTCATACCTCGGGGGAAGTGCAACGGAGGTAATGCGCCGCACGCGACTTACACTACGCTCCCCCGCATACAAACATACCACACCTTAACTAATGAGTTCAAATCCACTGCTGCTCCCAAAAAAATTTCGGCTAAGGCCAGATTTGAACCCATGTCCACCTGGTTGCTAAGCAGACAACAAGCCCACTCAACCACCGAGGTAGCCTTAGAATAACATTTACTATATATAAAAAATCGGGAAAAGACCAGGACACCCTGCATATTATACAGTGACGGCCGAAAAGTCGGCGTAATATGGGAATTTGTTTTTATTTTTCAAAAAACATATAGACCGAGTGATTTTTACTTACTTAGAAAATAGAGTTTTTCGAAATTTTCATAATCCAGAAAGTACTATTTTTCAGAAATTATGTAAGATTTCAATAAGATTTTTTATAGTGTGATACTTTTACCTAACAGAACAATCTCAAAGCCAAAAAATATCTATTTTTTAAAATGTAGCTAAAAATTATTTTTTCAGTTTTTAAAATATTTTTCAAAATTACACATACCTACCAAGACTTAATATTAAAATTCAAATGTTTTTATGTGAAGACTTTAAAGATTTATAATTGACAAAAAATAATATAAAATGTTAAATACTGCTTTGGCTTTTTTATTATTTACCGAAAAGTAGTATGAAGAGATTTTTTATAACATGTATAAATTGGATAAAGAAAAATATCTATTTAGACAACTGTAAAAGAACATTTACAGGACTTTTGTAATTCATTAACAGGGCTAGATTAGTGTTTCTAGAAGCCACTTAAATCGATATTAATTAGAATTGAAAAATATTTCTCCTAAAAAGCGCCTTGCATAAAAAACGTAAAAATTATGCAAACATACCACTTTTCAGTACATAATAAAACAACCAAAGAAGTATTTAACATTTTATATTATTTTTCCAATTATAAATCTCTGAAGTCTTCACATAAAAACATTTGAATTTTAATGTTAATTCTTGGTATGTGAAATTTTGAAAAATATTTAAAAAACTGAAATTTGTTTAGCTAAATTAGGTGAGTAGAAGGAGGACAGAAACCCCCTCCACTTTTTATTTGATTCGCGGATTCGCGGTTTAATTCGCGGTTTTATTCGCGGATTGACCTAATTAATTTCGCGGATTGACCTAATTAATTTCGCGGTTTGATCTAATTAATTTCGCGGTTTGATCTAATTAATTTACATATGTGCTACTGATTAAATTACGCATTAGATTTTTTAATTTGCTTCTGGCATTACGCGTCGGACTTCGGCGGCCATCTTGGATTTCTGGCGGGAATATTTGAAATTTGAATTTTTTCCGATTTTTCTAAGTTTAATTTGTTGGATTTGAATTTCGCGGTGTGTCGGCCATCTTGGTGCGCGCGCACTTCTCACGGCGGTTGTTTTTAATTTTCGTGGAAATATTTGAAATTCAAACTGATAGATCTATATCGCTCTCTCTCTCTCTCTCTCTCTTGCATTCACTCGTGGAAATATTTAAATTTAAAAAATCTATTTGCGGCGGACCCGAGTGGGAATCGAACCCTAGTTTTCTGGTTAACAGTCTTAGCACCTTACCGTTGTGCTATCGAGGCGACTTGGAAATATAGGAAATGAACAAGATGCCATTTCGCAGCTGTGCCGTCACACCGTTCGAGTTGAAACAAACTATTTTTCAAAAATTTATATTATGAGAATGGAGAATGTTTAACATATTGTGTTTACAGGCAGACACAATTTTTAAAAAAATTATATATGCAACAGCTTTGCTACTAATAATAATTTTATAATTTGCAATATAGTCGTTGTCCCCAGTTTCTGGTTAATTTCCATTCCCTCAGTGGTTAATTTCCATTCAACCGCGCATAATTTGAAAAGCTATATGAAATAATTACTTTATTTTTATAATTAAAACAGCGAAATCCGCGAATAAAGCAGCGAATCCGCTATAATTACTTCATTTTATATAGCGAAAGCTGATTCATAAATTTGACCGTTGTAAACTTTTAAATCAGGTCGAGACATGTGTTTTGTTCATTTAAACAACCTTGGTGACGCGAGGCTCCTTTGTTTGGTGCAGTGAAACGTAACGGTTTGCCCTCCAGCGCTTTCGCGAACCGCTTTCTCCTGCCTAAATCACTACAAGACGAGCATACCTCGTTCATTCCGCCACATTCCTCACCTGAAGACGCATCGTAGTGCAAGTGCCAGCTATCTTTTGAAAGCGTGAGTGTAAGTGATACAGTGTGTGAATTGCTTTTTCATCTGCAACGATGAACACATCAGAGTTAACCGCCTACCAAATTCTTGATTATTTCAAGAACGGGCTATATACAAATGAGGAATTTGTTTTACTAGCCTTTAAAATAATTCAACATAAACTAACTAACGAGGGCGTACTTCTGGAACCATCGTATTTTCATACTTATTTCGAGTTGTGTCAAGCCGTCGGAAGAATTCGGGCCAAGCAGTCGTTTGCCTCCCTATCGGTAAGTAAAAATATATTTCCTATTTTTAGAAAATTATTAAATGTGTGAAAGTTTCCAACCTTTTACAACAACAATTCTGAAAACCTATTAGTTTAAAACTCATTTGTCGTTAGTCGATTTAAAATAGCACATAGCCCCGTTAATTAAAAAAGCTAATATAAATCACAAATTACAGGATGGAGCATCGACGTCGACGGGGCCTTCTGTTAAACGTGGCTTGGACGAAGATACGCGTCAATCGCCCCTGGTCATTTCATCGGAAAATGTAAGTACACCAGTCATTTTTATATTTAAATCAGCCATTAGAAAATTTTGATTCATGAAACTAAAATAAAACCCGTTTGGGGCCATACAAGTAATTTTACGGTGAAGTGATTGTAACATACTTCTTTTTTAATTTACAGCAAATGAATAATCCAGGGCCATCGAGTACGTCCGCCATGTTGGAGACCGTCCATGCAGGGAAGCAACGACCTACCCCAAGGACTTCTGCAATTGGCGAAATGTTAGCACATGTAAGTTTTGCCGAACTATTTTTTAAATGTGCGAAAGTTTCCTACATTTTGCAGTAACAATTCTAAAACCTATTAGTTTAAAACTCATTTGCCGTTATCCGTTTCAAATCATCACATAGGTGTTGTTACTTAAATAATACTCATATAAATCACAAATTACAGGATGGGGCATCTACGTCTACTGGTTCTAATAAACGTTGTTTGGACGAAGATACGCGTCAATCGTCCCTGGTCATTTCATCGACAAATGTAAGTATAACCGTCATTTTTATATTTAAATCGGCCATTAGAAAATTTTGATTTATGCAAGCTAAAATAAAAACCCGTTTGGGCCACACAAGTAATTTTACGGTGAAGTGTTTCTAACATACTTCTTTTTTAATTTACAGCAAATGAATAACCCAAAGCCATCGACCTCTGCGGACATGTTGGTTCATGCAAAACCCTCGTCGGCGAAAAGACTTCAGTATATTACGTTGATGGACGAAGGTCGCAAGATGATAAAGAAGTTCAACACTGAAGCTCTCACCTTGACCTTCAAATTCAATGAGATAGAGGCTGCGACGAGCAACCCTGTCATATGGCTTAATGTAAGTATAAAATATTGTATATTGAAAACAACCACTCTAAATTTACGCCGCAAGTTATTTATTGATTTTAAATGGATTTATAGTTTATTTTTTAGTCACATGTTCTAAATTCATGGCTGTATAGCGCTGTTTTACAGATTTGAAATTGATAGTTTAATTATTTCAAACATTTGCAACGTTATATACTCAGTTAATATTTTGAAATATGGTGAGCTAGACGTTTTAACTTATTGAAACCCTTATTTACAGAATGCATTCGATGAGATCATCACGCATATCACCAGGGGAGCAGCACCTTCTGATAAGATAGGTTTAGTTTTAAGGAACGATAATTTTGCCGATAAGCCTATAGGCATTTCTTTCCGCCGTGTTGACCAGCTCAACGCCGGTGTTGTAATGTCGACCTTGGAGAAAATACTTCAATCTAACGCCAAGTTTTTTGCTCAAGATAAAATGACCTTGCATGTAAACCGTGTTACTTTGCCTGTTGGGTATGGAAAATCACGTACCAGAATGACTGGCGTTAGTTTTGAGGAATTTTCTCGAAGGAAACATGGTATATTAACTGTAAGGAATGATGATAATTACTGTCTTGCCCGAGCTCTTATTCTGTCCAAAGCTTGGGTAGATAATGACCCAGATCTGCGCTCCTTCAAAGCAGGTCATCCAATCCTGACACAGAAATCGTATGACCTTTGTGAAAATGTCGGTGTTAATCTAATCAATGGAGCAACACGCGAGCACTTGGAACAATTCCAGTTGTATCTAGCTAATTACACCATTGTCGTTTATAACTCGCGTATTGGCGCCAGTAAATATTACGAGGGGCCTAGGGAATCCACTAGAAAAATATTAAATTTGTTATTGGAGGATCAACATTACAATGTAATAACCAGTTTAACTTCGGCCTTTGCAACCGCTTTTTTCTGCGAATTTTGTTTAACCCGCACCAATAGTAAGCAGAGACACAAAAATTGCCCTTATATTTGCCCATGTTGTCATTCAAAACCGCCCTGTAACCTATTTTTGGATGCAATCGTTTGTAATAATTGTAATAGGGATTTTCGTGGGCGGGAATGTTTTGACGAACATGTAAAGTCTTTATGTAGCATTTTAAAAAGGTGTGGAGTATGTCTCATGACATACTGGCAAAACAACAAGAAAGGTCATACGTGTGGTGTAAAATATTGCCATACCTGCGCGAAAGAAATGCCAACCCGCCATTTATGTTATATGGCAAAGAAAAAGAGTCCTAAATTGCCTAAAAAGTTTATTTTCGTTTTTTATGATTTTGAGGCAAGACAGGAGACGGCTTTGGAAGGTGAACCTAATGTTTTTTTGCATGAGCCAAATTTATGTGTCGCGCAAAATGTATGCAATTCTTGTATTAATCTTGGTGATATCGAGCAGTCTTGCAGAATTTGCGGTCCTCGTCAACATGTGTTTAAAAATAATCCCGTTCAAAGTTTGCTAGAATATATTTCTAAATTATCCAATATCGCTAACGTTTGTGCACTGGCGCATAATATGAAGGGGTATGATGGCTCTTTTATTATGCAGCATATTGTAAAGCATCAGAAAAAGTGGGCCCCGAAAATTATTGCCACCGGTACAAAATTAATGTGCATCACCTGCCCCAATGTTAAATTTATAGACTCTTTAAATTTTTTGCCTGTAGCATTAGCTAAGCTGCCCAAAACATTTAATTTTGAAGCTACAAAAGGATACTTTCCCCATTTATTTAACAAGTTAGAGAATCAAAATTATATTGGAGTATTGCCCCCAACTCATTACTATATGGCCGATGAAATGTCTCCTATGGATCGAACAACTTTCCTTGCGTGGTATAATTCGGAAATTGCACAGAATGTAGTATTTGACATGCAAGAAGCAATAGTCAAATACTGTATTCAAGATGTCGATATATTGCGCAAGGCTTGTATACAGTTTTGGACACGTTATAACAAAGAAAATGGAGTAGATCCTTTTAGAGAGTGCAGTACAATAGCTGGCTGTTGCAGTTTAGTTTACAGACGAAATTTTTTGACAGAAAACACTATAGCAATTATTCCACCGGGGGGATACAGATTAGCTGACAGGCAGTCGACGATTGCAATTAAATGGCTTTTATGGGTAGGACACGAGCAAGGTATCGCCATTCAACATGCCGGTAATAATAGAGAAGTTCGATTGCCTGAAGGTCTTTTGGTAGATGGTTTTTGTGCAGAAACGAACACTGTTTATAATTTTCACGGTTGCTATTTCCATGGCTGTGAGCAATGCTACCCTGACCAAACCGTCGATTTAGCAAACGTGAAAAATGATACAATGTTTGTTCGTCGTGAGGCAACAGAAGCATCTGCCTCGAGAATTAGAAGGGCTGGTTATACGCTTGTAGAAATGTGGGAATGCGAATTTAATTTATTTTTGAAATATAATCATAATGCAGCTAATTTTTTAAACAATCACGACATTATTAGAAATACCCCGTTAAATCCGCGAGATAGTTTTTTTGGGGGGCGTACTAATGCTGTAAAACTTCATTATAGATGCCAGGAAAACGAGCAGATAAAATATTTCGATGTTTGTAGTCTTTATCCTTTCGTTAATAAATATGGCAAGTATCCTGTAGGCCATCCTAAAGTATACGTTGGTGATGCGGAGTGTAGACAGTTTCCTCTCGATTCAATCGATGGATTAATTAAATGCACTGTATTGCCGCCTCAAAATCTTTATCATCCAGTTTTACCCCTCCGAATGCATGGCAAATTAATGTTTGTGTTATGCAGGTTATGTGCCGAAACCAGCTTCCCTGGTGACTGCATCCATGCAGAGGATTCGCGCAAGTTTACCGGTACATATGTGTCCGATGAACTAAAAAAAGCTGTTCAACTGGGATACCGTGTGCTCGAGTTTCATGAAATATGGGCGTACGATATTGTGCAATATAACAGGGCCACTAAAACAGGCGGTCTATTTTCGGGATATGTCGATAATTTTTTAAAATCAAAACAAGAATGTAGTGGGTGGCCTGCTTGGTGTAGCAACGAAAACGCCAAGGATCAATATTTAGCCGAATATTTAGAACGAGAAGGCGTAACCTTAGAAAAGGATAAAATTTGTTTGAATTCTGGCATGCGTTACAGTTCAAAATTAAATTTAAATGCATTCTGGGGCAAATTTGGGCAAAGGGAGAATTTGATGCAGACAAGCATTCTTTCAGATTCCTATGACTTTTTTAAAATGCTAACTGATCCTTCAATACAGGTTCATTCAATCATGATAGTCGATGAGGAGGTGATAGTCGTAATCTGGGATAGACCTGAGGAGGGAATAGTTTCGCTCAAAACGGTCAATGTTGTATTGGCTGCATACACCACGGCCAATGCAAGACTTGAATTATATAAATACTTGGAACAATTAGGGGAGCGCGTTTTGTATTTTGATACCGATTCCATATTGCTGACCCAAAAGCCTGGTGAATGGGTACCTCCTGTGGGCGATTTTTTGGGGGATATGACGGACGAGATGAGGGAATATGGGCCAGGTAGCTTTATTACGGAATTTGTTAGCGGCGGGCCTAAAAACTATGCATTTAAGGTTTTCTCGACCAATAAAAACGCTTACGAATTTGTATGTAAAGTAAAAGGCATAACTTTAAACTACAAAAATGCAGAAAAAGTAAATTTTGATACCCTTAAGAGCATGGTTCTTGACAATGCCGCCGCGACGTATGTAGAGACCGACCGGAAAATTGCTCGTACAGGGATGTATCAAGTCATATCTAAGCCCGAAAAGAAAATTTATAGGGTTCAGTACACTAAACGTAGGCGTGTTGAAGATAGTTTTGATACCCTACCTTATGGGTTTAAAGCAGACTAGTGTTTATATTGCGTATAGTTTCGTTCTTTTTATAATCAACTGTTTTTATAACAATATTTTATATTTTGTATTGTCTTTTTTTTAACTTTTATGAGTGTCTATATTGCGTATAGTTTCGTTATTTTTATAATCAACTGTTTTTATAACAATATTCTATATTTTGTATTGTCATTTTTAACTTTTATGATGTTTTTATGCAACAACTTATTGCACTTGTAGCCACATATTTTTGTAAAACAAAAGTATTTAAACTAATTTTTGATTTATGCATTATGTTTACATGTAATTGCTTATTTGTTCGTACGTATTTTCGACGTGTGGTTAGTGTTCACATTTCATAAGACCCGCTTTGTGGCAATTGGTTTCATAATATTTAATTTCAATCATTTTAGAAAACTAACCACGACTGTCGCAAAACGTACATTAAATATTGCACTTATTGTCACATGGCTCAATTTGCGCTAACTTTAACTGCATGTTAGATTTTAATTGCATGTTAGTTTTATTTGCATGTTAGTTTTATTTTGCATGCTAGGTTTAAGAGGCTGTTAATTTTTGTAAATAAAACAACCGAATATTGTAAATACATTTATTAAATATTTTGTGTGTAATAAAAATATGTTTAATTACAAACTATTTGTGTTTTTATTTTCTAAATAACATTAAACAAGTTTATTAAGGTGAAGTATTGGATATATAGTGCTTTTACATATGTGTCATTAGAAACTAAATTATCAGAGAAATTACCTATGAAATCTAGCATAGATGCACCATTCATTTTAAAATATAAATACATTAAACAGTATATGCCGCAAACGTTAGAGCTAAAATCTTGCAAAATTTTTGGATTATGAGACCAGCTGATTGAGTTTTGTTGTAAAAATTTTAAATGATAACCGCTTGGGGGTCTGCCGTATGAATCAAAGTACTCCCCATATCCATATTGGTCTATATACATAGCATTCCAATGTTGTCCAGGTCGGTTTGCTGGATCTGTGTTGACGATGATTGCCACAGGTCTTGCAATTCTTGTAGGGAGTTGATCAGAAGCAAAAACATAGCGTTTCACATTCAACAGACTCGGATTGTTTGCAATATTTTCTGAACTTCCAGTGTATTCATTGCGCCACCAGTCGGATAAAATTAGTATGTTTTCCAATGCACACACAGGCGAACGGATGTTGTGATTAAGACAGCGTACGGCAGCAGTAGTTTTTCGCAAAACTTTTAAAGACGGGCACTCGAGATCCTCCAAATTTACGACGATTTTATTCAGAAAACTTAGAACCTCCTTCTTTTCTTGGCCCTTAACGTACACTTTTTCAAATTTTTTGAGAACTCGTGCTAGCTCTGCTTCAAATTCATCAAAATGTATAGAACCAGAATCCCAGGTTAGACCGTGATGTCTTTGCTCCAGATAGTTTATGCCTTTTTTAACGAAATAGGGCAGCGTGTCATATTTTGCAAGAGGTTTTAAAACGAAAATTGCTAACTGGTTGCCATCTGCTGAAATAACAGCCACTTCTTTCGGAATAAACTGTTTCTTATCACCACGGAACCCTTGCAGATCTACGAAGGCACTGTCCATACTGACGAAATGTTTGAGCATGACTAAATTTAAAAAACTGTTGTTGGTTTTTAACTACTAAAATCCACCAGCACATTTCTGTGTTTGTCAATTTCTACGACGTTATCGAACTCTGCATAAACTAGACAATTAATAGTTTCTTCTAACGCGTTTTGAAAACCCACCTCTAAACGTAGAGCGCCATTTTTAAGAAGGTTCCAGTGTGTTGTTGCATTTGCAGCCAGATCGGGGGTTAAATCAAAAGCAAATAGACAGTAGCCATAAGGGTAATCTTCACGTTTTATAGCGTTGCCTTCATTGAGGAAGTGTATACCGCTACCCGAGAATAGTGTGTGATATGCTTGAACGTACATGCCATTCTTAGAAAAATCAGGCTGAAGAGGTTTTGAAGGAATTTGTTGACCGTCGATGTATAGGGAGAAATAATTGATTTTGTAGTTATTAAAATTGAAAGGGTTTGCTGCATAATGGCCGTTAAATGCTTTATTCGATACAAAACCTACAATGCATCGTTTTGGTAATTGCCCCAGAAAAATATTATCTAAAGATTTTCTTTGCACACCAGCCGGAATAGTTAACACTTTAACATCGGATCTTGTAATGGGGTATTTAGCAGGCGCAGTCGCCAAAGCTTTGGTATGCGCTAGTAAAATAGACGGGTTTATTTTCATTTTTCTCACTAGTAAGCTGGCATCACTAATTTTCACTTTGAATGTAGATCCTTCGTCTGCCATTAAATTGAACGAATCTCGGGATCTGATAAATTTGACTTTCATTTCAACTCCGTTTATAAGAAATTTTTCTTGATTGAATAAATCGGAATGCACATGTCCCATCATTTCGACTTGCTTACTTGCAGCAGTAAAAAATTTCCGTTTTACAAATCCTTCATTATGCGTAGTGATGTCATCCATGTTATTGGCTGTGTCGTTGTACCATAGTGTGCATGTTAAATGGGTTGATTTAGCACCATTGCCGTAATTCAGCAGAGTTTCAATGTATGAACGGTATGCGTATGTATTGTTTGGCGGGCTCACAAGCTTCTGATTCAAATACACCTCAACTTGATTAAACATAGAGTGCATCCAATTATTAACAGGGCCTACAACCTCTTTGTCGGTTAATGGTGTATCATCTTGTTTAACAATTTTAGCAGTAATGTATAACATGGTCTGACTTAAATCGATATAATCGTTACCGTTTCCAGGCACAATAAATTCAATCGGTGCATCGTCATTAAGCGAGGAAAGCGGTTTGTAAAAAATCCATTGTCCATTTTCGATACTGGTTTGAGTTGCGGGCAGAGCGAACAAATCTAATTCTGATTTAACACACTCACAAGACTGCGCATGCAAAAACGCCATTGTGAAAACTACTTGCTGGTGAAGATATCGGCGTATGCGGGTTTGACCAGCTTCTGCTTAGCGTTTTTTCTTGTAGACTGATTGTAATTCAGAGTGCGTTGCCTTTTATATCCCGATCCTTCCATTAGAGTATCTATTTTTCTGTCGGCTTTACGTTTGAGATTCTTTCCAGCCTCCTGTACACGGTTATGGAACGCTTCTTTTAGCGGTCGACTTTCACTAACATCTCCTAAAATGTTAGCGCCTGTCCTTAAAGCTTCCTTTCCAACAACTTTAGCACCGGTTTTAAAAAGAGGCAGGATACTACGAAATATTCCACCTAAAAAGCTTCCGATACCATGACCTCTCTGGTAGGCTGCTCCTCTGTAGATAGCTCCAACGCCTTGACCTGCCTGATTGGTGTAGTATTGTTGGTAAGGACAATCCATAGCAGCTACTGTATCCTCTTAAAGTGTAGTTTTAAACTCAACGTTCCAAACTCGAATGGCATCACACCCGACGTTTCGGTCCTTATATTTATCTCGATATTCTCAAATTCCCTCTTCATGACATTTATATAATGAGTCGGCGAAAATATGGCGTCTTTGTGGCAACCGTAATTATAATTATCAGAGGTCACGTTAACAATACGAAGAAGCGGAGCCAAGACATCTCCTACAAGCTGTGGTTCCACAATATCGCAGTAAATAAACATTTGTGATGGTAAACCAACCCAGATATTTGCGGGGTGGCTTGGTACAGGTGCTTCAGCTATATTTATATCAGGTTTATAACCAAGTTGTAAGGCCAGACGTTGTGAAAATCCTAGCATTTTCAATGACGACGTTTTAATTTCAAGAGACACGCGTTTTGTTACTCTATTATATTGAAAATTCAGCAACTTTTCTAATAACCTGTGATTGTTAATTTCGGCTGTAATATGTTCAATGTTTTCATAATTGCCGGGCTGAATACAGATTACGTGCCATCCATCGCTACCATAGTAAATTTGCTCTCTATCACTTTTAAAATATGAATTAGCGTTTTGCAATACTTTTTTCAGCTCAGCATACGTTTCTTCTCCGGCTTGCACTTTAGGTATTTCTGTGCGATAATAGACTAGATTTTCTGTATCTGTCACGGCCAAAAAGGAGCATGGATATTGCACTTCCGCAATACCTGTAACCCATTGCCCCGGTAACCTTATTCGTTTAGGGAGCTGCGTTATGAATTGTGCTGTGGTGTTATTTGGAAAATAGCTCATAGAACTATTGCTAAGTAATGTTAGATAAAATTCTTCATCTGTATTCATAGTTGCTGAAGATTAGCTGCAGGAATCCAAGAGTTGAACTTGTCGTTATAATTTCGCCACTTTACAAAGTACTCTTTGCGCTGACCGTGTCCTCTTTCTTTTAACACTTGTTCGACTTTAAACAAAGCGTTATCATCCAAAGTCACTGGCTGTAATTCCTCTTCATAAAAGACGCCCTCTATCGTATCGTTGCTTAAATCAACTATTTCGTACACAGGTGGTTTTCTAAGAATCACTTTTTTAATTATAAACACTTCGCCGCTCCAATTAGTTTCATATCCTTTCTCGAATGCGTCCTTCGTTCTACTAATTCTTACATGTTGGTTCACTTTATATTTAGGCTTCCTGTCGACTCCCATCCCCTTTCTGTACAGATTGTTCCACACTTCCAGTATATTACCATCATTTACTGCGGAGGGTGCCATCTTGATGCTTGAATGATAGCGGTTGTTATACGAAGTCAGTAAATTTTGTAATACGTCTATGTATTTGTATGAATTAGAGTATGTGAAATAGCGCCACATTCTGGTTTTTAATGTTCTATTGAAACGCTCAATGACTGATGCTTTAACATCGGGGTTTTGCGTCACATAAAACGTGATATCGTGTTGTTTGAAAAAATTCTGTACGGCTCTAGCAACAAATTCTTTTCCTTTATCGGTTTGTAAATTTATAGGCTTGTTACCCGCTTCAGCAAATATTTCACGAAATGCGTTTATTACTGAAGTAGCCGTTTTAGATTTAAGAGGCCTCGCCCAGGCCATTTTACTAAACACATCAATTACGGTTAGAATAAAATTATATCTGTCGTTGTGTGAGGCTAAACTGCGCATGTCGCAGAGATCAGCTTGCCATAATTCGAAAATGTTGCTAACAATGTATTTGTTTCTAGGGAATTTTTTTCTTGCAGTTTTGTGAATAGTATAGGCGTCCTGTTTCTTTAGCCAATCCTTTACTTCACCACTGGGGTGACTATTTTTCACGGAAGAAATTAACGAGTTTGCGCCGGCGAAGCCTACTGGGTTGGCCGGATCATAATAGATAGCATCCAAATTCATTCTCCTATGTTAAAGTTTAAGACGCTCCCAGCCAGAAATACCCTTTATTTTCGATATCGATCTTTGCGTCGTTTTCGGTGTTTTTCGCGTTGAACCCTCTTGCTTGGACGTTGTTGCAGGCGCTATTAACTTTGATTTAGGATCGACGTCACTCTCCACATCTGATTTACTTACGTCTGGTACATTTTGACGTTTAGGATCCCCAAATAGCACTTGAGGTACATTGTTCTCTTTAATGTAATCGAGGAACTTGTGTCGACCTGGTGGATTTGTAGTTTTCTTAGGTCTTAGAACATCATGCACTAAATCAATAATGTTGGAGGACGGTAAAATTTCACCTTTTATGCTGACTGTACCCTTGCCGTCCCACTCCACTTCATCCGACGTTCTTAGAAGCTGTAAAAAGGCTTCACCGTTTTTCTTAAAAGTATTAGGGAGCGTCGATAAAATATATGCGTCTGAAATACCACTGTTGTTCGATTCTATAGGTATCTTGATTGATTGCCTCGTTTGATCCGCAAAATGAAGATACCTTTGTAAAACCTGATTGTACTGTAGCCATTTATCGTGATCGGTTAATTTAGACGATAAAACCTTTTGCATTTCGTCGTCAAGCTGCGATAATATATTTTGCTCTGATTTCTCTGTATCCTTAAAGCGATGCATGAATTCAGGCGGTACGATCATCATTTTTCGGGTATTTTCCATCTTATTTGAAAATAGAGCTCAATACACCAGTAATTAGTGGAGCTAATATCAGTGGCAGGAAAGCGCCACCCTTCTGTATTAGTATTTGACGCTTCTTTTTTATAGACTCGCCAGGCTTGACTAAACTCCTAAGAACAGCTTTATGCTTCGAGATCGTTGATTTTTGATTAGGCGATAAAGGTATTTTTCCTTTTAAGGTATTATGCACACACTCGCAGATACAATGAATTTGTTTATCGCCTACGGCTTTTAATAATGCGGTTCGCTCCTTTGGTCCGAGTTTATGTAGAGCACGCAATAACTCCGAATTTCTAATTACTGATCGAGACATCACTAGTGAATGAGGGTAAACTGGTTAGTGTACGAGCTTTTATACCCCTTTTTCGGAATATAAATATAGCACGCCCCATCTTGGCGAAAAATCGATGTTCTATACCTCGCTATATCAGGTGTACTTTGCTTTAAGTCGAATAACAAATACCCGTGTGGCCTAGCTGTGGCGTCCTCGTATGCTTCTTGAAGGAATCGAGGATTTTCGGGACATATCTGTCTAGTTAAGTGCTTTATTTGAGCTCTATCTCGCGGATTTTTGAAAAGAATAATGTAATGGGCATTTAGGGAAATATCCCTCTGTCCTTTTCCTTGGTGAAAAATGTTTTGCGTAATAAAAAAAACACTGAGATTGTGGTGATGGCTCCCCTTGGTGAATATGTCTACGACTGAGCTATTTGTTTCCCTCATTAAATCGTCGATTATTAAAAGTTTGGGTTCGGACCCCTCAAAAGATGTCATGTCTGGCAGACCTTGTTGAAATTCGACTAAAGATTTTAAATCTTCGTACAATTTTTGCCACTCGCCATAACACCAAATAACTTTAGCGAAATTTACAGTGCAGAGTTTTTTCATATTTTTCAAGAAATTTATTACAAAAAACGATTTGCCCGATCCTGAGGGGCCTGCTATGATAGCAGAAAACGGATGTGAAAACTGATATTCCATTTTTATGCAGTGGGCGATTATTACAGTAGGACCGTCGTGAATAAACTAACTTAAAAAATCAACACGCTCATAATAAATACATTAAAAATATGGTAAGTGTGGGAATCGAACCCACGACCTCTTTCGAGATCAGATCTTAAGTCTGACGCCTTAACCACTCGGCCAACCTACCGCATGTATAAACTAACACTCGCCGCATAATTAAAAAGAAATACAGTTTAAAACATTCTTTATTTACATTTTCATACAATATTTCATATAAACTAGGACATGTACGGTTTCATGCGCTCATCTGCATCAATCAACTTCTGCAGTTCTATAATAACATACATTTTAAATTTGAACACAAGTTCCCACAATAAAATATCGTTAGCGAAAGTCCAGCGCAGAGTATTAAAAATGGTTGAATCATCAAGACACAAATTTTCTGCATGTATTACTTTGTCAACGATCACTTCACCAAAATTTTGGAAATTGCACTTTACACGTTTCAAGTCATTTATTTTCACAACCATCAAGTTGTACATCGGCAATAAATTTGATAGTGTTTCATACGTTACGTAAAGAGTAAACTTGTTCTCGGGGTCCTTTGTAATAATCCTGCAGGTATCATTGTTCACGTACTCCACTGTGTGCTCAGTTAATTCACATCTGAAAGTCCCCTGCTTGGCCATCACAAACATGTTCGGTAGCGCTTCCACAAAAGTCATGAACGACTCGGCTGTGAATGAAACACCTGCTCCAATGTCGGTCTTCAGAATTCTTGCAACAGGCGAAAATTGTTTATAAGGATCCAGTCCCAAATGAACAACCTTGCTGGCGCTATTGTTTAAAGGCACAGTGAGGTCGCATAATAACCGTTTCTTTTCCCGTCGGGTTTGGCGGATCTCAGGCGTCACGATCGGTGTTACGTCATAGGAAGGCATCGTCTCCTCAATGAACACCCGCAGGTCCTCCTCGGTGGCATCTATACGTGGCGAATACCCCTTGGCCTCCACGTTCATGGCTGGTGGTTGTGGCGGTGCACCGTGTTGTTTTTTATTTAAAAGATGCGTTTTCTTACTTGTTTTTTCTGCTGCCGGTCTCCTGGTGTAGGGGCCTGGTTTTTCTTGGCACTTATTAACACTTCGAGGATCCATCTTAGGTAAAACTGGCGGTGTTGACACGACGACTAGGAGTGAAGCAATTCGATGCGCTATAGAGTCCGCAGCCACTTTTATGCAGGTACGAAAAACATTACGTCAGAGTCACCCCACTCTCGAGCCGGAGCATGTCGGTACCTGTGTTTTGCAGTGCAGCCTCTGACGGACAAAGCAAATACGTTACCAAGGTTGAACAAAGAGCGACCAGTCTCGACCTGTTTTAAAAAGGGAACTTAGAAAAAATCGCGTAATTTAACCAGAAGCTATTGCGTAATATTATAATGCGTTTTGAATAAAGTAATGCAGTGATTTCGCTGTTTTAATTATAAAAATAAAGTAATTATTTCATATAGCTTTTCAAATTATGCGCGGTCGAATGGAAATTAACCAGAAACTTGGGACAACGACTATATTGCAAATTATAAAATTATTATTAGTAGCAAAGCTGTTGCATATATAATTTTTTTAAAAATTGTGTCTGCCTGTAAACACAATATGTTAAACATTCCCTTTTCTCATAATATAAATTTTTGAAAAATAGTTTGTTTCAACTCGAACGGTGTGACGGCACAGCTGCGAAATGACATCTTGTTCAAATCCTATATTTCCAAGACGCCTCGATAGCGCAACGGTAAGGTGCTAAGACTGTTAACCAGAAAACTAGGGTTCGATTCCCACTCGGGTCCGCCGCAAATAGATTTTTTAAATTTAAATATTTCCACGAGTGAATGCAAGAGAGAGACAGCAGCTTCGAAGAGCGAAATAGATCCACCAGTTTGAATTTCAAATATTTCCGCGAAAATTCAAATTTAAAAACAACCGCCGTGAGAAGTGCGCGCGCACCAAGATGGCCGACACACCGCGAAATTCAAATTCAAAAAATTAAACTTAGAAAAAAAATCGGTAAAAATTCAAATTTCAAATATTCCCGCCAGAAATCCAAGATGGCCGCCGCGTAATTTAAGCGGAAGCTAATGCGTAATTTATTCAGTAGCACATGTGAAAATTAATTAGATCAAACCGCGAAATTAATTAGATCAAACCGCGAAATTAATTAGATCAAACCGCGAAATTAATTAGGTCAATCCGCGAATAAAACCGCGAAATCCGCGAATAAATCCGCGAATTAAACCGCGAATCCGCAAATCAATTAAAAGGAGTGGGGGGCAGCGGTCCCCTTTCTACTATTATATCTTGT
>OW679198.1:82404333-82591601 GCA_940337035.1 Agriotes lineatus
TTATTAGTTATTACAAAGAATTCAATCGAAAAAAGACTCCACTCGAACTAGTGACCTCGAGGGCTTAACGTTTCTCTCGTGGATTATTTGTGGTTATTTTAAACGTAACTCGCTATATTCATGATAGAACAGATACCTACTATACTTTTGAAGACACAAATATTTGTAAAATTTGTTCTGAACAGTCTCTATTGTATTTTTATCTAATTTTATTCTACAGAATTGTACATTATCAATAGTAATTTGGTATCAGTAAATTTTGAAGTAATTCTAATCAGAAAGCCTAAATCTTTTGGTGTGTTGCTGATAATATTATTTACGTGATCGTCCCAAGTTAATGTTGAATTATACATTGATCATTATAGTCTACTTAGTAACACGGTCGGTTTTATTAATTTCTCCAATAATTTTATCTTCATCCATTGCTTTAGAGCTACTAAATTTAATTGAGTTATCTTCGTTTATGGTATCCGTACTTTTTTTATCTTTTATTTGACTTCCAATGCATTTGAAGTAATTTATAGCATTAAAGTCAGACAGAAATAATCCGTACTCCCGACATTCATTTTGAGTGGTTTCTTCTTTTGCATAGTTTTTAATATTGGAGCAAATTTGTCTTTGGTGAGATCGCCGGCTTTCATCCAAACGGTACTGCTTACATCAATGCACCATCTTTCTACCACTGCTTTTAAGATGTTAGCTGAAAATAAATATAGATAATCATGGATTGTGTTAACAACCCACTAAGAGAAAATGTGCACATCACTGTATTACATTTGGAGCTACCCTGTTCCATTTCATAAATATTCTTAGCTTTCCTTCAAATTATCGGGACATAAATCAAGATATGCCTCGTCGCAGTTTATTATCTCTTCTGAATGATGTAGAATATGGTCTAGTACTTTCAATTCTAAATACGTGAATATTTGATGAAACTGCTACTTTCGAACATGTAGAAGTGACCCATTCTGAAGTTCACTTGGTTAAAATGGGATTTCGACGTAAGAATGCAAGAAATAATTCTTCCCAATGACAATTGTTTTGAAAGGGATGCGGATGGGGAAATTGATTTAGAATCTTTTTGATTGATGTTATAACATAATTTTTTTTAAATCGGCAGTGAAGTACCTCGAAATCGTTTTACTACTTTTTGTAGGCGGCGGCGATAGGTAAACGTCAACCGACGTCAACATAACCTACAAAAGTTGGTTAAAATGTTGTAATTTCGCGACTTCTCAATTTAAAAAAATATGTAATGCACTTTGCGGCACTGAAGTTCCTTTTTATTCCTCACGTGGTTTATGTGCATTGGCCTTACGCGCCTCTGCAATTAAATCCACATTCGTGATAAAAATTTAACTTCAGTGCCTTGGTATATAAACTACTATTTTCTATCGAGAAAATCCCATTTTTAGCTTCTGTGCTGCATGCTACGGAAAGCTTATTTGCTTCTAAAGATAAAATAGGACTTGGTCCAGACATAGTTATATTATGACACATTCTTCTCTACTGAACTGGCGCCCTAGGAACATTGACATTTCTGGAAGCATCTCTAATGCTCATTTAATTTTTAATCTCGCTAGGGCCTTGACATTTCGTCTTTTTTATATTTTTTACAATACTGTTCTCTCTCATCTACTTTTGGCATTTCTTTATTAAAAAAAATCTTCAAAGACAATGTATTGACTGTGGCCAATGACAAATTTAAATAGCAGACTTGTTTTGTAAGATGTTCAGGCAGTAGTTGGCCACTGCAATTTGTTAAAATTCTACATAAAATAATTTTTTTAGAATAAATATTTTAGTCAGAAAATGAATTAGGATCAAATTAGAAACACTTACTAAAGCAAGACGGCTTCTTAAGGTTAAACACTAGACATTGATGTTTCTTGCCTGACAACAGACGCTGGTCTGGACCAACCACCATAACATTAAATCTATACTATTTATTTGATCACAAAAATGCCCCAACCTCAAGCAAAATAAACCTACCTTCCGACAACCTTTAAAAAAGCTAAAACAAATACAATCAATATTCAGCAACACATAAGTGACAAGAAACTGGGACTTTGGAACCACCTTTTTGTGTTCTAAATGTCTTCGTCCTTTCAAGCAGATTTCCATTTTTGGAGATTCCCATATCGCCACTTACGACACCATTCTTTTCCTTTGCTTTCAGTTTTCTGATATAAATTTAGGAAAATATTTTCTGATATGCCTTACTGTCGCACAAAGAAAAAGTGTTTTCTTTAGTAATATTTTGAACACAGGTAGCAAAACCGTCGAAAACTCTTTGTAACTACAAGTTCGTTCAGTGGTATTTCTTTAGCAGCTTGTAGATCGGCCATTCGTTAATTGACATCCCCAAGCACAATACAGTAACTACATATGCAACCACTCACACTTCAAAATCTCTTTTAATGGGATTCAAAGCTATATACAGCTTGATGGCGGTACGTCCTTTAAATTTCTCCATGAAGTCGTCGAAATAGAACTACTGAAGGGGAAATTGTAAGAAAACGATTTTGCGAGATATTTTTTATGCGTTCAACTTGCAAGTTGCAGTCAGTATAATTTTATAGTGGGAAAAAGTATAAAATCCTATGATCACAAGTACATTGAGAAACTCCTTTAGTTCATGTAAGATTTACCAGTGCATTCTTTTGTAAGGCGTGTTGATTCAGAGACTACGTATTCCAAAAACTGGTTGATAAGAATCGAAGAAAATACTTGCAAGGAACCGTTGGAATAATCTGAAACGTTATTATCAGTAAACGCGTCAACTGAAGAATTATTTCTGATGTTTCCACCATAATTCGCAGCAGTTATGTTTGGGGTAGATACCATAAAATTTTCTGCTTCCTCATCTGCTTTAATGTCGGAATTCACTGCAATTTCGCGGGCATTCCAAATTGAAAAGCTTCATTTTGTCAAATCTGTTAGAAGGTAATTTCACGTCCATATGTAGTTTCAAATAACAAATAAAATTAAGTTTCTTTTAAATTCAAAAATGAAAGTAAATTTTTACATATAACGTTGCTTTATCAGCTCCAGAACTCGCAAAGAAAATTCAAAGTCACAAAATACGGCAGTAGTAAGAAAATAATTGTATGCTTTATTCAAATCGAGGTAGTATATCAAATAGCACTTTAACCACAAGGGTAGATGAGGTAATACTAAAGTAGATAAAGTAATACTTTAACGGCAAAAGTAGGTAAAATACTTCACAACCATATATGTAATAAAGTGATTACTAACTTTTAGAAAGTTGAAAAATCAGTTATTACCAACTTGTAAACTTTCCAACCGGCGGGAAAAGTGGTTGTCCTGGCAGCGGTTGCAAAGTAATCAATTTCCGACAGCTGTCTAGGTAGGGACACTGAAAATCATAATATAATAATAATTTTTCCAATTATTGTTTAGAATAAAGTGGTTTTGAATAAAATAGTATACATACCACAGCGAAAAGTCTTATTCCTGTCTAGAGATACTTAATCTCCCGACATGAATAAAACATTTTTCACCTCGGTATGTAATATACTGTTTTTTATGTTTTCAAGTTTTTCTTGTTATTTTTGCTTTAATATCTGCAATAGAAAATATATAATTATATACACGACCAGAAAATTTATGGAATCGCAAAAAATAACTCACGAGCGATGAAATGGTTTTGTATAAAGAAATAAATAATTTTGGTCGAAAGGTACACATTTATTTCGAAAGATATATGCCCATGTTCTAGCATTACATTGATAAAGTGAAGTTTAGTGTGAATATTATTACCACTATAAATTTCGTTTTCTAATAATACAATTTTTACATCACAAAAGATACGGATAATAAATAAATAAGTTAAAAGAGATGAATGTGAATTTTGGCGACCATAACCTTACTTGATATAAATTTGTCGATAAAATATAAATTGCTACTAACGAACAAAAAAAGTTATCGTAGTATAATCAATTACTTACAGTTTCCTGCAAACAACTTCTACATTTTAAGCAGAAATGACATCAAAACGGTCACTCTACGTGCGATAACACACGTAGACGTTGCTGGTGATTATGTGATGGCAATCACATCGCGGGGAATTTAAGATGTGCCAAAGATTGTTCTAAGAACTATAATAGATCGTAAGGGTTATCTTACATACAATATTACACGAAGTTTGTACCTTAAAAGCCGGTGGTATTAATGGCTTTTATGCATGCACTTTGTTTGGATTTTCATAATATTGGATTTGTAGAAAAACGGAATGATTAGAGGTTACTTTCAATGTCTATTTGTATAATTAATGAGTTTTGAAAGCGTTTTGTTTTTTAATAATGACGACATTGGTTTGCTTTTGTAATAGTAACATTTAACCTCCAGTTTTCTGGTGCAATTTTATTAATAGCTGATAGTTCTGATTGTGTTAGCGGTGAATTGAATAAAATCCATCTACTTTTTCTATTAATTACAAGTAGGTACTCAATAATAATTTCTACTGTGCAGCAAGCTGGAACTTCTAGCTTTGCTGTTTCAGTTCATATTATTGTTGTTTACTCATGAATTGTTTGAAATAATGACACCGTAAATGGAAAAGAGCAGATAAAAGTTTTGAACAATGGTTGGAAAATTTATTATAATAAATATATTTCATTGTACAATCAGTTCAATTGCAAAATAATTTATGGTTATCAGCTGTCGATTTTATCTAAAATATTCTTACTTAAATCACAGAAAGAGGATTAAAGAATTTGAATGTTTTTATTTAAAGAAGTAACAAGAAGGTTTTTCATCAAAACTGAAGAAGCCTTCCCTTGTGAGCATCCCACTATTGATCAACGACCTTCTGCAGGATATTCTATTTTATCCTATCCTCGGTCGCTGACGTCTCTTTTTTGCCTGAAATGAGTTGGTGTCCGTTTTGTTTTCCTTGTTATCGATTTCTCTTCTATTCTTATGATGTGGCCGCCCCCTACGATTTTAGCTTTTTACACTTTTGTTTAATATATTTTAGTTGTTAGATGTTTTCTTGTTTGTAAGGCATATGCCAGGGTGAGGCTTACACAAAAGTTACACATTTTTAATTGGCACTTTTTTTTAGATTGATTTAGGGGCTATATGTTTCTGTATCTCTTCTTTTTGCCTGTTCTGGGAGATATCATTCTCACTAATTATAACACCTGCTTTGAGTATACCATCCGCCCCTAATTATTTGCTTTTTAAACCGAAAGTTTTACGGTTTTTGATATGCATTCCAGTTCATGAGAATTGTTTGCGAAAACCACGACATCATCTTTCAATTTTGAATTCGTTGGTCTTTTTTCTGATATAGTATTAAAATCCCTTTTTTCAAGTTTACTTGATTAAACAAGTAATCTAGTGTAGTATTGAATAAGTCCGGAAATAGGGGTCTCCCTGTCTTACACCTGTTTCGGTGTTAAATTTGGGGTCTTTATTTTCAGATTTTATATAGATGGATAGTTTTTGAAGATTTTCTGAATTATTTTGAGATATTTTTATGCACTTATGTATTCTAGGGCTTCGTCTATATTTCTTCGTGCTAACGAGTCGAAAGCTTTCTCTAAATCAGTTAGGCCTATGTATAAAAGTACTCTGTATTCATTATGTTTTTCAAGTAGTTGCATGTCGCATGTTTGAAACCAGCTTATTCGGAATGTGTCTTTTATCAAATCCTTTATAACTTTGCTGTTAAACGATAGTGTATAACAATGTTGTCGAGGAGTTGATCCATTGCAGGGTCATTTTTTCTTCAAATAATACCTTGTTGTTTAAGCAGTGTATAATATCTACAAGTTCTGCTTTAAGCATTTCATTGGTAATTTCTCTGGTACTTTTTCGTTCTTCGGTTTTAAATAGATCTGGGTATTTCAGATTTCTGTATCTGTGAGATGCTGTTTCCTTTTCTGGAATTTAATATTTCCTCTTGCTGGTTTTATAGTTATTTTTAAGATTTTGTTCGGTTTGGCGTTGTTTTGTTATTATTTTCAGCGTCTTTGAGTGCATTGATCAAATGTATTCCTGCAGAGAACTGTTTCTATATTTATTTGGCCGACCTAGTCTCATTTAGAATTTTTCTGCTTCTCATATTCCGAGTCTCATTTCTTTCTTTAGCAGTTTGTTATTTTCTACGTGTTCTATTTGTGCTATTTGGCATTAAATCCTCGTACGATCAGTATTTGTCTATATTGGATGAGTTTTGTTGTATTTTGGGAGAATATTATTTTCCTTACTCTCTTTTCCTGAGTTGTTATTCTACTGTTTTCTTCTAGTAACAAATTTTCAAGACCTTATGTGTAAATTTGTTATTCGTGCCCTTGTTTTTTTCCGAATGTAGTAATTGATTTTCTTTCTTGGAGTTGCTTTTCCATTGACCAACAACTGAAAATCTATTATTAATGATTTAGAAAATTTATGATAATCTTTATGGACATGTTGTATACCTTGCTGTTGCTCTTTTTGCTCTTCACATGTTAACTGCATGCTAAACACATTGGGTATTTGAGTGCATTGCTGTCTTAGCAAGCCCCCTGAAATTAGCGTACAAATCTCTTGCTGTAGTATTTTTTACAGAATGTACAAATTTAGTGTTATGATTTGTCTACCGTATTTGTGGGTATTCTTTAGGGCCATTTTTTACACATTTTTGCGTCTGACTTTTATTTTCTTCTCCAGCTTTAGAGAGAGAGTGGCTTATTTCATTTTTGTGCGTTGGTGCAGTAGTGGCAATTTATATAAAAAACATTGGCCTGATTGAAGAATCTCTGAAATACAGTATACAGTTGACGTATTCATTATAGATTATTATAAGCGTACACAATTTATTATAACTTTTTATGGACATAGCATGTACAGTTTTGTTGTTTATTTCCTTTTGTAAGTAATTTTAATCTACATATTTCATACCATTTAGACTTGTAATGAATTTAATATTTCAGAAACGTGTTGGACATGTGCAGAACTCTTTGCAATTCTGCAATGCTCTTATGATTTATATTAATACATAACACATAGTAGAAGTTTCTATCTCCACAGGTTGCTGGAACAAATACGTGAATATATTGTAGTTGATTTTTAGTGCTTTATACATCTCAAATATGGATACCTGTGGTTGTATATTTAAAATGTTAAATTCGCTAAATACTACATTCAAGTTCATTTTTAATAGGACTAATTAGATTGCTGGAAAGTTTTTGGATACCTATAAGTAATGGATACATTCTCTAAATGTGTTAGTAATTGAGCTATTTTAAAGGTTCTGTTTTACACAATTTTATCTATTTTAGGAGCAATTTTAGGTAAATTTCTGCCCGATTAACAAAAAACTAAACACAGATTCTGGTAATTTTAAAATGGTTTTAAATAATGAAACCATTTGACTAGCTTTGGGTTAAATTTTATTGTAGTTACAAAAAGTTTATCAACATTTACAAGATAATGCACAGATGGTGCAAAACACTCTTTAATTCTGTTATTTTAACCATCATTTCTAGTAGTCATATGTCTAGTGTGAGATAGCTACAGTTGCGATTTACATTTATATGAAATATTCACATCAAAGCACTTCTTACCTATTTACATTTTTCTAAGTAACAATAAAATTCAATCCCTCTCGAATCCACTTAAGCTGGGATTGATTAGGAAGCATCCGTATTTCTCGGTGGGCGTTTAGTTTCGCAGAATTCCGCATCGAAAAAATCTGCAGCCAAAGTTTCCTTTTCCTGTTTTGGAAGGTAATTGACGTTATTCAAGAAATTTGAAACGGGAAGGAATCAATCGGTTTTTATTAACGGCAAAGTAATTGAATCGTGCCGATATCGGGCTCAATGACGAATTTATTTAAGTTGGGCTTTGGGCCATGAATGGAGATATTTCTGATTTTTGACTTGTATGCCCACGCTTGGTTTATTGATAGAATCGTTTCACTTCAAAATGTTACGATTGTCTCCATTTATAGGTTTATTTCTGACAGCATTGTAAAGACTATTAATGCTAAAAAACTGTGGATACTTTTATTTTACTAAAACTAATCGTATTATGGATTATGATCCTAAAGCTAAATGGAATTGTTTTACTTCTTGTGCTACCTAGTTGGGCTAGTTACATTTTCTGATAACTTTTTGTTGCTGTCCTGTGTCGTTTCATCCGTTTAATTGCCAGATTTGGGCTGTTAGCATCCTTTGCATAGTCATGCGTCTGGCTCTAAACTCACTATACTACGAATACTATTTCACTGTAGTGTTGTAGATGTGATTATATTCTATGCAAACTTTAAATATAATTGGTGCTCTAGCAATAAGCCTAAAATAATGCATCAGATTTCTCCACCTACTCATCTCACAGAAATAATTACCTTGCCCTGTGTAATGTACCAAATCAAGTTTACAAGCCTCGTTAGTTTAATGAGCTTCATTACAGAAAAACGACGTTCATTATATTCCTGAACTTTAGCAACAAATAACCAATTCTGCGCGGCGATTTATAGCCAAGGTTCACGTTAAAAACCTCACAACAATATTTTTTATATTCTCCACAGGCTCCATTCAAGGTTGAATCTTTCATAACCCTTGGAGAATTCACAAATAAAGCGGACTTTGTGTACAGTTTTAAAACAACACGCATCTTCCATTAAGAAACCTTTTCCGCTGAAAAATTTATGCAAGAAGCAGCGCTAGCATGAAAAGTGGAAAACTGCAAACACTTCGTTATCTCGGTTTGTTGAGCTGCACTATTGGAATGAAACGTTCAAGACTCGAAAGCTCTCAGTTGCGCTCCGCTATATAAATCTATTTGCGACAATAAATGGTGAATGTAACATAGAGTTGTTCAATTGGAATTTTATACAATTTTTTCTGTCAAGCAGACACGTGTCGATACAAAAAGCAAGTCTCCATAAATATCAAAGATTATATAAAACGAGTGTAATAAAGAAATTTTGAATTTTGAAAGTAATATTTGTGTACCTGCACTTCAGAAACATAGTTCATCTTGAAACCTCAAGATGAACCTCAAACATGAAACATTTAAGAGAGACCTTCAGTGGGAGTATTTTTAATGTTTCGGTCTAAAACCATTTTTTAATAAGCGTCTTTTGACCTTTGGGTTAAAAACGGTAATCGTATAATTCAGCTTTAGATCATTAAACTATATTTTCATTTCTACCAATGTAGGAAAGAAACCAATAATGGCCGTCTCTTTGTATGTATACATAATTGAATTTAATTGTTAGAGTAAATACTAATTTGATTATGCCATGGCAAGGTTTTAGTTGCATGTAAGATGTATTTCAGAAAAATAGAGCTTAAGGTTAGACATTTGTAGCGATTCGGTCGATACAAAGCTTGCAAAGTTTTATAACGGCAAACACTCTTTCAATATACTACTGAATCGCTATCTTTAATTAGGTAATGAAACTTCTATGGCAAGTTACTATTAGACCGTTATTAACAGAAGCAACTTTTTTAATACCTGATTATTAGTACTTTCTTAGTATTCTTTTCATAGTCACACTATTACCTATTGCAATTAAAAATCTTAATTGTCGTCGCCCATGGTTTTTATTAAATTCAAAAATACGTTTGATTATAATTGTGTTGTGTTGTGTCCAGAGGCTCTCTCACAAACATAATCTTCAAACATGCATAGGTAAAATTCATAAATGAACCGCAAGTAAGGTTAATAGTAAATACCAAGTTAATACCAAAGCTTTAATGAAAATTTATAAATAAGATAACGTTTATAGTACAAAACACAATTTCTTCGCACAATCGTTGAATGGGCGTATACGTATAAAACTGAAATTATCTTTTTACTTTTCTTTATAATTAAAAGTACAGCATCAATTCAGAAAATACACAAATCCCTGACATCTGCCGAACAACTGATTATTAGTTACCAAAATTTGAATTTAAAATGTTCAATTAATAACCTCAAATGCAGTTTTAAAATGCAGCTGGAAGCACAGGGGTGCTACTTGCGCCGCCGGGCACTCAAAAGGTGAAATATAAAAAGTCTTGACCTTCAATCGTTTACCATTTGCGTTAAAATGCCTTAGGAATCGCAATCAAGCCCGAACAGGTCCGTACCACCAGTTGCTATAGTTTCTCCAAAGTGCGATGCGAGGAGTTCAACATGAACATCAATGTAGGGCTACTTCGATATTCTAAAATTATTAAAAGTTTCTTTAAACTAACGTGGAGAACATTGGAGTTACTTGAAAAACGGGAATGGAAAAAGGATTGAAAATAAATTTGACTAATTGTCGCTCCACGTGAAAGTAAAGACAACACTTTTCCCTGGGATTATAAAAAGCCTGCAGGTGGGTTTACTTTCGAAATAGCATAAAAATCCTAAGTTAAGCAGCGAAGCCGGACAACTCGGCGCCGCCATCTCGGCGCCGCCACTTCGGCGCCGCCATCTCGGCGCGGGGCCAGCTCGGCGCCGGGACAACTCGGCGCGGAGCCATCTCGGCGGCAGCCAACTCGGCGCGAGGCCATCTCGGCGCCGAATTCAAATTTGCAAACTACATTGTGCTTTACGTAAGAAAATTATTATCAAAAAATAATAAATAAAGTGATCACCAAAAAACTGTCATCAAATAAAAAAAAATTATTGAGAATTTCTTGGAAAATCAAACACTGACGACCAGAGGTGGTTGCAAAGTGATTACAAATGAGCCAAACAAAAGTTGTCACATGACTTCCGTTATCAGTAAAATTTTACGTTTTTTTTTTAAATAATTACGAAGCATGCATTTACTAGTCAAGATAGAGACACATTTTACGAAAAAAAGTTTTCTGGCCTTGAGATTGTTCAGTCAGCTAAAACTACCACACAATAAAAAATCTCATTGAAATCTTGATTAAATGCCGAAAAATAGCACTTTTTGGATTTACACAATTTTGAAAAACGCCATTTTCTAAGTAAAGTGCTTTTTATATGACCAATATTTCTTTAATGTTTATTTTCCAAATCAAAGAATTTTATTTTTAACAATTTGTTTTATTATGAAATAAAAAACTTTTTGAAAAATGTTTGTTTTTCCATAGCCGTCTTTGTTAAAAGTAAAATTCTTTGATATGGGACCTAAACATAAAAGATAATGTGAGAGATCAAAGTTGGCAGAGGATTTTGAAATTTGGTATAGAAACCTAGATGTTGATTCTAAACAACTTCTCTTAATAAATTTTTGTCGTATTTGCTACATAAAAGACACGCTACTCTACAGCAATAGTTATTTACCTAACAAGTTCGTAATTTTCCCGAATGAACACTTTGTTTGCAGCATGACCGAAGGGAGTGCTGCATGTAGTGCGAATTCGAGAAACATTTTCCCGAAGGAGTTAGGTGCAATGTTTTTTGTAACGAATAACTGAAAATATTTAAAAAAATTAAAAAATTATTATTTAGTGTTTTACTAATTTACTGAGTTGACAGCCCTGAAGGACCCCTTGGAGAGGGGCGGAGCTCCAACGGTCCGCTTGAAAATGGGCGGAGCCCCAAGCGCCCCCTTGGAGAGGGGCGGAGCCCCGAAGGTCCCCTTAGAGATGGGCGGAGCCCCGAGGACCGCTTTGGAGAGGGGCGGATCCCCGAAAGCTTCCTTGGACAAGAGAGGAGCCCTGAAGAACCCCTTGGAGAAGGGCGGAGCCCCGAGGGCCCGCTTGAAAATTAGCGGAGCCCCGAGAGCCCCCTTGGAGATGAGGGCCGCTTAGAGAGGGACAAAGCCCCAAGGGCCCCTTTGGAGATGGGCGGAGCCCCGAAGTCCCCCTTGGAGAGGGGCGGAGCCCCAGAGGCCCCTTTGAAGATGGACGGAACCCCAAGAGCCCCCTTGGAGATGAGCCAACGTAATAGGCCTAAAAATGGTGGTAAATTGAATAGAATAGACAGCGCAATAGCGCGCGCAGCCCCGTTTATTATAAAAATTTACAAAAAACACAATTCCCCTAGTCTTTGTTGAAAAGTAAAAAACACCGCAGTGCGGGAAAAGTAACTTTCGGCGTCATGAGTACAAAAAATAGTTTTTTTGAAAACTTTCAAGGCATATTTGATTTTTCAAAACTGAAATGCAGTTAGAAATTCGCCTTTAACCTGTATATACAGGGTAATTTTTAAGTTGTTTCTTTCCTTTTGCCAGGATATAAAGCTAAAAAAAGTAAACCATTTACCACTTTTTCGAAATATCAAAACTAACGGAGGTACAAGGTGTTAAAGTTTCAAAGTATGAACTAAAATTACTTAACGAAAATTAAACTAAACTTAATCTAACTTAAATGATCATAATTATCAGATTTCGCTTCTACACACACATTCCGCGTATAAGAGCGATGCGGCAGCGGCATTTTGACGACACTCCCAGTAAATAATAAGCATATTCACTCATTCATTATTTTCATAAACATGAGCCATTATTGCAGCAATAACATTAAGAAAATTACAATGGAAAACTAGTTGACAGATCATTGCTTGACAACAGAGATAAACAAAAATAAAATTGTCCAGCCGCCTTTGCGCCAAAGTTTAGTTTTTAATTTGACACTTTAACACCCTGTACCTCTGTTAGTTTTGATATTTCGGAAAAGTGGCAAATAAAAAAAATACTTATTTTTTAGCTTTATTTCCTGGTAAACGGAAAGAATCAACTTAAAAATCACCCTGTATATAAATACATATATAAAAAAATATTGGTAATGTTTACATTTCACTTTATACAGGTTGACAGCTTGTCCGAAAACCTATTTAGCCCGTATTAGATATATTGAGTGATTTTTACTTAGTTAAAACTGGCGTTTTTCGAAGTTGTGTAAATCCAAAAAGTACAATTTTTAGGAAATTAAGCAAGATTTCCATACGATTTTTATTATGTGTTAGTTTTAGCTAACTCAACAATGTCAAGGCCAGAAAACTACTTTGTTTCGTAAATATTGTCCCTATCTTGGGTAGTAAATTCATTTTTCGTAATTATTTTTAAAAAATGTTGAATTTTACTGATAACGGAAGTCACGTGACAAATTTTTGTTTGGCCCATTTGTAATCACTTTGCAATTACCTCTGGTCGTTTGTGTTTGATTTTCCAAGAAATTCTAAATTTTTTTTTCATTTGATGCCAGCTTATTGGCGACCACTTTATTTATTATTTGTTTATAATAATTTTCTTACGTAGTGCACACTGTAGTTTGCGAATTTAAATTCGGCGCCGAGATGGCCTCCCGCCGAGTTGGCTGGCGCCGAGATGGCTCCGCGCCGAGTTGTCCTGGCGCCGAGCTGGCCCCGCGCCGAGATGGCGGCGCCAAAGTGGCGGCGCCGAGTTGTCCTAGACCCGTTAAGCAGACATGAGTAGCTATTCAATAACTTCTAACTGTAAACGTGCACCTCATTACTGATACTTTTCGGAATACGCCCGTTTGTCAAATATCTTTATATTTCATTTTTTGCAATATTTTTCATGTCAAATATGCATATAATATAAGAGCTCCTTCACATATTATTGTTTGCCGAGGTGTTTCTCCAGCCAACAGTATTACCTTATACTGTTGCTTTTGAAACGTTCTTTTTGCCAAAACTTCTATACGAAATATTTGATACAAACATTGTCTTGCATAGGCGTTTGAAAATCTTACTTTCTTTGATATTGTTGTGCAGTATTTATTGTAAGTATTACTGGTTACATTATGTGTAGTTACTAACAGGCTCTCAGCCTATAGTTGAACTAAGAAGAACTTATTGAGAAATATTGCTTGTATATTAAGTGTCTATTATTTAATATTTGATCTTAGAATATTGTCCCTTGTCAACAGTTTTACGAAGTTTTCTTGTTATTTTTACTTCCTTTTACGATAAAGGAAGTATTGGATTCACCCCAAAAATTTGAAATTGAGTTTTCAACAGATCTTCACGAATCCCCTGAACCCAAAAAACATACTTTTTTTCATTGGTCTGTCTGTGTGTCTGTTTGTCTGTGAACAGAATATCTCAAAAATGAATAGAGGTATGGCGTTGAAACTTCATATATAAGTTTTGTGTAGTAGGTAGATAAGAGAGCAAGCTTTTGAAGAAAATCGCATAACCGGAAGTAGGTGTTTACTCTTGTGATTTTTCAGTTTTTTTCAATTATTTCAAAAACGGCTCTAACAATTTTTTCAGACTTTACCTGTTTATTAAATTTTTAATGTAATGATATGAGCTAGGTGATTTTTCAGTTGAATGCTTATAAAGTGGGCTTCTCTTTCTTTTTTCTATTTTTTATGAACTATTTTAAATAGAACACCCGGTATATTATTACTTTTTTGAATTCAGCTTAAAATTTTAGAGAAAATTTGTCTCTTTAACTAACACTCTATTTTGTACCGTTCCTGTAATTTTGTAATTTTTGAAAATTTTTGACAAATGCTTAAAAATTTAAAATAAAATTTTTGGCTAATTATAAGATCACTGTAAAAGGAAGTTGTGTGCGTGTATCACACCAGATTTTTATCCAAAGTTTTGGTCTGAGTATTTTCTTTGTGATGTTCTTTCCCAGTTATGCTTTTCGTGATCACTCTTATATCGCCAAGTGTTACCACATTATCCTCCCTCCTGAGTTTTTTGGGTGGCTTTTCGGTGCTGTTGTGGGCTTTGCTTTTTATTTCTCCATGGTTAGTACATCCAGTATCTCCTATAATTTGTTTGATGTGTTATAACCCGAGTGATCCTCTTGGGTTCTCTCTTATTTTCCAATCTATTATCACATTTAGTATACTTTCGTTTTATGTAAGTGCCTTACTAATTGTGCTCTTTTTATTTGTCCCTGGATCTTTTTGGTTTAGTTTATTCTTAGTAACACTTCTTTGTTGATTCTTTCGATTCAACTTATTTTCCTGGTACTTCCGTACCACCGCATTTTAAACGTTCATTATATTTGTATTTAACATTCGTAAGTTATTTATCTACAGTTGCATTCGTCTTTTGTTATTATACTTCCTAAGTATGGCAATTTGTTAACTTCACTTCTTTTTTCAATTTCTATTTATATTTCTTCTTATATTGTCTTGTTTCCTCTCATAACAATTTTTTGACTTAACCTTTATTTATTTTCATGTTATAAAGTATGTACAAAAATGATTTTTTCTACGACCATTACTAAAAGTAGGCTTTTTAGCGATAGCTTTTTTCACTAAAAGTGACGTTTTATAATTTAGCGTGTTTAAAATGATATCAGCTGTTTACTTTTAGCACACGTGTTATAAAGTGAAGTGAGGTTATAAAAGTACATTTTCAAACTGGAAGTGAGGTCGTAAAACTATTCTAGTTACTTCTTGCGTTAGAGGTAAAGTGTTTTATAGATAATTAAAACGTAATGTAATAAATAAAGTGAAATGTGTACATTTATAATTACTTTTGATAACTGACTTTCACAGCTGCTGGCTCCACAAACATTCACCTGCGCGTCAAAGCCATCTCTCTATTATGACATAAATTTTAACTGTCATAAATGCAAACCTTTGTTAAATCGACATTTAACAGAAAATTTACGGTCGTAGAAAAAATATTGTATGCAAACTCGTGCTAAAAGTGTTATTGCACTCGACATGTTATGAAACTCAGCCTCCGGCTTCGTTTCATAATTTTTATGTCTTGTGCATAAACATCAACTTTTAGCACTTGTTGCATAAATAGCTATTCTTCTAGTATGGCCACGGAATAGTTTCTAATTTATGATTGCAACTATGGTTACACTTAAATGTCAATTTGACATTTGTTTTTTGAGTGATTTATAGTTGCATTCATAAATTGGGAGCTATGCCATAGCCATACTGGGTGAAAGTAATTTTATCTACTCCTACTGTACAATGACCAACAAAATTTCTATTCTCATTATTCAATAGTTTGCAAGTTGCAACCAATCAGAAAATTCTATTTTCATTATTCAATAGGTTGTAGCCAATCACAGAATTCATTCTTATTATTCAATGACTTTTGAAGTTAACAGCTGTCACAAATGTCAAAATTCGGAAATATGAACACAAGTCTCCTATTGCATAGGAGTAGATAAAATATCGTATTATATTCGCGATTATGGCTATTATTCACTCAGATGACTTGCGCCACGCGCCTTCGGCTTGTGGCGCAAATGTCATCTTCGTGAATGATGGCTGTCATAATCGCTCATATAATAATATACTATTTGATCATACTATAGTTTAGTATATATATATATATAACAGTATCCTGTCCATGTTGTTAAGAGATTGAGTTATTTTTTTTTTAGATTGTAAAGGTAACGCTATGTCTTATGCTTATCCAATAGTTTAAAAATTTTGACCATGTTTTATTATTCTTCTTTTTCTCATGTGTTGTAAGTCGTCTATTGCTGTTTCTAAATGAATGTTAACCAATAATGGTGATTAACGCATCCTTAGCGAACACATTTCCTGATTCGTGTTTCTTCTTGATCTTGGTTGCAATTTATAATCGCTGTTTGTTCCTTTGTGGGCATTATACATTATTCCTCTCATTCCTTCTTTCTATTATTATTCTTCACACTATGATTGCTTTGCGTCTTAGACCAAATTAGTCTTCCGATTATTTTTTATTACTTATGCTCTTTTGCGTTTTATAATTTTTGTTAGGATTTTTAATGCAAGTGTGATTAAGATTATGATATTCTGGTTCTTGCGTTTATTCACCACTGCTTTTTTAGGTATTGGGATTTGTCCTGTTTGCAATATAATTATTTTGGGTTAGGTTGAAAATTCACTTCTCAATTTCTTGGTCGAAGCTTTTGATTGGGTATTTCGCTACTAATTCTACCAACACTGTAGTCCATTATTGCCTGCAAGTTGTTTCACTATTCTGTTAAATTCTGCTCGTACTATGGGCAGTAGACTATTTTTTACACGTCGAGTCGCGTGACCCGAGACAGTGAAAAAAGTCCAATAAAACATATCAGAATAGACCACTGCCAAAAATTACATCATACAGAAAACGTTCCTTAATGTATTTAATCTGTTTGCTATAATTGTTAGCATGTTCCCTGTCTTACGTTTAATTGTGTAACAGTTCGGTTTTATTTCATTCTTTAGTGTTGGAATTTCTCTCAATGCCTTATCTTTATTTCGATCTTGCATTTGTTGTACTATTTGGCAGTTTTCCTTTCTGCGTTTATCTTTCCTGTCCCACATTCTCTATCCAAAGTTTTCCAGTGTTCTCAGTAGGATCTGGTCCATTTGCAACTTTGTATTCTTTCAACTTTCTTCTTCTTCGTAAAATAATCTATAGTGATCATGGTTTTTTCGAACTCGAAATTTTTCCGGCTATATACATGTTCATGTCTTGTGATTCAGAAAAAGTGGATTTCGAAGTTCTGTCTGTCTGTCAGTTCTGTATAGCTGTATAGTCTGTATAACCCAGATCGTTGAATTGATCGGCTTCGTTTTTAATATAAATTCGAAGATCTCAGTGATTTTTAATTAAAACCGAAAACCAAGAACGTTGTATAATTGTTTAATAATAATTAAATTTTGTAGAACAAGACCATATATTATGCAATTATGTAGAACTGTTAAGTTTTTCTGTAAAAAGTATAGCTTTTCGAAGGATCGCAAAATAAAGTGTTTACAAACAAATTATTTTTATTTTTTATAACTTTAAACTACTGTTCGTTTTATCTTATTGTGTTTTGGCAAAGTTTATTGCGAAAATAACTTTATTTTGGTCCCCTTTAGCTACCCCTTCAGTCTTTTCCGTACGTTACGAAACATCCTGTATATTACGTAATTATAATAAAAACAGTATTGTTGTAACAGGTATAGTTCTTGAAAATACCGCAAAATTAAATTATTACAAGCAGTAAACAAAGTCGGGTGGTGACCACACCTTATTTTTTGTAGTGTTATAATAATTGTTTTCACTCTTTTAGTTTTTCTGTG
The DNA here is from genome assembly GCA_940337035.1 of Agriotes lineatus. Taxonomy (NCBI): domain Eukaryota; kingdom Metazoa; phylum Arthropoda; class Insecta; order Coleoptera; family Elateridae; genus Agriotes; species Agriotes lineatus. The sequence continues at coordinate 82,422,243 of OW679198.1, forward strand.
TACCATTTCTTATTTTCTTTTTTTCCCCTGTGGTAATTAGATTAATCTTGCATTTCATCATCACATGGTTGTGATCGCTATCGATATTTGGACCATTGTAACTTCTACAGTTTTTTGCATAGTTTCCACTTTTTTATCAAGATGTAATCAAGGTGATATTTGTTATAGCTCCCGGCATTCTCCAAGTGTATTGTCTTCGTACGTGATGCAAGAATGTTGTGTTTGAAGTAATAATTTTATGTCGCTCTCATAATTCAGCGAGTCTATTTTGCCTTCTTTTCCTTATCCAGTCTCCCACGATCATCAACTTTTCGTCCCCTTTTACATGCATTCCTTCGTTATCGTTTCTCTTGGTTAATTTCTACCTTTATCATTATGGTTTTCTCATTGTATTTTAGGTATTTTTTTTACTGTATTTCTGGTTTCTCTACTTAGCATCACACCTATCTCCACGCAGCCATCTTGTGTAGCTCTTGTGTGAATTATTCTGTAAACGTTGCTCCAGAAGTCTTATTATTGGACCATATTATTTCACTTATCTCAATCACACTATACTTTTCTTAAATAGTATTTTCCATAAAGTGTTTTAAAGGAACTATTAATTTTGCCAATGTATGTTGATTCTACAATATTTACTTTTTAAAGACACACTTTTTAACTTTTAACGTTACCCACTTTTATTCATTATTACTCTTGTTCTATTTTTTGACTTCACACGTCGTTTTTCTTGCATAAATTTTGATATTAATTAGGATAGATATCTTCTCCTTCTGGCTTTTTTTGCAACTTTATTTTGTCGCTATATTCTGATACATGCACATTTGATTTAAGTATTTTTAATGAATATTTGAATTTGTCTGTATTTCCGCGCCATATTTATCATGTTATGTGATGTCATAACATGGATGCTCAGACCTTCTTTCTTCTATCACTTTTAGTCTTTATTCTTTTACCACTTTACGACTTTCTTCTACCCTAAATGTGCACCTACTTTTCGTCCTTTTCCAATCGCTCTTCTGCTACCACCCATTCTAGACAAATTTCTTTGTCTGTCTTTATTAATTATTTAGACCCGTCACTTTAGTAAAGTGAATAGTCATTTTATATTATGCAGCATTCTGTAGCAAAGCAACAGTAAAGTATATAACATTGCCAATAGATGGCGTCGAAGGAAGCAATCGACCAATCGGGGATCAAGTGTTCAAAATTATGTATACCATAGGCAAAAATATCTTAATGCCTTAGAAATACTACGCAACACATGGGCTTATCATTCTACTATGAAGGGGAGTGTGACGACGTAATGAATTAAACCTAATTGGTGGCGATGCAACTTAACATACACAGCTGCATTCGTTGTTATGCATATTATAAATGTCAAAAAATGATTAGATATAATATTTTTAATTTGTTTATTGTAGATCGTTATCGTGGTAATGACACAATAAGAGGAGTATTTAGTTGTTTCTCCATATTCCGCCACAACATCTTACTCCAAACTTCTATATTGTCTTTGTATACACCAGTTTGTAATTATAGCTACCATAATGAGTTTAATCAACTCACGTGCACTCTGAATTTGCATCAACTACAAGCAAAAGCGGCGCTCATGCACAGCAACAGTTGTTAAAAGCCAAGTTTTCCCAATTATGCATTCCATAAAGCAAACAACCGGTAATTTATGCCGATAACCGCAAGTTGAGAAGACGCCAAAATTAATTTCCAACTAGGGGCACAGGTACGTGCAAGGACAAAGTAAACTCCATCTGCAGGTTCAGGATCTGCCATCCGCTAAAGCATATTTGGATTGGAAATATACAGAGTTATTTGATGTTGCTATGAACAAAGGACGTCTGTGTCGGAAAATTAAATTCGCGAAAGGTCGGTGCTTGCCACGAAGTGGGCATGACTGCCATTCGAAAGTAATTCTATTCCAGACGATAAATTGGCGACATGCATAGGAAATCCTGGACCCTCCCTAATCGTTTTACTTTGAACGTTCTCCGCACTAATGATTGGAGAAGAGCTTTTAGAGAGTTAAAAATTCGCCTCAGCAAATTATTTTGAATTAGGGCCCTTTGTTTTTTTAATAAATTGAATTAAAAATCTAATTTGTACCGGTAATATTTAGTTCGACCATTTTCATGATGTTCCCTTTTAAGATTACAATTTTGTCTTGTTCACAATGCTTTTACAACCACTAAGAATGTTTACGTTAGAAATAGCTAGACTTGAGAGTTTCAAGAATGGTTGTGTGTCGGCACATTTAGATTTTATTAAATTCTTGTGGTTTATGAGATCTCTCAACTGATAGCAGCTGTGTTGTACAGTTTTTCTTCTACAAAGTTTTATAGAAGCTGTTTGTGCAGAGTTGGAACTGTATGGAATTAAGTAAAATATAATGCATTTTAATATGTTGGGTTACGTTTTCATCATGCTTACAAATTACTTGTTTTGAAGGAATAGAGCCTCAAGTACAAGCTTCTATGCGCTATAATCAATCACTGCCAGTATTATCAAAGTAAGATAGAATCGAACATCATTCGACACTTGTTGATCTGCACGCCCTACCAAATTGAACCTGTCTGAACAGATTCATACATAAATTTCAGAACGCGTAGAGGGTTATATCCAAATTCTATTTATCTTTTCTTTATAATAAAGTGATATTATAAAATATTCATTTAAATACCAGGCTGAGACTAGGGTGCCTTGATATCAATTTGACGTATTTGTAGCTTTATTTAATCCTCTAAATTAGAATATTAATTGTTTTAAATCTCACTATTAACTAACTTTCAAATTTCGAGAAATCTAATTCTGTATTCAGTAGAGAATACATGGAATCTAGTATTTAATGGTGGAGAGCGTTTATCTGTATCACCGCACAAAGTGATGGACTAAAGTGTTTGCGAGAGGGTGTAGGTGTTTGTTTTATTATGATTATCTGGGTATCGATGAGTATCCGGTGCTCGTTATGCGCCCTTTATGTTTTATTAAGGCTTATACGCGCACAGTAAATTTGCCAAGAGCAGACAAGTTCTAATAACGTGTTTAGCAGGATGTGATCAATACGAAATTTCCAAACTCAATGAAATATTGTGTTATATAGAATGATTTGTGCAAATACGAATATTGCTTGGTGGATGCGTACACATAAGATACAACCTAAACAACTTGACTAATTTTGTACCAAATTTTAAATTTGAAGATCCACCATATCTTCAGCAAAATAGTGTGCAAGAAAATTTGGGCATTTTTTTAAATAAACTAAGAAAATTGCACAAATAACGCTGCTTTCTTATTGGTTGGTTATAGATATTAACGGTACAAGTTTGATTATGAGCATCTTAACGAAACGAGTTTGATTGCCAAAACGAGGCGGAGAGCTGAGTTTTGGGGCAATCAAATGAGTTTCGTTATGTGTCATAAGCAAACGTGTATTGTTCAATATTTTATCTTCATCAATAAACTCTGGTTTAATGATTTTTTTAATATAAAAAGAGTGCGGTAATATCTATCCATTACCGCACTTAATGCGGTAATACCCATTACCGCACTTAGTGCGGTATGCAGCTCTTGACGATACTAAAATTAATTTGGTTAAGAATCTATAACAATACCGATGAAGATAAAATAATTTTAAATTTTCAATGCTATTGTGATGGGTGCTTAAAACTAAAAGAGTTGGTGATACTGGCTCTCTTAATTATTTTGTTACACATAAAGTATGCCATTTGTTTTGCTGATTATTTTTTTCGTATCGATCTCAACCAATCAAAAGGCTGGATTTAGTTAAGTTATCAACAGTAATTACATAAGTGGTGATAATTTTTTGATCATTTTAACTAGATTCACGAATCGTGACTTCGTCCACTCGTGAGATCTGTTAATAGCAACAAAGATGACTGCTAATTTAGTTCAAATTATAAAAAAAATTATTACCACGAATTTAATTCGGCGTGATTATTTTTAAATAGTCCTGTTGTAGATAGGGTTTTATGAAGCTTCCAGATGAGTGTCCTGTTATTTTTAACAACTGCTGGTCACCTACTCCACTTTTAGCTAGTTGCGTTACAGCAGAAGAACGATTTGAATGGTTTGTGAAAAAATAGTTGTTGTAATCAGCTACTAGCAAATAGTCAGTGTAATGTTGATGCTACTAGCAAATAGTCAGTGTAATTAGCTATTAGCAAATAGTCAGTGTAATTTTGATGCTATTGATCGATTTGAAATTTTTTCAGATTACTATTGGCGATAGGACTGTTTAAAAAATAATCTTGTATAATTTCGATTATACAACTCATTATAAATTTGGCCAATAGTAATTGAGAATTTTACTTAATTACAAGGTATAGATAAACGGATATATCCTTGACGACGTGGTATAATCACGTCGGTGTTTCGGTGGGTCCAACAAAGCAAAAATAATAGATAATAATAATCTAAAGCCATGATGTAATAACTGTTTATTGCAAATTTGAGGTTAGCAGGTTACCTGATAACGTCGAATTTGACATAGACTTACAGTGCCACCAACATAAACAGTGCCACTAACACAAACAGTGCCAACCTAAGAAATAAAATAATTTATTATTATCGGTCTATTCATTATATAATCGTAACGAATACCACTCGAGTAATCGAAAATAATGATTATTTTTCATTCGTAACTCGACGTAATCCTTAAAATACCACTCGAGCTGCGCTCTCGTGGTTTTTCGCAGATTACGTCTCGTTACTCGGAAAATAATCGATTATTTTCGATGCTCTTGTGATATTATAACTTATTATACAAAATCGATTATACTATAGTAACTTCACTAGGCGACGCAATACATAACTTTTGTCAACTTGATGTTGTTTTCATGGAGATGACTTTCAGCTAGGTTAATACAAACAAATCGAGCTTCCAATAAAATATTTATTTGTTCCCAATATTGAAATGTACTCAAAAAATAAGCAAATCGAATACAATACTTACTTCGAACAGCTTATACTTCTCAAACTTCCTGCAGAATAACAAAAAATCTTCCCGCTGCGCGGCCGGATTATTTAACCTGTCATACTGACACTCTTTTATTATTGTGCAACAAAATATCGACATATAACCCGATAATATCCAAGTACTTGTAGTATTACTACTATCACGTATAGAGAAGCTTTTCTTGGGTAATGGCAAAAATTGTGGACTTTTCCGAAGATAAATATTCTGGGGAAGCTCCACTACTTCAATGTTATGCAATCTAGAAAATATCGACTTTTTCCTTAAAGTTGTAACTTTAAAAACATAGGTGTTGTAAATTAAAACTATAAAAATGATCTTTTTATTACTTTCTCGCATACGGTAGTATAGAGAAAGTATTGTAATCGTCAAAAAAATCGACTTCGAGATTTTGACGAATCTTGACGTTTTAGACCTCCTAGAGTCCGAAAAAACCATTTTTCGAATTATGTCTGTGTGTGTGTGTGTGTGTGTGTGTGAACACGATAACTTAAAAACGAAATAAGCTAGACCCTTGAAATTATGTACATAGTCATTATTCAAAATTTGTAGATTCCTGTCAAATTTTGAGCGAAATCGGTTAACCGAAAGTGGCACTTTACCTAAACAGGTAGCGGTACCTATTCAAGTAAAGTACCAGTTTGCTGCGATATATTTGAACAAAATTTTGTACATACATTTCTTATGTAGAAAAAATACCAGATATTACATTTCAGCATGATCGGTTAACCGAAAGTGGCATTTTACCTAAACAGGTAGCGGTATCCATTCAAGTAAAGTACCAGTTTGCTTCGAGATATTTGAACAAAATTTTGTACATACATTTCTTATGTAAAAAAAGTACCAGATATTACATTTCAGCATGATCGGTTAACCGGAAGTGGCATTTTACCTAAACAGGTAGCGGTACCTATTCAAGTAAAGTACCAGTTTGCTTCAAGGTATTTGCACGAAATTTTGCACATACATTTATTATTGAGAAAAACTTCCAGATATAAAATTTCAGTATGATAGGTTAACCTAAAGCGGCACTTTACCTAAACAGGTAGTGGTACTTTCATATGTTTGTACAGGCGCGTAGCGAAAAGGCAGATAAGTAAGTTGTTTTGGGGCAGAAAACTTAAAATAAAATTGTATTTACGCAGAACGTTTTTAATGTAAACATAGATAGATACATATACAACTGTTAAACACCAATAGTTATCAGTACCAAGGCGAATGCGAGAAAGTCTAGGGGAGCACACTCCCGATTTTTAGTAACTGAAATAAAGTTGAACTTGGCATTTGAAAATTAAATAAACAAATTAAACTTTATCTTATTAAAAATCAATCAGTTCTTTGGCCTACAAAAATAATATGACACCGTTCTTAAAATTATATCGAAGTTTAGAGTAAAATGTAATAAGAAACTAATATTTTTGTGTGTTTGAGTTAAAAATTATTGTATATATTTGAGTTATGGAATCAAATTTATTATTATTATTATTATTACTATTATTAACGTTAACTTGTTAGGATTTCAAACAAGTAGGTCAAGCTCAATGCGGATGGGAGTGGACACAAAGAATTCATAGTAAAATCACTTATTTGTTGTAAGCATTAGTAATTCGATGGATAAAAGCATCAGGTTGAAGAACTCACCGTGACACACACTGATGAACCATCGGGAATAGTGGAGCTTCGAAGGAAGGTAGACTACAAAGCGATAATAAATGCCCAAGAAAAGCAACGGCTAGTGTTAAACATCAACAATACAACTTATGTAAACTGAATTCAAATGGTTAAAGCACAAATCATTGCAACAGATTCCATGCTCGAATAGTATAGAGTTTCGTGCAAAAGCGGTCTGATTTGAAACGAGGGCAAGCAATCGATTATGTGAAGTAGTTAAAAACAGTCTGAACAATAAAGTATCAATTGGTACTGAAAAACTATACATTAAGATGCCTTGTGAAACACTCATTAATAAACAATAGTACCAGTTATAGCATGCAACACTTCCCCGAGCGACAGCAAAGTTACATAAAGAAATTTAACGAAACGGAAACAGTTGATAGTCGTTTATTGCTTACGATACACCATTTAATCACCCCCCCCCCCCTTACTTACGTAACATCTCTCTCCAGTATGTAATGGATATCTGATATCTTGGAATTATAGTTGACCGTAGGATGGTGTTGATACCCCATAGCAAAAGAAAAGTTGACAGTTGCAGAATATCACTGGACACAATAAAAGTAATGGAACACCAAGGATAAGGAAGCAATACAAAAACATTAACAACTATTGTTAATACTTTAATTATATACCAAATAGAATATCGCTTTTGCATGTAAATATAGTCTGAGCTTGCTATATTCACTATACCACCATGGAATTTGACGCACCACGAGAGAATATTGTACAAGTTCTGCAAATATATTATATTCACTAACACACTAACCCCCTATGAATATATACAGAATATAGAATATTGTACAAGTTCTGCAAATATATTATATTCACTAACACACTAACCCCCTATGAACTACAGTCTCTTAACTATTAACAGTGTGACGAAATGACACTAGAAAGTTACTAAGTGACCATGTTATCAGACATGATGGCAGTACGCTAACTTCTCAAATATAGACGACAAGCCAAATCCCGACAGAAGACGGCCGATAAGCGGCACAATAACTTACTCACTGATTCTATCTGTAGGTGGATGTCAGATTGCATTTAGTTTATGAAAACATCTGTCACTGTGACAGCTAAAAGTTTACTGCCTTAAGTTTAATTGTATCAACCAAAAAGGAAAATAAGATGGCATGTACACAACAACAACGAGTGTAATAATCATAACGTTCAATAAAAATTTGACAGCAAAAACTCAAAAAACCATATCTGTCCATATCAAATGTCATTGAGGAGCAGGTCAAAAATACCTATTTTTAACAATAAAATTACGTATTGTCATTTTGTTGTTATTATAGCGGTATGATTATGGTGTCATAAATCACGTGATACTGCTATTTTCTTACAAGAACTATAAATATATTTTTCTTTGGAGTGCCTAATGCAGTTGATGCAATTTAAACTATAGTATAAACTTCGCTGTATTGATTCCAAGCGCTCTATTTAACGATTTTTTTAAATTATAGCTTTAATTATGCCTAACGATTTACATAATAATAGTTTAAATTCTGGGTTTACTTTGAATCTAACGAATTTATTATTACTTACATAATAATTTCGGTTTTCCTATATGAATTTGGTGTCATTTATAAGTTAGGGTTGCTTAGATTACTTACGGTTGATCCGATGAATTTCGTTTGCAACTGAGAGCATATGTGCATATCAGAATTCCTCGTGTACCAGCGTTCATTGACGATGGCTCGCAGGATCTTGTTTTGAAATCTAAGTTGCTTTTTTGGCATATCCCCATAATTGGCGGAAATATGCTTTAATTGGTTTGAGCGTTTGATTGTATAATGTTATTTTGTGATGTATTGAAACTGAGATTTAGTTGTAGTCTTTTTAATTTGACAGGCTCTTTCTAGTTTACTCGACCATCTAGGTTTATACTGAAATAATGGAATAACTAATGAATTAGTTTGTAGTGATAGTGGTCCAGTTTCCTTTGCTTTATTAGGTATGTTGTACGTTTATAGCACATATAGTAACTGTTAGAAGACATTGCCCTACGGCACTCCCGCTTTCACTGCATTAAATTTAAAATATTTGTCTTTATTCTAGATGCACAAATAACGATTGCTGACCTTCGACTTCAACAGTTCAACATTGCGCTTTGGGTCATCTAGTTTTTCAACAAAACCGTTATGTCAAACTCGGTAGAAGGCCTGTGTTACGTCCAGGAAAACGAGTTTCCAGTAGTTCTTTTCTTTTATCTCATTTTCAGCACTTCAAAATCCAAATATATGTTTTGAAATAAAATTCTCAAAAATTGGTTTTAGACGCATTAGAAGTAACTTTTGAAACAATTTGCTCATCACTGGTAACAAAGTCTATATTGGTACCATTGCTCTTTCGCAAGCTTAAGAACTAGAATAGCTTAAGTCATTTTCCACAATTGAGGAAAATATCTCAGCCCAACGACTGTATTGTATATACGTGTTAATGCTACAATTCCCTTCTGTGGCATTTCTGCGAGGGGTCTTCACACTTATACGTAGATATTGGTTGTATCAGTGAATAGTCTTCATTTCGTGCTTTTTCTATATCGTCATAGAAGCTGGTTGGGGACGGTTTAAACACGTTTTCAAGAAGTTGACAAATTCTTCAGTTTTTTTTACTTTCTACAATAAATATTCCATTTCGGAGGTATTTCTTAGGTTTTCGGGATAATTACTAAATATTTCATTCTTGATTGTCTGGATCAATCGGTTTAATTGCTGATTCATTCGGTTCAGTTCGGTTTTACTCTTGCAATTTCATGTAGTTCCCCGCATTTTTTTAATTCCTCTTTTTCTGTTACCCTATCTCGAACCCTTTTGGGAGGGCTATATTCAGATTGCGTTTCGTTTAAATTTTCAGGAGTAGACGCCGTCGCCGTCTCTTCTATCGCACGATTTAAATGTTGAACTTCGTAATCTCTCATCTACCGCTTTCAGATGTCTTCTTAAGTTGATTCTTGGTTTCAGTTGTTCTTCAAAAGGGTTTCAATCTGTGAATCGGTTACTTCATTCTGGTTAAGACTGCTAATCTTCAGTATTACAGGAGAGTGGTCCGCAGGAAAATTTTCTTATTCATCGATTGCTAATTAATACGTCGATATTCCTTTCGTAATAAATTTGAAACTTTATTGGTACATATGGACCACTAGGTTGATTTTTCCAATTAAGTAAAGAGTATAACTTCTATGGCTGATCAGTAAATCGCTGTCAGATGTTGAAAGCGGTCATGAGGCCCACTGGGTATGGTTAGCGTAGAAGTCCTCATTTATAGGAAATCATTCTCCAAGTCCTTCAAGTGTTCTTGAAACACATCTTCAATAACTTTTTGGTTCGGTGAGAATTAAACTAAATATACAGTCAAGCCCATGTTGGGGCGTGGTGCTAACTACATCAACCAGTATACCGTTAACGGTGTGCCAGATGACTGGGATTCGGAAAGAAATATTTCGCCGGCCTTTACCTACCGAGTCTCAGGACACATTCCTGCTTTACTTTTCACTATGGTAGCTGTTTCCAAGTGGCTTTCGTCACCAGGATGTTTGGTATGGCATACTTTATAACCTCTCACACTTATATCTGATCTTCTTGTAAAATTAGTTTCGGAGCAACAATACGTTTATCTTATGTTCACGCAGAAACAGTTCTACTTTCTGCAGTCGCTGTAACCAGCACTCAACTTTGTACATGGATATTCGCATTTTCCATTCCCTTGCCCAGTTTTTTGTTTTTGTTTCGCAGTTTTTTGCTGCTGCTTCTCTAGTTGCTCCACTGTGCTGAGTATTGTGCTTTCATGAAATTCATCTATATGCAATCTTAACTTACCAATAGCAACAACTAACTTAATCTGTACGTCTTTCTTATTTGTTTTAGTTAACGAGCAGTAGTGTATATCTACAACCTTCACAAATTGGTGTTTGCTTCTTCGCAATGGGACATTTCCTTAGAATATGCTTTCCAGTGCATTTTACACTCCTAGCTTCTCTATGGCAGTAATTTTTTGTACGTCTATACGCCTGGTAGTTCTTACATTGTGGAATTCCATTTGGCTTTGTTTAGGTTTCCACAGTTAGCCTAAAATATGATTGATTTGATTTATCTTGATCCTGTTTTCTGAATCTTCGAAATTGACCACGTACCTAGGCAAACCTGTCACGCTTATTTTACACGGTTCTTTATCCTTATCTTTTTTAATGTATTTATAGTCAGGCTAGTATGGGTATGGTAAAGTTAAATAAAAGATAAGAAGGTTTTCGCTTTGACCCACGTATATTGTTTAACACTTAAAGTGGCACGTGGTCCTCTTGGGACCCCAGAGACAGATTTTTCCGTTTCACTGTAATTTTTTCTGAATTATTTTCATTTACGTAAATTTTCTTACCTTGTTTTTTTTTAAACTGTGACCTCATTGATTAGTTCAATTTTTTTTAAATTTCAAACTTAGTAGGTAGGGTCTCACTGAGGCGTTTACGGAACTAATTGCATTATCATATATAATGCAAATAGTGGGTTGTTGATGATCAAATAATCATTTCTGTTTAGACGAGATATATTGTTTGGCAATCACGCGAGCTCGAAGGACAAGCGTGATTGCGTAAATAAATATACCGAGTGGAAACAGAAATGATTTGATAATCAAGAAGACACGAGTTGCATTCGGCTAGATCGGCACGAGTCGATAAATAAAGTTTGAACAGTTTATTTGTAAATATTAAAAGTACAGTTAGTGGGGTTGCTGTAACTATTGTACTTTCAGCAGATAACGCGATGTTTGCGAAGGTATTTGGCTATCAGTTATTAGCCAAGAAGGTATATGATTATCACCGTCGCTATGTACATTATCAAAAATTAGTACAGGCGTAACTATGCATTTTTACCGGTTTTCATTGGTTGATGTTATAGGGAGTGGTATAATCGAAAATAGGTGAATTCGCAGCCGTTAGATCAGCTGTTTAGCAGTTTAGCCGCCTCTATATAATGTGCTCTTTGAATATTAGCAAACCATATGCATTATGGTTGTGTAAAGTTAAAAACTCAAGGTGTGTACGCCAATGTTCTTCTTTTTAGGTAGATAAATACCTTTGACTCACATTTTTATGTGCAGATATTAGAAAAAGCTCCACTTATGAGAATCTCCCCTCAAACAGGCGGACTAACAAATGTACTTTATATAAAAAATATGTAGGGTTTCATAAAAGTAGTAGTATTGTGGGGAGACTCATATCTAGCAAGTAGGCCTTCATAGGCCCTTTTCGCCATTCATAAAAGTAAGTCGATAAATTTTGCATGGAACCATCAAATTTAGATATTTTCTTTTCTTTTCAATGATATTTTGACGTTATTACAACAGGAAAGGTACTTTACCCGAATAAAAACGTTCATTATCTACCAGCCGTGGGGGCTCATGAAGACCAATCCAACATTTTTATGTTAATGTTTTCATCGCATAACTTTTCAAAGAATAACTCTACATAATGCTTTAAAACGAATTCATACACGTCCTGTATAAAGTCGATGGTTTAATATATAGATTAAAACCTCTTTTTAAGAATAAAATAAACACTAAATCTAATATTGGCAGAATATATTCAAAATTTCATTGGGTTCCTATAAGGACCCCACGCTTTCTGAAATATTTCAGGCAAGTAATTTTTAAGGGTTAATTAAAATTTGAAAGTTTTGCAGGTGTATAAATTCGGAGAATGTAAGTAACTACATATGTTTGGATGTCCAAATTACATCAACGTCGTCATCAAGTACAAGAAGTTAAATAAACTAGATCAAGTGGGAGATGATTTAAAAATTATAAACAAATTAGAATAATAACATTTTCCGTTGATCGTTTATTTATGGGTTTCATTAATGTATAGAGAATCGTCTATTAATGACCCTTATTAATGAATTATTTATTATTAATGAATTACTTATTTTTAAAAATCTGTTTATGTTGGTGGCACTGTACGCCTATGTCAACTTCGACGTTAGCAGGTTAAGTTTTGCGTCAGTTTGTGTCAAAACTGATGCAAAACCTAACCTGCTAACCTCGAATTTAACATAGACTTACAGTGTCACCAACATAAACAGTGCCAACTTAAGAAAAAAAAATCACAACCATTTATGGTTACCCGGTACCATTAATGTCAAAACTTTAAGTGTCAAATTCTTTTCATGGAATAACATTAGATTTTCTTCAAATTAATAACATACGATCAACGGAAAAATATTGTAACTAACTCGTATGTTAATCGGCGATTGATAAAATCTACAAGTAACGTCTCGATTATTAATCGCTCTCATTAACATACTTGTTTGTTAAATAACTATTTCCCACGCCCACATACGAAAGCCGGTCGTTATCATAATGAACGTGTTTGTTATGAAAAATGCACAATTCACAGTTATAGAGTGGGCTATATATGTCTTTTGACCTAAAAATTACGGGAAATGTATTAACATTGTTAGTTGTCACAATAAAGCTGTCATTCGTAAAATTGGAAAAATGTGTTTTTTTGTAGTCGTGGAAAAAGTAGCGTACATAACTCGCTCGAAAGTGTATCGTACACTCGTATTTTAGGTCACTCGGCTCCGCTACGTTTGCCTCGTTTCTCAAATATACTCGCACGATATACGCCACTTTCGCAGCTTGTTAAGTAATATTCTATATGAGAAGCGCATTTAGCACCATCTAGGTGAGGCGGTTGTTGCATACATAAAGCACAGGATTAAATTGAAAAATAACACGAAGTCGACAAAGTGAACTGTCACTCTCGGCGAGTTGAACAAGATTCTTGTGCAACTCGTGTTATTTTTCAATTTAATCATATGCTTTATGTCTCTAACAACCACCTTGAGAGTGCTAAATGCAGTCCTCATAACGTTATTATTGTAAAGGATGATCAAACATTATTTTCATCTAGTATGGCTATGGAATAGTTCCCAATTTATGAATGCAACTATAACTCCCTTAAAAATCAAATATCAGGTTTGGCATTTAAGTATAAACGTAGTTGTATTCATAAATTAGAAACTATTCCATAGTCATAGGTACTAGATGAAAATAATTTTTGATCATACTATAGTTTGTTTATTATCTTTAAACCATCGCCCACTGGATCTAGTTTATTTAACCTCTTGTATTTGTTTGATGGTGACATTAATGTAATTTAGACGTGGAAACGTATATAGCTACCTATATTTTCCGATTTTAGTTAAACAAAATATGTGGATCGAGGCGAAAGTCTTATCATCTTTTACTTAAAGTTATGCAATTTTATTCCATATTATTCCTTAGGTTTTAATTATTATTAAACAAACTTTTACTATATGCTCGTTTTAGGACAAATACGTACGATTGTTAGTTTTTACATGGCGTTATCGTCTTTCTTATACAAAACTAATTTCTTTTATCCAACATGTTCTAGTTATGAGGCTATTACTAGATCGATTTTAGATCTATAAAGCGGCTCATAACCTACTAGTGAGGTAAAACCCATAACTCACTAATGAGACAAAAGCCATGTCACTCACTACTGTATGTTGGTAGCGCTGTCAAGCTATGTCACTTTCGAGATTTGCAGGTTATGTTTTTTGCTTCAGTCTGTGTCAGATAACAAACAAAACCTAACCTACTAACGTCGAATTCGAAATAGACTGACAATACACGTCAGTACTGCCAAACGTAAAATACGAATCACAGGATTTTATCTCTCAGTAGTTTCTAAATTGTCACTAAGAATTTTCACGGCTGTCATTACAAAATTTATGTTTATTTGATATTTATTGAGTTGTTGGATAAAATTTTGTATGGCACGCGTGTGTTATTACAAATAATTCACTCGCGAAAAGCCTCTCTTTGCTTGGCGGCCTCGAGGGCTCAACTTTTGTCTGGTGGATTATTTGTAATATAGCACACTACCCTAAATAACTATTGTTCAATGCTGCACTTTTTAACTTTTCAAATCACAAATTTTCACGTGAACTAAACTATTTATCTTTTCCATCTTCAATTTTCTATTAGAAAAAAATGTTTGTTTCCGCTTTTTAAACAATTATTTTTGTTGCTGTTGACCTACTGAATATTTTTTAGAATAAAGTAACGATTTTCATAGTTTGCTCTTTTAAACAATGCTCTCATCGCCTATTAAAAGTTTAGCATTCATCCAATAATAGCTACAGAAATGGAACATTGCCTTTAGTTTGTAGATGCTTTAAAAGACGTGAAGTTAAAGTACCTAGATGACATAAAAGCTTTTTGAAGAATAGTGATACAAGACTGAATGGCGACGTGTATTTTGCACAAATTGAAAACATCTACATTGCCATTTTCCGAAAATCTGGTGTCTAGTAGTACAAATGTCAAAGTGCTCCCATAAAGTAAAATGGGTATCAATTTATTAAAATATTAAAAGTAAATGACTATTGATTCCAATAATTAATAAAATGAAATATTACAATAAATGATATTCTTCATTCGATACATTCCTTGTAGTAAATACTGTTATGACACAAATCCTGATATCGAAAAGAAAGCAGTGGAAATCCACATTTGTAGGCAATTATCGTTTAATGTTTAACTTGAAAATTACAAAAAATTACGTGGGCATTACTAAGCTGAGAACGTCCACAAATTTTTAGCACAATTCTATTCTTAAAATTAATCCTAAAATAATTAAACTAAAATGGTTGGGCACATGTTCTTCAGATATTCCTGATCTTTTATTTTTCGGTCAGGATAATGCAGGATTTCCTTCCATTTAAGGAACTGAACTTCATTTTTAGAAAAGCTAAATAAATTAATTTCTTCGATATCAGTATTAGTGCAATTCCAAATACATTGGACAACCAGTTTGGTTGTTTTTCCAACGCCTCTGATAAATTTGGCGTTAATGTTAAAATATCGCATGCCATCATGATAAAAACAAGGTTACTATATTTTTCTGTCCTTTCTCTTATTAAAAATTAAGTGACAGATGACATCTAGGTCCTCTATCTAACATCCCTAAAAGGTTAATGAAGCATTGTAAATTCTTCAAGGGGAAAATTAGCAGTCTGTAAAACGTCATTGCCGTATAGGGTTGTTCTGGGTTATTATTTTAAACCTGTGGTTATCCTATTTTAAGCTCTAGAGTTGCCTTAATTTTCAATATACAGACATTGAACGCGTTTATAAGCTCAGAACTCTAAGAATGTGCAACTAATAAAAGAATTGTATCGCCAAGGTATTTTTAATTCAAGCCCTAAAAGTCATGGTCGCCCACACAGTCGTTTAAAAGTTGTAAAATTCTTATTGTTCGTCTCTTAACTTTATTAAAGCCAAACAAGGGTATTTAAAAAACGCTCATTTGTAGTCAGCTATTATAATTATCAAGACATGCATCAAGGCTCTTAGTCAGCAACTGGCGAAAGTAGAACGAAAAGTTTCTTAATTAACAAAAACCCTTTTACTTAACACCTACTCGTTTTAAGTCGCGGTTGAGAGGGAGTCATAAACACCATTATCAAGGTATTTTTAGAGCGCCGCAGCAGTCAACTCATTAATGCTGTTAAAGAAGGAGCATTTTTTCCGTTTTAATTAGTTTTCGAACAAATTCCACTGGGTGATCGCGAAAGTTCGTCAGATTTGGGGCAGATAGAATAATTGGGTGGGGCGCAAGTGCTGCGAGAGAATTTATAAAATCTAAAAGCAAATCTGCTTGTCTACTTACGAATTCTGGTTGCCATCAAAATTTAAACTGTTAAACATGCTAAAAAGTAGTTTAAAACGACCCGAATATTTCAGTGGTTTGAAACAAGTAAGGGCATATAAAGGAAAACCATAGAAAACGTGGCTGACGACAAGTACCAGAGGTTGGTCGACACCAAAAGGCAAAATAATTCTGTTAAAGAAAGAAAAAAAATTGATCAGCTATTCAATATTTAAAAATATTTTGGTACACAACTTTTAGAAATACAATGACTACAAGTTTTATTTGGTACCTGGATTTCGATGTCTGCATCTCCATAAACAGGGCTCCAATAATGAAAGCAAAACATGTAAGGCATTGGTTAAAAAATACTCTGTCCCTAATCTCGAGGTTCAGAAGGAAATCGCATCTGTTTCAAAGAAGCTCGCTGTTAGAGATGTAGGAATATGGATATCAGTTAATTCCTTTCTTTACTTATTTGCTAGTTCAATGGAATTAAGTTCTAGTTTCTTGAAATATCTAATTGAAGCCGTTAGCTATCGAATTTCCGCTGTAGGGGAGTATTTAATTAACGCTTCTTTAAAGATTTTTCAATTATTTCGAAACATTTTTACTTCATGAATTTCTAGAATCTTGTTTGGAATGTAGCAAACTTCGAAATTTAGCAATCAAATCCGATTATACACCCTTCGCCATGTGTAAATCAAGGATTCTCAGTTATTATCGTATTTCTCTGCGTTACATAGATTGCAATTACATTTGTTTAAATACATAAATGTCACTGTATTACTACAGCCGCTGCTTTTATGAATAATCTATATAACTGATTCAGTGGATTTTTACTGAATAGCATATTATTACGGGTAAAAAGTGTGACGCTTTAATGGCCTAGTGACAGTACCGTTTGTTTTATGCATGTTGGTCGCCCCTCTTCGAAAAGCTCAACTTTGTACAGTCATTGAGGTCGCCGAACTTCTTTTGAACGGCCTTCAGTGGCCCGATATAAATTGTCGATACGTCGTTATGCGTAGCTAGACCATGTATCATTCAACGGTTTCTGCTCATCTGCGGCGATACTTTTTGTTTCTCGTTCTCTTTTGAAAGCATCCGCTGCTGTTTGTTTTGTGTTGCAAAGCTAGAAATGAATACGTGTATTAAGCGCACCGAAAGATTGGAATCACTGGCTAGTGTTCCATCAATTTCCGAGTTGGTCAGTAATTACTGGCGGATTTATAGAACATCATAAATTTTTGCGTACGTGGTGGCATACTATTATGTTCGACCTGCGGTATTGCTAATTGCCCCCAAATTTAATATGTTCAGAGATCGGTTATCTATTTAAATATTATTATTATTATTATTATTATAAACGCATAGCAGAGGAGAGACCCTATGCAGCTCTGATTACAAACTATACTCATAATTTGTAACGCTAAACAATAATTATATAAAACAACTTATATGTAGATGTAAAATTATAACCTAATTGTTAGAATTACTAAGAAAAACAGAAAGAAAAATGTCTATTCTGTATTTAAATGTATTGATCGTAGGAGCGTCGACGATATCGGCAGGTAGACTGTTTCACATATGAAACACTCGGTTCGCAATAAACGATCTTCTACCCGTTAATCTTGCTAACTCTCTTTTTAACTTCAAACGGTGGCCCCGGAGACGGTCACCGGCATTAAGTTTGTAGAGAGAACTGACGTCAGAAGAGAACAGTCTATTTAGTGCGCGAAAAGTAATAATTAAGTCACTTCGAGCGCGTCGCATTTCGGGGGTTAAATGTAGAACTTCAAGCCGTTCGTAGTATGATGGTCGCAGGCGACCATATGGTAGGCGAGTTACTTTCCGCTGTACATCTTGCAATAAATTTCTATCTCTAATTAAGTCCGGATGCCAAACAGGACCAGAAAATTCCAGAATGGGACGAACATATGTGCGATATAGTTTGGCAAATGTAGTTGGAGAGACGTTCCTAAATATTTTATGTAGTGTATACAGAAACTTATTAGCTTTGTTATACACATCTGAGATGTGTTCAGACCATGGTAGGTCGGTGGTAGTTGGTACTCCTAGATCTTTGTGACTGGTAACGGAAAGTAACAGGTTCCACTAAATATAATAATTATGCAGTAGGTTAGTTTTTCCTAAATGCAACACTATACACTTTGTGATATTAAAAGCAAACACCACTCATTACACCATACCGCTAGCGAGTCAAGATCATCTTGCGAACTAGTTCGTTGCTTCACGGAGGCGTACAGCTTGGTGTCATCTGCATAATAGGAAGAGCTAGTACGCAAAATATGTGGAAGGTTTGCGATGTACACTGCAAATAGGATGGGACCGAGCACCGACCCTTGCGGAACACCGCTTAACACTGGTTTGATGTCAGATAAATATTCTCGAACACGAACACAGAATGATCGATCCTGAAGAAAAGCCTGTATCCATTCCAATAGATTCTCACGTATACCAGCCTGTTCAAGCTTGGCTAAGAGGGCAGAGTGAAGTACCCGATCAAAGGCACGAGAAAAATCCAAATATATGACATCAGTGGGGGATGCGTTGTCTAGAGCCATTGTCCAATTATTAATGCACTCCAGGAGATTAGTAATTACAGATCTACCAGGAGTAAATCCATGTTGTTGAACAGGTAAAATATTTTCATCCAGCAAGAAAGGTACTACTCTGTCCACAATTAAGGACTCCACGATTTTTGCTGTAATTAGCGTTAAACTAATGGGGCGGTAATTATTTGAATCTAGCTTGTCTCCCTTTTAAAATATGGGTGTGACAACTGCACTCCTCCACGAATGTATAAGTTCATGTTCGGCAAACGGTTTTTGCGTGATTTTTGCTAGAGGTATTGAACTTTCCTATGTCCTGGCTAAACTCCTGTAATTGGTGGTAACAGTTGGTTGTATTTGTGGCTTTCGTTTCTAGCGTGGGTCGTGTTTGTAATATACAAGTGCTGATATTAACTGAAGTAACGTTTTGTGTCATATTTATTATTGTTAATTAATATAACCCTGTTCATATTTACTATCATTCTGTAAATGATTAATGGAGGGAATGTATGTGTCGAACATTCTTGAAATCTATTTTAGGTCGTAGAGAGTTGACTAGGTACAGTACTTTAGTGAGCTTTCGTAAGCTAACGGACGTTTTGGTTGTACAAAAGACTCTGGTGCCCCCTGGTAATTTTAAATATCCTATGTTATTTATAGAAACAGAACTGCCACTGTAGCTAGTCGGCTCACAGATATCTCCACGCAGCCTGAATGTTTGTTTGGTACGATTTGCAGCTGATTAGAGTCATTTGAGAATTTTTGGTTTGGGGCTTGAGTCTAGAATTGTTTGCCCTTCGTTGTAAAATAATTTTATACCTCGAAGTTGGTGGAAATACTATTATTTAAAGAAAATGCTTTGTCGTCATTAAGAACTTTAAGAAACTTTATGTCGATTTCAAGCAAACACACATGTCCCAGTATGAAGTTTAAATTACTGTTTATTTTCAGAATCCTCTATTTACTTAAGCTGCTTCAATTTAGTTAAATGGCGCACTCTGTCTAAATCCTTACTATAATCGCTCCGGAAAACGCACGTAGGCGATTCAAAACGGCTTGTACAATTCCCTGATTAGAAAGTATGAAAAGTGATCGACTAGAATATTTAGCAGCTTTAATGAGTTTAAAGGTTCATCAAAACTTGTTTAGCCTTGCATCACTTTGCGCTGATGTCTTTGGGTCAATTAGAGCTGCTGTTTGATTACACTGGGGATGACTGCTGCTTAGCAAATGTGTTAAGAGTTTTAAGATGGAAAATGTTTGCTAAGCTACTAAGTTCTTATGACATCAATTATGCTTTAGAACTTTTGGTTGTAGCTACTTAAAGCTAGGAAAGTTTTGCTGGAAATACAGAGCTTAATTGTAGTTAGTAATTAAATTTTGAAGGCCTTCATATATTCTATAATTAGGAATATGTCTATATACCTTTCAATAATGCACGGCTGTTATGGGCTTAGCTAATGCCATTTGGTCTAAAGAATGGAAAATCTTGTTATACATTAATATGCCATGTTAAAAAAAATCCGGTAATGTGAAGTGTATATAAAGTGACTAATTAGATCCCTACCGTCAACTACCCGATGGTAGGTGATGAACCTAATCAAATAAAATCGAGCGTCTGCAGCAACTAGTACTAAGAATGTAAAGAAAAGCAACCTGTCTGCCTTTAATCTAGTGCTTTTTATGCTTTCGTCTTTTTCAGGCTTAGAGTATTCAATTCCACATTGTGTCTAATGTTGGGGGCTTACAACAGCTGTGTCGCTTATTACCTCGTCAATAGCATTCTATCATCGGAGTATCTGTCTTTCTTTGCGTGACAATGACTATAACAATACATCAAGCTGAAATCTTACACCCACTTGTTTTTGTGCAAGAAATTGTATTTGACAGGGTTTCCAGAGTCCGCTGTAGTATTAGACTCACTCTGAAACATTAATCTGAACGTAGGTATGTGTAAAATTATTATTATCTTTAGTTTCAGTTGAATTTACAATTTGCATTAATGTTAGTCCAGAATGTCTACTACAAACAGTTTAATTTCCAATGTTAACTCAGAGAATTCTTAGCATTTTACTAAATAAAAATGTAAAATAAAACCAACCTGTCCAATCGTTAAGTATTCTACATTTGTTTGTTTCCTGCACTATTTTCTCATCCGCTCTCGGTCTATTAGTAATTAATGCACTGCAAATTGTTTTCTTAGTTTATATTTATTTAAGTGTATATCTAAAAGCTTCTAAAAACGCCTTTCAGCATTGGTATAATATCTTGGAAATTTCCAAACTATTCTAGATGCATAATTTTTGTCTGATTAGTGGTGGAATGGTTATTGTCAATCAACAAAAAAATAAAACTTTTAGTCGTTTTTTAAAGAGGATAGTCTGAAGTGTAACGAATACATGCGCTTTGCATAATAATGAAATAAAAAACAAAACATATTTTTTCTACGACCACTACTAAAAGTAGGCTTGTTAGCGTAAGATTTTTTTCACTAAAAGTGACGTTTTATAATTTAGCGTGTTAAAAGTGAAATCAGTTGTTTATTGTTAGCCCATGTGCTAAAAGTAAACAGCTGGTGTGGAATTTACAATTTCGAACTGGAAGTAAGGTTGTAAAGTTATTCTAGTTACTTCTTGCGTTAGAGGTAAAGTGTTTTTTAAATAATTAAAGCGTTATGTAATGGATAAAGTAAAATGTGTAAATTTATAATTACCTTTGATAACTGACTTTGACAGATGCTGGCTCCAGAAACATTCACCTGCGCGTCTAGGCCTTCTCTTTATTATGACATAAATTATAACTGTCATAAATGCAAACCTTTGTTAAATCGACATTTATGGATTAATAACAGTAAATTTAAGGCCGTAGAAAAAATATGGTGTGCAAACTCGTGCTAAAAGTGTTATTGCACTCGACATGTTATGAAACTCAGCCTTCGGCTTCGTTTCATAATTTTCATGGCTCGTGCATAAACGGCCACTTTGAGGACTTGTTGCACAAATAGCTATTAACAGCGTGTATAGCACAACCATACAACGTCGAATTTTACTTTGATGGCAGCTGTTTTAATCTTTTCTGCTCATTATACAACTGAAAATCCCTGAAAAATGTTACATGTTAGCTGAAAACCCTAATAGAGGGTGATTTGAAGTGCAAATCCTGTGAATGTATTCATTTAGCTGTAGTGGTTAAAACTCAGATGGTAGTTTTTAAAGTTTTTATGAAAAATGCTATTACAATCTGAATGCTCTAATATCATGTCTATAGTTAAATAAGTTTGCTTCAGCTAGTTTTAGTATAGATCGCAGAAAAGATTAACATTTTGTAGTAAAGAAACAAATTAGAATACTTACTTACTTACTCCTTGGTGCGTTGCAGCCTCTTTAAGACCATTTCATCTCTTGATATTTTTTTAACTGGTTGGATATTACCAGAACAGGTTAGTTACTGCTGAGCTTAACAAATTAGAATGGAGAGCCTTATTGTGTTTATGAACACCCGGGGGGGTATAATCGCAAATCACTTTTATGTCTGGAAGACAGCAGAAGCTTCGGAGGCTGACAGCCTGTGGTTCGCGTTCCGTATAGGAATAGATAGCTTCAGTTCAAAGTTTCGCTGACGAGCATCTACGAGAAGGACATTCTTTAGAGTTTTCAGGTATACGCTGGGGTAGGGCGTCGCTATGTAGACTGGTTGTCGAATGATTGATAAAGAGACTATCGGAGTTTCTCCAGACATCTGAATAGGGGTCTAAATGAAATTTCCACCACACAACAACGAGACGCAAACAGGAATTTGTGAGCCCGCGAAAATAAGTTCAGCGAATTATCAAACACTTCTCCAGGTGCATAAAAAGGCAGTGTAGGGGTAAAGTGTTAAACTGCACTAAAATTTCCTAATTATGTTGATTACATTCGGATTTTTAAATTTGTAGTTTAATCGACGGAAACTTTTAAAGAGCACGATGATATAAGACGGGAAGTCAGTCACCTTTCCTTTTGTTATTAATCTGGTAATTAATAATATCTGTCTAATTTTAACTCCGTTGGTGCAGAAATATATTATCTGTCTAGCAAGCAGTTAGTTGATATACATGTACAGTTTGTCAATATTAATTTAATAAATTGCTGTTATACTTAATAATAGTTAAAATAAATAAAAAAATGTGGATGTAATATCTAAAGACAGGCAATCATAGAATACGTGAGTGAAAACGACAGATATCAATTTCAATCTCATAACCAAGACGTGCAAAGCGAAAGCAAAATATTTAAGGTATCACTGGAAATATTAGCCCACCTCCTAGTTTCGAGGTTCAACATAAAATTGGAGATAAAAGATTGCATTTATATGTTAGTTTAGTGGAACTGTAAAGCTGTAAAGTTATTCGAAATAACTAAATGTAGCCCGTACCGTACTGTATGTGAGCATTTAATTAATCGCTCCGCAAAGATCATACAGGTAATATTAGATTTTCTGTAATATCGTGAGCCTTCTTATCAACAACAATTAACTTGGACATGTTCTATGAATCAATAAGGACTTCCTGGATATTCTTAGACGGTTTTTTATTTGATTGAAAAATTTTCTTCGTTACTTAAAGTTGCTAGTTTCAAAATATGTGTCTTGTTTAAACTATGATGAAACATTTACAGCTTTACTGAATACTACAAATGTAGGGTTTAGTAATAAGATAACATTGACATATATGCACGCGAGCTCAACCATTGTGATATTTAAAAGATTTTTATAAATTAATAGAAATTATTATAAAATAATAAAAAAATATTTCAAAAATTTTATTGAGTGTTTAGACTTAACTTTTTACGGAAATAATGTTTCAGTTAGCTAGTTTATAACTATGTGTACTACGAGAATGTACTATAAAAAGTATGATCTTTGAATTAATTTGTTTATTCTAGCTGTCTCTTATGTTCAATTTTTCAATCGCATTCAGTATTGGACTTCTCGATATTTCTCTACAACTTTGTTGTTTATCCTTTTCCTTATTTCTTGCTAATGTTAAAATTTACTGTTGTTTTTTTCTACACCATTCTGTTCCAATCAAAGGTCTGGTGCATTTTGAAACAAAACGTGATGTTGTTCCTTCTATGTAACTTTAAATTTAAATAAGACGTCCTGTACGCCTTAGTTGGTTAATAGTTAATTGTCCTGTTTGTTCAACTAGCTAGCACCAGTGAACCTGAATCCCTCTTAACTAACATGTGGTTACAAACGACCACTATTTGCCGAAAACTAGGAAGCTGATCCGCGCCCGTGTTGTTCTTGGGCTGAAACTACCTTTTTACTTTAAAACGAATATAAAACACAGACAAACCCAAAACAAACTGGGATTTAATCTTAAAACAACCTATGTGCTATATAGCTGTGGCTACTCGTATGCAGATTTAAAATATACGTAAAACAACATTAAATCGAAAGCTGAAAATAACTGTGTAAAAGCGCAAATGCAAAAATTTTTAAAAGTGCGTTCTGGCTGAAGCCTACCTTGTTAGCATCTGCATGCATGAAAACCGGGCCGCAATACAGCAGTGCATTATTTCAGCGTTATTACAATGCAGCTTGACATGAATATTTTTTCCGTAAGTGTAAACATTTCCTGTAGATACGATCTTCTCCAGGTACAGACAATTGCGTTTTATTGCTTCGTATCAAGACACCTCCACTATTAGCGTGAAGGATCACCTTGCTTTTTCCTGAAGGCTCAGGTTACCTGTGCGTTCTTAAAGTTTGCAGATTGCTGCTTCACGTACTGGCTGGTCCTTGTGATATGTAGAAAGTTACCACGCTTAATGCTATGGGAAAGTCCCGTCTTCTCGCTCTGGCGTGTCAAAAACTGCAAATGTCACGTCTTCGCAATAGACGTAACGAATGCTCCTTTGGGAGTGCATAAATTGGTGTACTCACCTACTATACGGTGAAGATGCATTTGCTGCATTGCCAAATGCTGAACTGTGTCATCCAAAATCAATTATTTACTGTGCGGTTACCAAACCGCTTTCTATGACACTCGTCACCTGGCAATCGTCATGTTGCCGATTGTGTGTCGCCGTAAGGCGATATCGCGCAATGTATCTGGAGACTCACATTCACATCTAGGTTGGGCCAAGGCCAACGAACTAAGAAACTTAAGTTCTCAGGTCCCCGCGATGATCGAAAGATCCTAGATGGAACGTCACACACGCGAAAATACGCCATGCCCATGGAGGGAATTGAGGCGAGCACATTTTATAATACTAGATTACACTGACTAAATCTAATTAACAATAAAGAAGATGTAACTACAAACTGGCAAGAACTTGAAATAAAGTGTGATCAAAAATGGTTTTGATCTAGATGACTATGGAATAGTTCCTATTTTATGAATGCAACTACGTTCAGACATTAATGTCAAACTTGACACATGATTTTTGTATAGCATATACCTGCATTTATAAATTAGGAAGTATTCCATAGCCATACTAGATGAAAATAATTTTTAATCTTACTTTATTTAAACCTCTTGCTAGTTTATGAAGCATATAGAAAAGGTTGACTAGCGGCCAGTTTCAATTTATTTTTTTGCTAATCGCATTATGTGTCAAGCTATCCCCGCTCCAAATTTGCTAACCTTGCATGGTGACATATACTTTAGCTTTTTCAATTATCTAATAATTGGTTCAGTGCCCTTTCAGACTTCCATATGGTCCTTCTCCATTCGCTTCTCGTATCATTCTGTTAATTTCGCAATCGTTTTGATTTTGATATTCTGCTGCTATTTCCAGTAAATTGTTACGTTATATATACTGCTCCACAAATGAACTTGACCATCCATAAAAATTGTACGAGGGTGTATCAAAATTTAAGTTGCACTCAGCGCTACCTACCGTAGTTTTATAGAAGCAACATGGCGACTTAGAGGTGCTCTGGCATGCTTTGTCTTCTACCTGTTAGCAAAGTTTTAAACACTTACAATTCGTAATTTGAACGTAACTGTCATTCACAATGGCGCGGCAGCTTGATTCGTACTCCAAATTAGAAGTTCGCGGAACCGTGCGATTTTTGTGGGCTAAGAACTTAAATACAACTGAAATCCATCGTGAAATGTCAGCCGTCTATGGAAATAATGCAATGAGTCGAGAGGCAATCAGGAAGTGGTGTAAACAGTTCGAAGAAGGGTGTACTGATCTGACAGTTCAAGAAGGCAGAGGCAGAAAATCGACTTCCACGTCTCCCGATCACATTTCGCGCATTGAAGAATGGATTCAAATAGAGCGCAGGGTGAAACGTACTGCCAAACATTAAAAAACTTAAGAAAGGCTATTAAGGAGCGCAGACCTGGAAATCTGAGTGCAGGAGTCATATTGTTGCATGACAACGCAACTCCCCACAAGGCCGCCGTTACGCAGGAGCTTCTTCTGAAATTGAAGTGAGAAGTGTGGCAACACCCACCTTATAGCCCGGATTTAGCACCCTGCGATTACCACTTGTTCCCTCGAATGAAGAAGGAGCTCGGAGGAAAGCGTTTCGCGAATGACGAGGTCAAAGAATACTTAGAAAAATGGCTTGGCAAAATTGGAGGAGAATTCTATTGTCTTGGTATTCAAAAATTAGTGTCACGTTCAGAAAAATTTATAGAAAAATTAGGTGACTATGTAGAAAAATAGTATAAGGATATGTATTTCAGAAAATATACTATTCATTTTTTATACCGTTACAGTACGTTTTTTATGGGGGTGTTCAACTTAAATTTTGATACATCCTCGTATTTATTACATTACGTCACAAAATCCTTAATCTAATAGACGTGTCTGTCCGGGACGCTGTTTTGTCTGTCTGGGACGCTGTTTCAGCAGCCAAACCGTAAGAGATAGAGAAAAAAGTTATTAAAGTTATATGTTTGGAATGGTCATGTCAGGTCAGGAACCGAATTTCTGTCTCTAACACTAATTATTAGCTTAATTATCCTAATCCTAACTTTTTAGGTTAGATTCTAGGCAAATTTTATCAAGGCGAATGCGACTGGTAGTTTGCTACCAACAATGACGTCATATACGTACGTGTGGTGAATACGCGTTCTATTTGCAAAACGGTCTTTTTTGTTTTATTAAATGAGACATTTGCCTCACTGGACTGCTAGTATATATATAAAAGCTTTGGTTTTATAGTATACTCATGTTAAGCATATTTAATTGCACTATCCCCAAATATCAACCGAAGAATTAACAAAATCATATTAATAAAATAAAAAAATAAAATTATAAAAAAAACTATATTTCACAAAAATAAGAGGAATCGCAAAAATGGTTATTTAACCAACAAGTGTGTTAATAAAGGTGATTAATAATAGAGAGATTTTAACGCGTGAGCGAGTGGAGCGAGCGAACGCGTTAATGAGCGAGATTATTAATCACCGATTAACATAAGAGTTGGTTACAAGACTTTTCCGTCAATCGTACGTTTATTAAAATCTATAAAAAATATTTATTAGTTTTGACATTTCAGATACATTTGACGTTTAGTACGTATGGTTGCCGATGCCGGAGCAATTTTGCGGCAATTAAAATACTTGGCGGTTGGAAATCCACCTCTGTTGCAGAAGGATACATTGAAAACTCGATAGGTATAAAATACAAACTGCCACAAAGATATTGAGCGAAGCGTTTTCTAATGTAAATATTTATATTAATAAATCCACGGAATAATTTAACCTTTAGTTTTGACATTTCAGATACATTTGACGTTTAGTACGTATGGTTGCCTATATAAAATCATTGCGAAAACGGGTCTATTAATGCATGATTTTTTAGACAAAATCATGCATTAATGAGTCGATATATAAACGATTGACGGAAAAGGTTAATTAATAGTGTTTTGAGTCTCTTCGGAACGTTTAAAAATGTTTGGCAACGATTTGGCATTATCAACATTTGGGCACAATTCAAAATTTTAAAATGATAATATTTCATTAATGGACTTAGTTTTCTTTAAACCAAATTATGAAAAGAAATGCTCTTTATAGTGACACAATCATGAAAGGTTACCAAAAATGTCATAAAAATATTTTTAAAAATTGCACCAATATATGCAAATGGTCCAGTTAATTTGTGGAGCAGTATATAATGTAATTTGTATTAAAATTATAGGCATTATCTGTATTTGATTTTCAGAACTTTTTTTCTGTTGAATTTCTATAAAGCATGAAGTTCATGAAATGTCTGTAGAATTTCAAAAGTTGTGGTGTAATTAGCGCATCGTAAGTGTAATATACGTGTTATCCATTCATCGTAATACTTTCGACTGTCTAATCTAGTGTTTTATAGACGTTCTACCATTCTACCATTCACTTTAGTTGAACAACTATTGTTACATATTTCATTGTCTTATGTTTGGCTTTCTTTGACCAGTATTGGTTTTATTGAATAATAAAATTGTTTTAGTAGAGCTACCATGTAAGTTTAACTTTAATTGAATATTATCTGTGTAATGTTTAGACTATACTTGTTTATTACTTGGACTTTTATTTAAGTGTGTCCTTTATAATTTCCAGTATCATGATATCAATATAATCGCGAATAATTTCCATAACATATGTTGTGCCATTTGATCATTGATTCAAAAAATATTTTAATTTTAAATGTGTTTACACATTCTTCTGGACGTATACCTATTGCAATTTAAAATTATGCGAGTAGCCTTACTTTGCATCTTTTGCAGACTAGCAATTGATGTTTTATCCTGTAAGTAGAGGCTGGATGAGCAGTATTCAAAGTTCGGCTTTATTATCCCATTGTAAACAAGATTGTTAGTGTTTATTGGTAAATTGCTACCTATTCTAGAGAAAAAATATTTTTTTTTCGATTTTTTTTCTGAATATGTTCAAAATGGGACTTGAATCTTAACTCTGAATCGGCAACACCAAGATACTTCATTTAATGCACAATATCTGTTTATTAGTGTTTGTAGGTCTTACTGTACTGGCGATTTAAAATTGAATAATAATTATTATTCTGCTAATGTTATTACTTGTCTCATTTCGTTACTGCAACCTTTTGTATATTTCAGTTATTATTACGATTGTCTGCTGCAATATATGAGTTTATAAGTCCTCTTGAGTTAAATGAGTATATTTCTTGTAATTGAAGACTTGTTGGCGCTCATAATATTTTGTTGGTATCATCTTGTAAAGAACCGATTGTCGTTTTCACCGCGCTTAGTTGTTGGCAGGCTCTCAAGTGTACTCTGGTGGTCTTGGGATATTTCAATGTTTTGGCAATTCAGGAAAAATTAAGCTAACACCACAACAGGCATTGTTAACAAAGAATCTTTTAAAAATTCTGTCTGTTCGTGACGTTATGTTGCGTCATAGGAAGCATGCCATATGCGTTCGCCTAGGAAGCAATGTTATGAGGGAAAATAATGTAAGGACGTCACTATATTTCTAACGGGGATACGCCCCAAAACTCATTGCACAGCGGCACACTTATAAAGCACATGCAAACCCAGCTTAGTACCTGCAAAATGAGTGGTAAATTACAAGTGCAATAAACACATAATCAATTTAGTTCAGTGTAGCGAAGTAAACGTGGTAATAATGCGGGGGTGGAAGGAGGCTGAGCGAAGATCTCTGGTTCGAATGTGAATGCCTTGGCAGGTGGGTGGCTCTAAGAAAGGCGACGGGCGAATTCGTGTCGTTCAATCGAAATGACAAGAAATCTTTCAGAGCTGCATGCAATGGATTGTCGAATAAGAGCAATTAGCGTTGATCTACAGGTAACTACAAGTCCTCCAGGACTGTGTCACATTGTCGAATAATAAATGAGCAGCGGCAATGCAGAGCGTCGATATACAGGAGGACTATATAAAGAGTATATGCAGAATGGTTAATGGTAAAGGCGATATGTAAGTTAATTTTAGATATAGCCGCTTCGACGATCGAGACAAAATTCCGCAGCACTCACATGAGACGGGCATCGGAGTTTCACACTGAATATCTGCATTGGGAGATCGAAACATCCTATAAGTAATATTTCAAGATTGGCTGTTCCAAACAGCCACATTCTCGGAACGATAATGATCATATAATGTAAACACTTGTTTGACGATCCCTGGCCGGCTTGTCAATAAATTGTCATCTCGTACGCTTTACTTCCGCCAAATACAGTGGCGGCGTTAACTTTCAAACTGACCTAACTGAGTGTTGTATGTTTTTACTAATTTCGTTGACTGTATTTTTAGTATTATGCTAAGCATTCTATTTGCAGTAG
The DNA here is from genome assembly GCA_940337035.1 of Agriotes lineatus. Classification (NCBI taxonomy): domain Eukaryota; kingdom Metazoa; phylum Arthropoda; class Insecta; order Coleoptera; family Elateridae; genus Agriotes; species Agriotes lineatus. Next base: position 82,452,447 of record OW679198.1, read on the forward strand.
TTACTGCTGCTTTTGTTATTTCCCCAATAAATTGCTCAACACTTAACAAGTTTTAGTAGTTGTCAATTTTTGGATTACTGGTTCATATTTTTTGTAACAATGTTAAGTACTGTTTTTTATAGATTTGCCAGTTTCTATTTTTCAGACTTATACACTATTTATTGCCTACATTGCAAAACTCTTTAAATATAAATGAACCGAAGTAATGGAGAGACATTGTCAAGATAATACGAACGATGACTTTTCTTCTTCTATAAGAAGAAAAAACCTTTCGTGGTAGTTTCGATCGGTATAATCTTTAGTTGGCTTAGCAGATAATCGGACACGACTAAGTTTAACTGTTGATATTCATCTTAATTTTTAATGGTGTTTCTACATAGGCAATGTAGATTTTCTTGGAACCATTGTGTTTAACGTAATTGCAACACTGGTATTATCATTGCATTTGTCTTAAAAAGAACCTTTATACTATTGCTTCGTTGCCAGTAAGAAAAACAAAACATACACCGGTTATATAACTCCACAAAAGATTTAACTATTGCTTCCATCTCAACAGATTAGTTGAAAGTTACAGAAACGTGATTACAACTTCTAACTGTTGTAATTTCTATAATATGCGGAATGTGAAACCTAATTATGTCTCTACATTATTGACTCTCTAGAATTTGACTTCAATCATTTCTAGCATGTTCCCGAAATTAATCACGAAAATCCGTGTTAGCATTACGTTAAGAAGTTATGTATTCTCAGTCTTATTTAATAATTTCGCGTGACTGGAATAAGAACTTTTTTACTGATGACGCAGAATGCTCGACAAAATGGGAAGGAAAATAAGCTTCTACTAAAGCATGCAGAAACAGATTGCAAAAGCTTTGAAAGCACTTCTAACGATAAAAAACAATAGAGACAAGACGTTTGTGAATATGTCTGGAGAACAGCGGCTATTAAAATAATTAAATGCTCTTTGTATAAAACAGAATGTTAAGCGACTGCGCATCATATCGTTAATAATTAAAATAACCACTACTCGTATCGAGTTCCTGTTTTATTTGGATGTTCAACTGCGCTTTGTGTAGCTTTTCTGGTTTTCCGCATACACAACTTGACAGGTACTTCCCGTCTTTAAATATTTTAATAAAGCTGTACTAAATAATGCCAATAGCATTGTTTATTAATTTTGGCACTATGTTAGCAATTTATTTATTTTCTGGGCGATCTTCCAAAGAAATTACAATAAGATACACTCAGGTGCAAAAGCCGGCCGCCATCTGAGTGGTAGGAGGCGTGTACCTCTTTAAGAAATTAAATGGTAGAACACAAAAATTAGATGCCCAGCGCGCATACAAATTTTTATAATAACGGCGAATGCACCCCGGTATTCTATCCGGAATTTGTAAACTCAATACCTAACGTACAATTACACTTCCTGAAAGATAGCTCCAAATACAGTAAATAACGGTAACTAAACTCAACCCTGTTTACTGGCATAAAGATAATATAATTCCAGAAAAATATCACAGTACAAAGCATATATATAATTATCACAATAATTTGCATAAATCAGAATCGCATTGTTACTATAATTTAATAGATTACATACAATTAAAAACTCCCAGTTTTACAATACAGTTCGGAAATACTACAAATTGCACACATTAAAATGCCTGCCTAGCAGGCCACTTGGCCAGCAGAGGTTTCTGGGGCTCGGTCTTAGAGGAAACGCAAACGCGGTTCCAAAGCGTTTGGGCCAATAAACTCGTACGGCCGGAACTGGTGTTTCAGCGCGATCTGCACCGCGACGGCGAGATTGGCATGCCAAACCAGGAGAAAAAACCCCATAACGGGTCCTTCCTTGTGCTCTAATTAAGCGCCTGCATCAAGAGGAAACCGGCCCCGTAAGGTCCAATAAACGTCGGCTCGCAAACGTCTGCAGCGGTCGCCGTGGTCGCGAAGAACAATCAAAAGTAGCGCTTGCCTCAGAGCGGAATTTTGGCCCAAAAGTTGCTTGGCTCTCTAGCAATCGAAACCGGGCGTTAAATGCCTGGCACTACTCGCTGTGAAAGGGAAATAGGAGTCTATCGATAAAATACAGAACTACAGGGAGTCTTAGGGCGTCTTGACTACTCATCCCAGATACAATCCGGGCCACATGTGATGACTCGTGGTCGCATTCAGAATCCGCACAAAGCGTAGGAATAAACTTCCTTCTCGTGAGCTTGGGGCATCAGAAACACGAAAACGTGAAGGCTTGCATTTTACCAACAAATAAAACTAACCGTAGCCTTAATAAATATCCCCCAAAGTTCTTCCCGACAATGCTAAACCACCATGCCTGCTTAACGGCTGTAAGCGGAAAAGAACGCGCCCGAAGACCACAATTTGCGCCTAAAAAGATAAATACGGTCAGCGCGATCCAGGTCGTGCGGAGTGCGCGGGAAATATCATAGAATGCAAATTTGAACGGTGGCGTAAATGAAACGTAACTAGTTACGAAATCGTTCAATAATATACGAACTTTAAATGAAAATTTATTTTATTATTCTTATAGATCAAACTCTTGCATTAGAAAATTCTACTGAATTGAGAAGAAAAGCAAATTTTCTGTGTGCTCCAGGAAGTCTTCAATTTAATCGGAGGTTGTATCACGCGAGCAGCAAGGTTAATCCACTAAACTGTGTACGTACCATATTAAAAAAAATATGAGAAAATAACTAACTTGAATGTATAATAATTTAATAAAATTATTATGAGTATATACGAAAGCTAAAGACGTAGGTGGATAGTAAAACCAGAAGATTGTAGGGCAGAACCTAATAAAAACCTGGAGCACATTATTGGTTTCAAAATGGCGGACACAATATAACCAATAATCTAAACTTAATCTTAAGAACACACTATGATTGCCATAGGTTGTGTAAAAGAACAAACCGTACATAATCATAAGATATTTACGCAATATTTCTGTTTCAACCTAAAAAATATGAAAACAAATTAAATACAGCAAGAAGTGTTAAACAGCCATTGAGGTTCAACTAAAGAATTTCAGAACGCTGATTATACATAACAGGATTTGAACTAATTAAGAGTGCTCGGCACCGATTCGGTGAAGCATAAAGCTGTAGTTCAAATGAGTGCCCCTTGGTATTTTAAATAGAATGAACTAAGTATTTCGCTACACGACGAGAACTCATCGAATAGTCACAGTCACAAAAAAGTGATAAGATATAGTTTATTGCATAAAAAGCGCTGCTCTCAATCGTCAAACAAATACAAGTACAGCATAAATTTAGAAGGTAAAATAAGACACGTAAAATTTATAAACAACAGATAGTTTTTTACTAGTTAAAATTGCAGTAAGTAGAGGTATACAGTAAGTAACGTCCATCAAAACGTATTTCGACAAGTAACGCTATGGCAGTCGAAGCGAAAATGTGCGAGTGGTAGCTGCGGCACCAGATACGCAATTTTCAAGTAAATTTAGTTCTAAAGTTTAACATTTACTTTTCCTTTAGTGTAACCTTCGTTCCATCATTACATATGGTTAATTTAACAGCATACATATAAAATAATGAAATGACTGAATAAAATTTACCAAATGAAGAATAAACGTGGAATTCTTTTCAGGAATAACTTCATGCTACTAGAATAACAAAACCTATTGAGTAAGGGTTTATACAAGGAAGCCTTCGGACTGAAATTATTTAGAGAATATAAGAAATACTATCAGTTGGATACAGGCATTATAAATATAATTAAAAAACTGTGATCCTAGTGTTACTTCCTCTAAAGAAAAGAACTAAATTAGATAAATATTATTTCGAGGGTATCATTTCCAGCAGATTTAAAACAAAAAGAATAGGGCTATAAAATTAATCTTTTGAAATTACGTTCGTAATTTAATAACACATTTGGCCTTATCAGACATTTTTCGATTTATGTGGATAGCAACTTTGAAGTTAGAGGCTTTAAAAATAATTAAGTTGGCCTAGTTATGGCATGGAGTTTCAGATTGAGAAGTGTTAACAAACATAGTTTTAGTACTTGAACTTTAGTAGCTCAGATTTTCAGAAAAAACTTAATTGGGAGTGAGCCACTATTGGTTATTCCAATATATTATGAGATTTAGCAATCCCTGTCTTTGATTACGTTAATCGTATTTCTCAGAACTGTCATAAATGCTAAAGCTATTCGAAAACAAAATCTTCTGCATATGCAATGGGAAATGTAGAGCTTAAGACTTTTTATGTAACGATGTTTGCGGCTAATAAACAAACGATCCTTTTGTAGTAAAAGTTTTGGAAACACCGACTATTTTTGCTAAACTATACATTTCATGTTATCGAATATATTTGCTTGGCATTACTAACTATGGAAACAATAAAAATCGAATAAACAGATAATAAAGAACAATATTAAACGACTTAGGGCCAGTTCTACAATGCAGGTATATACCTAGAATGCGCTATCCGAGGTATAATTGTCATAGTTTCCTTTGTTACAGCAATCGTTTCTAGGGTATTTATTCCCCGGATAACTTTATCCTTGGTTCGTAGAACCGGCGGTTAATTAATTTTATTTGGCTTAGGCCATGTTAAGGGATTATCTAATAAAAACACTTAAGATTGCGTGACTACATCTGGATCTCTTTTCGCGTTCTCTGGAATTTCTTACTCATAAACAACTATTATTTATTTACGTCCTGGGCTTAGATTAATTCGAATTTTGTCTTGATGTTTAACGTTATATTTCTGGACGAAACCTTTAGAATGTTCCAATAGACTAGGTTGTTGCTACTAACCAGAGTGCATCAGCTATTGCTCTGAGTACTTTTGATGTTACAGGGAACATTCCGTCCACAAACGGTACTAAACTTAATGTTGCCCAGACCTTTAGAACGAGGGGTTGGTTTTAGACTTCAAGAGAGGGGCGTACCTGCGATAGTCAAAACAATAATTGCGTCTGCAAAAACATAAAGACAAATTTGTGGTATTTTAAGAAGGATAGCCTGATGCTTTGTCTGCCGGTGATGTGCCGGAGAGAATATCTATCAATTTATTTTATTTACTAGTACTCAGCCAACAGCCGTTAGGCCAATTATAGGCGTCGCTGCGAAATTTTCATGGGGACTTCCAACCCCACTAACAACTGTCATGATGTTATTATGACATCCGGGAGCAACTATTTCCGAGGCGCCTAGAGATGCAGCCGTAGAATTCCCATCCAAGTTCTGACCAGAGAGTACGTTGCTTAACTCTGCTGATCAAACGTGGACGCTTGTTCAAGCTATACCACCGGGAACCTTACCGCGATGTAAACTTTGGGAAGCTCTACAGTACATAAATACTAATACGCGGCTCATTAAAATTATAAAAGAACTATATGAAGACAATGTTTTGTACGTAAAAATGGGAAGACAACTCTCCAGTTGCATACACACTAATAAGGGACTCAGACAGGTTTGTAGCCTGTCTCCGTTGATGTTCAACATTTACGTAGAAATCGCTCTCCAGAACTGGAAGAGGAGTTGTGGGGGTATGGGCATTCCCATAAACGACGAGACATTATTCACCTTAAGTTTTGGCCAGGTGAGGCTAGCTCAAGACGCGTATGATCTAGAATTCATGATTAAAAGATTATACAAGGAATATGAAGAGTAGGGATTACAAGTAAGCTTACACAAGACAGAGTATTTGGTAATAAATTCAGAAGTTACATTTGAAGTACTGATAAATGATGATGTACAAGTCAAACAAGTCGATGGATTTAAATATTTTGGTGTACAAATTAACAAAGACGGATTAGGAACCTTTGAAATAAAGAATAGAGTCCAGCAGAGCAGAAAAGTAATTAGAGCCTTAAACTCCATATGGTGGGATAAAAACATCATTGAAAAACAAAAAAGAATAAGTCAAACAATGGTTGAGCCAATACTCTCATACGGATTGAGGTGTGGAGTATGAATACAGATATAAAGAAGAAACTTGCAGCTGTAGAAATGGACTACTTACGGAGTAGTGCAGGAGTATCCCGGACGGAACATGTCCCCAACATAGAAATTAAGAATCGAATGGGAGACAATGAAAAAGTAATCGACAGTGTTGAGAAACGGAGTCTAAAGTCGTTTGGATATCTATTGGGAATGCCAGAGGACAGGTGACTCAAGAAGATATTCCATTGGCAACCAAAAAGAAAAAGAGGAAGACCACAACGTTCCTGGAACGAAGGTATCAGGCAGGCAATGGCAAGCATAAATTTAGAGGAGGATCAGGCAGCGGACAGCGAGGTTTGGCGCTTGGGAATGCGGTAGACGGCTTTTACCTAGGTGTATAATATACACGATTTGTTTACAGAGTATATCCCGAAATGTATATAGATAAATAGCGAATATTTCTGTCGGCAATAAGCAATGTGCGGGTTTAGCTACATATATTACTTACTCTGCGAAATTTTTGAAAAGCTGAAAACCATACAGTAACTGTAAGAGCTCGATTAAAATAACATTTATAAAAAATCAGTTTATCGGGCACCAGCAGAAGGCCAGAACCGCAACAAACAATGATAACAAACACTTTCTAAGAATTCTACGTGCTCGTGATACCACTGCGCACAATCAGTAAAATCCCTAGCCTAAGCTGACATACGACACTCATTAATGACCAATAGAAAAATTAGTTCGCAAGCCGTAACCAAAACAACAACAAAATTTCTTGGAAAATTTTTGTAGGTAGGCCAAGATCACTGTGAGGATTTGTGTCGTTACGATTTTCTTACCGAATCTGCATTCGAGCATTAATTTATATCCGGAAATTATTTTTCGTGCATTCCAACAACGTCCTAATTTGCCCTCGCATGCCGCTCGGGAAAATCAATACGACGTTGTTGGAACGCAGTAAAAAAATCCTAAAAGAGTTAATGCTCTTATGAGATTATATGTGAAAATTATATTAATCAACTGGCGCAGAGTGCTTAAGGCATTGCTGTACTTCTGCTGAAAATATGCATCAAAACTTATTAAGCCACTTCAAACTTACAAAATAGATAAAATTGGCAGGATTTTAAGCATGAAAACTTATCTCAGCACAAACATATGATTGTATTCAAGATTTTTGGCAAAAAGGAATGGAAGTCAGACAGCGGCCAAAAGTTGGTCGAGAATTGCGGGCTCGCAAATGGAAGCCGCAGCGACGGTCGAATTGTTGTTGTTCTATACGCGATATGACGGGAGCTGCGTTGGTTTGTGGAATAAGGATTAAATACCAACAGTTTAAAGACTGGCTACGAACGTCGGCATCGATGTACAGGTTGACAGCGAGATATTTCTCCACGGTTGATATCACAGTTTCTCTAAATATATCTGAACGAAGATCGATATGCAATTCTACGGCACTCGAACGAGACAGGATTGGAATTTTAGATTAGTAAACTGCGCATCGGAAAGAAAGCACTAAGGTAAATTTTAAATCATAATTTGTCTACCGGTTTTGTGTAATAATTTTCAAAACGTAAACGCGGGCGACATACTTACAAATAATTTTGCCAGTGCCAAGATCCATCGTGCTGGCTGCTTCTATAAAACTGACCTCCGCCAAGCCTTCGGGGCAGTTTTGATTGTAACCAGCACTCGACCTTTGGCGTGTGCAAAATTATCGGTAAGTATATCTAGCCTTTGTTATATTGCTACTGAATATTACACACAACTGTCACATGACTGATATCATCCAATGAGAACCATGCATTTTTTGAAAATCGACCAATCCCAAACTGATTACCTGATAAGCGCCCGTGTGCTGCTTATCAAGCAATAAGCTCCCTAGTGCTAATTATCGACCCCGCAGATGGTGTCATAATTCATAATTAGAAACAAAAATATAAGAAAAAAGCAATTTGAGTTTTTTGGCATTATTAGATCAATTTTAAATCATAATTCGTATACGGGTTTTGTGTAATAATCTTCAAAATATAAACGCGGGCGACACACTAATACATTTAATTTTGCCCGTGCCAAAAATCATCGTACTGGTTGCGCTTAGAAAAATGTCCTCGGGCAACCCTCGGGACAGTTTTTATTGCAACCAGAACTCGAGCCCTGGCGTGTGCAAAATTATCGGTAAGTATGTCTCGCTCTTGTTATATTACTATTGATATTCCGCCTAGCGTTGTATACCCACGAGCAGAAATTTCAAATTTGCTGTTGTTCAAAGTGCACTGTAGCATCACTTTTAGAAATTTCGTTGACGACGATTTGAATATCTAATTAAACTAGCAGTGTTTTGCTAAATTTGACAATTTTAATATAACCCTTCTGTCTGCTTTGTACGGGTGGTTTATATTATATTTTCTAATGAGCTTCCACTTATTTTCTTCGTTCACGGTTTGTTACTGTTAAATTCTCCAACACGCAATAACACTAGACTAAACTGACAACAATCGTGCAACATTTCAATGTAAGCCAAATTGCGAGCTGCGAATACCTAAAACACTCTCGTAACCAAAAGCGATTAACGATCCGGCGGAAATACTTCGGAGAAGGAAGCGAGTTAACACTAAATGTAGGTCCCGGGTGGTGTAGGTTGAACAAGCGGCCACGTTCGATCAGTAAAGTTAAGAAACGCTCTTTCTGGTCAGAACTTGGATGGGAGCTCCGTGGCTGCTTCTCTCGGCGCCTCGTGATACGGCTGTCACTGAAATAGTTGGTCCCGGATGTTATAATAACATCATGACAGTGGGGTTGGATGCGATGCCTATGATTGGCCTAACGGCTGTTGGCTGAGTCCCAAACTAAAAAAGTAAAAATAAACTAATAAAAACCAAATGCGCCACCAACTTCATTATTCAACAGCTCGAAAATTTAAGTTGAAGGATTTCCTGGTGTTAAGGTAATCGCAACTTACAATAAAGGGGAGATCTCAAAATTACGCGTATTAGATGTAGGATCTTTGATGAGACATAAATGTGGCGTAATTAGAGTGACATTTATTTTCAGTACATGCAGGCAGGAAACATATATTTGTAAAACGGCAGTTTCTCGTACCTAAATAAGATATTCAATTTATGACGTTTAAACGTAAATAATTGAAGCAATCCCCATATAAATTCTGCGACGTGTACACGCTGCATTTTCAGCCTAACGTATATTATAACTGACTAGCTGAAACCCGCGGCATATGCCGCATTTAAAATGTAGCACGAATTTTATAACTTTGGTTCCACTAAAGAAAGTTTTAAAAGCACGCTAGAGATTGGCAGTAAGAAAAAGTTCAAAAAAATATATTTTCAAATGGAAAGTCTCTAGAAAGGAAACGCTCGCCTCTGGAAGACGTTCTAATTAATACGACGTTGTTGGTACGCAGTCAAAAAAAATCCGGAAAGAATTAATGCTCTTATGAGATTATACAGCGTGTCCAACAAATGGCGGATTAACTCTACGGTGCGTTACTGAGGGATGCCTAATGAACCCAACCCTGGAGAAATATGAAAAAAAATCCCGGGGCCGTATTTTTCGAAATATTTCGAAATTAATAAAAATAAATCTGGCAACATTGATACTGCAACAATTTCTGAATCAAAAATGTATCCATAGTAAGTTGTTAATATGTTGGTGACACTGTAAGTCTATGTCAAATTCGAGGTTAGTAGGTTAGGTTTTGTGTCAGTATGTGTCAAAACTGACACAAAACCTAACCTACTAACCTCGAATTTGACATAGACTTACAGTGCCACCAAGATATTATTCATATAGGCCATTCAGTAAACACCACGGCCTCCTGGATTAGTACGTGACTGACGTCTCTACGCGGCCCGCTGCATTTTTAGTTCAAGGCGTTTTTTCTGGTTTGTAGAGGCGCTACAGTACGTTGCGCTTGTGCCTTTGGTTGCATACGTCCACGGCCTCCTGGATTAATATTAATCTAGAAAGTCTGGCTTACGTTACAGATAATTTATCAAAAACCCAACAGATAGCGCCAAAGTACGTTGGCCTCAGAATCACAAAAATTATGCAAATGTGGCGGGCCGCGTAGAAACGTCAATCTCGCACTAATCCAGGAGGCCGTGGTAAACACAAAAACATATAAATTTTTCTGAAGTTGGCATATACATAAAATTTGTCTGCTAGGGATTCTGTATTTTGTTTTGCAAAGGTTTCCATACCTGCATAAAGATGACTTTGAATTTAAAAATGACAATTAATAAATATCATTAATTCAGTGTCAAAGTACATACTATTCTGGAAATTCTTGCCTGAACTTTTATAAAATGTAATAAAAATACTTATTAATAAATGCTACATCAATAGTATCCAACACAGTATTTGTTTAACATCCTTAAAAGTAGTTGTGACAGATGCTAATTAAATGTCACACTCTTAACCTATTTGTTTTAGTAACTTTTTGTAAGTACATTCCTACACAAAAGATGCATTTTGGAAGTACACTCATAAAATTTTAGAAATCAAAGGCCACTTTGTGTTTTTATGTTTAGTGAACAGACTATACAACAAATATTTCAATGCCAAGCTTGATTTCGAATATTTATTGTACAAAGCCTGTTTGCCATATTTAGTTATTGACAAACTCAACACGAAATCAGTTTTCTAAAATACTTAAATATTGAAAACAATTTAGTTAAAATCTCAAGAGTATTAAAAAAACAGTTATTTTAATAAGTCCCAGATATATTTGACACTATAATTATACACTTTTATTGCGATATATTGGTAAATGTTATAATCTTTACAACTCAATTTATACTTCCTATAATGTTATATTTGCCTAAACAGATATCAAAAAATTCAAATATTGTTACACTACTTTATTTTCAATATAAGATTGATAGTAAACCCAGTGATTGAGTCACCGCCCTGGGCTGAAGTGGTTTAGAATTTTGTCTTGCCATCTTGCTTTCGGTCGTACTCGTGGTCTCTATTGAATAAAGATAGTAATTAATAACAAGTACAACAAATTGCTACAAATTTTAACATAAGTTATTACTTCTAAAGAAAAAATGGTCATTGTATTTACAGTAGTTTCTGATGATATTGTTTGTATTGGTAGAATAACAATTCAAAGGCTGCTAAATATTGCAGCATAATAATTCTGATTTACAGTAATGCTTAGTTACGAAAATACCTATTTCTTGTTGTTCTGATACCGGTCAGGAAAAAACTGTATATACACAGCATGAGAGAACGCCATTTTTTCTTCTGTGTATTTGTAGTCCTCGGGCTTCACCCTTTGGTTTCAAACTCAGACTTTAGGAAAACTTGTGCCCTTCTCTTCCTTGTTGGAACGTACTATCCATTAATGTTGCCATTGGTGACGGTAAAAAAGTAAAATTTTTAATACGTTTTATAACTAATCAAAATCTGATGGATTATACCTAAGAATTCCACATTCTTAGGTATAATCCACAATACCACATCTCGCCTGAAAATTACATCACATCTTCATAAAATATATCAAATTAAAACAATTAGAATACACTATTTAAGATTTTTCTAATTTGTATTGGAGACAGTTTTTAAATAAGTTTTGTACAGTTACAGAAGACGGTTCTATAGGGTGATGGTTGGCATCTTTGGCTACAGAACTAAAATCATGAGTTCAGATCGATGTTTCTATAATAAAGAAATGAACACTCTCTGAAATGGAAGATTCTAAATATTTAGTTTTGTGTTGAAATTCAATCCAGTCTATACTTACAGCATCTACTCTTTCTCGACAGCTTATACCTTTTATATTTATAAGTATGTATATAATCGAGTAGAATCATCAGCATGACTGATGCTTTGCAAATTAATGAAAAGCAGTCATTATTGTTCGATATTACTGTAAATCGTGTATACACGGACTTATCTAAAAATAAAATCGAAATTGTTTTAGAGGATGCATATTTAAACTCAATCCAATCTATTACATTGTGAAAAGATGGAAGAGTAATGTAAAAAAATCAAAATTGTTTTAGAAGATGCATATTTAAACTCAATCCAATCTATTACATTGTGAAAAGATGGAAGAGTAATGTAAAAAAATCAAAATTGTTTTAGAGGATGCATATTTAAACTCAATCCAATCTATTACATTGTGAAAAGATGGAAGAGTAATGTAAAAAAATCGAAATTGTTTTAGAGGATGCATATTTAAACTCAATCAAATCTATTACATTGTGAAAAGAGTAATGTAAAAAATCAAAATTGTTTTAGAGGATGCATATTTAAACTCAATCAAATCTATTACATTGTGAAAAGATGGAAGAGGAATGTAAAAAAATCGAAATTGTTTTAGAGGATGCATATTTAAACTCAATCCAATCTATTACATTATAAAAAGATGGAAGAGTTATGTAAAAAAATCAAAATTGTTTTAAAGGATGCATATTTAAACTCAATCCAATCTATTACATTGTGAAAAGATGGAAGAGTAATGTAAAAAAATCAAAATTGTTTTATAGGATGCATATTTAAACTCAATCCAATCTATTACATTGTGAAAAGATGGAAGAGTAATGTAAAAAAATCAAAATTGTTTTAAAAGATGCATATTTAAACTCAATCCAATCTATTACATTGTGAAAAGATGCAAGAGTAATGTAAAAACATCAAAATTGTTTTAGAGAATGCATATTTAAACTCAATCCAATCTATTACATTGTGAAAAGATGGAAAAGTAATGTAAAAAAATCAAAATTGTTTTAGAGGATGCATATTTAAACTCAATCCAATCTATTACATTATAAAAAGATGGAAGAGTTATGTAAAAAAATCGAAATTGTTTTAGAGGCATATTTAAACTCAATCCAATATTAGATTATAAAAAGATGGAAGAGTTATGTAAAAAAATCAAAATTGTTTTAGAGGATGCATATTTAAACTCAATCCAATCTATTACATTGTGAAAAGATGGAAGAGTAATGTAAAAAAAAAAAATTTGTTTTAGAGGATGCATATTTAAACTCAATCCAATCTATTAAATTGTGAAAAGATGGAAGAGTAATGTAAAAAAATCGAAATTGTTTTAGAGGATGCATATTTAAACTCAATCCAATCTATTACATCGTGAATAGATGGAATGTTATGTGAAAAAACCAAAGTTGTTTTGAGAATGCTTGGCCAGTTCTGTTTGAACTCAGGATTCTAGTTCTGTAAGTAGCCAGAGATGCTAATCATCACGACATAGAGTCTTCCTTTATAACTATACAAATCTTATATAAAAACTGTCTTCAATACAAATTATAAAAATATGAAATAGTGTATTTCAGTCTTCTTCTACCACTTAATATAGGACAGTGGCCTGTTTTAACCACAAAGTGGTTCTATGAGCCCTCTTTGCCCTTAGGCCGGGTAGGTGGCTAGCCTTGCCCGTCGAAAGTGAAGAAGAGTTCCCTTATTAGGGGTTAACGACTACCACAGATGTTAGCATGGTAGCCAGAGAGCGTACGATTTTTAAAATCTGTCTATAGTTTGCGCCGGTAATAGAACCCGGGCCGCCCACCTGAAGGCGAGCATTTGCTCGCTGAGCCATCCGCTCATGATTAATTTCTTCTTCCTCTTATTATAGGCCAATGGCCTATTTTAACCACAAAGTGGTTCTATGAGCCCTCTTTGCCCTTAGGCCGGGTAGGTGGCTAGCCTTGCCCGTCGAAAATGAGGAAGAGTTCCCTTGTTTTAGGGGTTAACGACTACCACAGGTGTTAGCGTGGTAGCCGGGGAGCGTACGATTTTTAAAATCCGTCTATAGTATCTGCCGGGATCGAACCCAGGCCGGCCCCCTAAGAGGCGAGCATTTGCTCGCTGGGCCATCCGCTCATAATTAATTTCTTCTTCCTCTTATTATAGGCCAGTGGCCTGTTTTAACCACATAGTGGTTCTATGAGCCCTCTTTGCCCTTAGACCGGGTAGGTGGCTAGCCTTGCCCGTCGAAAATGAGGAAGAGTTCCCTTGTTTTAGGGGTTAACGACTACCACAGGTGTTAGCGTGGTAGCCGTTCAGTCGTTCTAATTAATATATTTTATGACAATATGATGTAATTTTGAGGCAAAATGGTGCTCCCACCTGAAATTTTTAGGTGAAAGCACTATGATTTTGACCAGTTATGAAAAGTATCAAAAAGTCACTTTTTTTAATGTCACCAAAGGCAATGTGAAAAAATAATACATTATAAGGAAGAGAAGAGCATAATTTTTCCCAAAATTAAGTTTGCAGCTCAAGGGCGAAGCCGAGCACTACAAATACACAGAGGAAAAAATGGTGTTCTGCCCTGCCGTGTGAATACAATTTTTTCAAGGGCCAGGATCAGAACCGTAAAAAACATATTTTTGTAACTAAAACATTACTGTAAATCAAAATTATGCTGTAATATTTAGCAGTCTTTGAACTGTGTCATTTTACGAATACCATGACAACAGACATTTTAATTTTGTTTCATATTGTCCTTTGATAGTCCAGTTACATTAGGATACGGCTGCCAAAAAATCCAAGTAAGCTGAATTTTTTCATACACCCTTATTTTGACATTACAAATAATGTCTCAGAAGTCCCCATCGATATCGCGCTTACGTTTTGAGTTATTCAAGGTCAAAGTTCACAAAAATAAGTTTTTCGCAAATATCTCGTTTTCTATGGGTCGTATGACTTTTCTAGTTATTACAAAAAATGAAGGCTAGGAAATTCTCTACAAAAAAAATTATACAGGTTTTTTGAGTACAACTGACCATTCAGTAAATAACACACTGTTAAGTTTTGCAGACGGGTTTTACTTCTTTTTACGATAACGGAAGTATTGGATTCACCCCAAAAATTCTAAATTGAGTTTTCAACAGATCCTCACGTTTTAGAGTCCCCTGAACCCAAAAAACGTGTTTTTGTTCATTGGTCTGTCTGGCTGTGTGTGTGTGTCTGTCTGTGAACAGAATATCTCAACAACAAAAAGAGGTATGGTATTGAAACTTCATATATAAGTTTTGTGTACTATCTAAATGTGACAGCAAGCTTTTGAAGAAAATCGTATAACCGGAAGTATGATGTTTACTCTTGTGTTTCAAAAACGGCTCGAACGATTTTTTTAAAACTTTACATTTTTATTACATTTTTAATGTGTATTGATTGAGATGAGTGATTTTCAAGTAGAATTTTAGAGGTATTCAACTGAAAAATCACTAATCTCACATCAATACACATTAAAAATGTAATAAAAATATAGTTTGAAAAAAATAGAACCGTTTTTGAAACAAGAGTAAACATCATACTTCCAGTTATGCGATTTTCTTCAAAAGGCTTACTGTCCCATTTAGATAGTAGGTACACAAAACTTATATATGAAGTTTCAACGCCGTACCTCTTTCCGTTTTTGAGTTATTCTGTTCACAGGCAGACAGACCGATGGATGGACGGACACACAGACCAATGAGCAAAAACACGTTTTTTGGGTTCAGGGGACTCTAAAACGTGAGGATCTGTTGAAAACTCAATTTAGAATTTTTGGGGTGAATCCAATACTTCCTTTATTGTAAAAGGAAGTAAAACCCGTCTGCAAAACTTAACACTGTGTTATTTACTGAACGGTTAATTGCACTCAAAAAACCTGTATAATCTTTTTTGTAGAGAATTTCTTAGCCTTCATTTTTTGTAATAACTAAAAAAGTCATACGACCCATAGAAAGCGAGATATTTGCAAAAAACTTATTTCTGCGACTTTTGACCTTGAATAACTCAAAACGCAAGCGCGATATCGATGGGGACTTTTGAGACATTGTTTGTAATGTCAAAATAAAGGTGTATGCAAAATTTCAGCTCACTTGGATTTTTTCGCCAAATGCTGCGGTTTTCCGTCTAATGTAACTGGACTATGAGAGAAAATGTGTTCTTTCTCTGACAATTTTTGTAACCTAAAATATGATTCTCCTCACGGTTGGGAATGAGAGTGTTACACGAGTAATGTCATCAGAAAATATTATAAATACTACGACTACAGCAATAGTAACATAAAATGAATAACTTCCCTTGGTGATTCCATGTTACTCAGGCTTTTGCAACATTTGTTCACCCTGGACCCAAGTGCTTTTGGATTTTCTCTTGCCAACTTGTTTTTGGTCGTCCTCTTCCTCTCTTGTGCAGATTTGAGTTTGGTTGATATGCATATCCTCGCACTACTAAAACAATAATAATTAAATAATTTTGCATATATGCTGGGAAAATGGCGTATCAACTCTCCTTTGTCTGTTTAAAATTATTTCTGGTCCTATACATTCCTTGAAAAATGTAATTAATTTTGGTAACATAGTCCCCTCCCGTATCTCTTTATTTCATTTAATCTCTTCCACAAATAAGTTGTTATCGCCGGAATTTGTGATCGCCAACTGTTCTTGTATCTTAAAACAAAAGCAATTAAAACTTGTAAAGAAACTGTGACAGTAAGTACCTGAAAAAACTAATTGTGATTCTGCATCAAATGTATTTTTCCCTCTTTATTGTTATTAGTAAATTGGGAGTACGTGTTTCTGTGAAAGAAAACATTAGAAGGTTTCATCTTCATCATTGAACGAGTAACATACGTGTCAGCAAAGGTATTTTCTCAATGATGCTGTTAAAAAGAATTTCCACGTCCTTTCTTGTAAATCGTGTCTGTGTACCCCTTCTCGAAACAGTTGCTCCATTGTTCTTTCTCCTTCTACGTCCTGGATTACATTTATCCCTTTTCGGAGTTACCATCTTGTTTTAAAGAATTTCTTTGTAAACAATATTTTTTGTATGCCGTTCACCACCTTTTATTGCTACTTTCAATCCGTTCATAGTTTTTACTCGAGAAAAAGCAACATATAATTGCCCATGTGAAAATACAGGAGTATTTAGATACAAACCAACTTTAGTGAACGTTTGCCCCTGACTTTTATTTATTGTCATTGCAAAAGAAAGTCTAATAGGAAATTGTTTACGCTTCAATACAAATGGCAAATTGGTATCAGATGGGCATAAAGTGATACGTGGAATCAGTACATACTTTCCTTTGTTTGCCCCACATGCAACTGAGCATCCAAGAATATACCTGCCCATATGTTGTACAATTAACCTAGTCCCATTGCATAATCCCTTCTTTATATCTAAATTTCTCAACAGCATAACAATTGCACCAATTTTTAACCGCAGTTCGTGAGGGGGCATACCCGATGGTGTCAATGAGTGTAAAAACTCTGTGGGAAACTGGATCACTTCTGATTCTTCACACTCAGCTTCATCAATGCTCGTGTAAATTTGTTCTTCTCCCGTAAGTAATTTGAGTACTTTGTTGTTAATGTCGAGCGAGTCAATGTTTTTCGGCGTCAAAATCACTTTGTCACAAAGACTATCTGCATTGTCTGGAAGAATCTCTTTACCATATACGTCCTCAATTAAATTGCCAGTACTAATACACTGCTGCGGTATTGGAATTTTTTCATCTTTATCAGTTTGTATTTTACCATCACCTATAATAATAAATTTGTAAACGTAAACAGATTTACTTTTGGCGCCTAACATAAAATACATAATTGTTTTTAATTTAAAAATAATTTCAAATTTAAAAAAGCCTAGGTATTTATTTTCCTTTGTTTAATAATTATTCATGCCACCTGTAGTAAAATAACAACTTACCTATATCTAAAAGTAATGTTGACCACATGTCTTCTCCTGCTGCCCTCATATTTGTTATTAGCTTTATGACTTTAAAATGTGCCCATAATGACGATTTCTTTAAACATGCATCAATACAATCTGACCTTGTTCCACGATAGACAACAGGAAGTACTTGGCGAAAGTCGCCACCCAAAATCATCAATTTTCCTCCAAAAACTTCATTATTACCCATA
Source organism: Agriotes lineatus (assembly GCA_940337035.1). NCBI lineage: Eukaryota > Metazoa > Arthropoda > Insecta > Coleoptera > Elateridae > Agriotes > Agriotes lineatus. The sequence continues at coordinate 82,470,282 of OW679198.1, forward strand.
ATGTCCTTGAGCAAAATGTTTACAGCTTCTAACGCATATTTTGGTGCCATCGGAGCTTCATCCCAAATAATAACTGTACTACTTTGTAATATGCTTGCTGCGGGAGTGTTCATTTTCATTGTAGAAAGAAATGACGTTTTGTTAATTGGTACAGGAAGTTTAAATCGATTGTGAACTGTACGTCCATCAAGCAGTAATGTAGCGGCAATACCAGACCAGGCTACATTTAAAACAGCTACACCTCTACCTTTACATATGTGATTTATAGTTGTATATAAATACGTTTTGCCTGATCCCCCTGGTCCATCGATAAAAATACATTTTGCTGATCGTGATGATTGTTCTAAGAGATGGACTATTTCATCACAGGCAGCTTTTTGACTGGGATTCAGGGTTCTGTACATACTTTCCCCTTCAGCTTGGTGGTTTTGAGAATTGTCAACGACGGCAATGTGTGGCTGAATTTGTGGAAGTGGTATAAAATCCGAAAGTTTTCGACCACAAACTTTCATTGAATCATCGATGGCATAGTAAGCGGTAGCCTCTGATTCTTCTATAGACAAACTTCTGCGGAAATCTTCAGATAATGCAGCTTTAAATTCTTGCCACAATTGTAAAGCATTTGATACGTTGCAAAATAAAAGTAATGTTGCAAATACATTCCTCAGTTGTGATGGAAGCTGAAAATTTACAACTTCAGCTAAACATCGTGCATATTCTCGATCATCAAGTAATAAACCGGCTTCTTTGGCAGCTTCAAGGAATGTATCGTGAACTTGGCCATTAATGGTTTTCAAATCATCAAATGATGTAGCTCCTTTTACGTGTAGTAACAATAATCGCATATGGTATCTTTCAACATCCTGGGGCCCAACAGTATACATTCTACCGATTTCCTTAGCAAATCGTTTGCGTCTATTCCAGGTGGTGGTAGCTTTATTGAAAACAAAATGTTCTGGAATTTCCCGGTAATACAAAGTACGCGAATCAATCATATTATCTTCAGGTTGGTAACCATTTTGGAATATTTCTTCACATAATTTATTTAACTTAAACCATGCTGTCAGAGTGGAATTTTTTGAATGCGCTCGATCTACTGCATCTTGAACATTACCCTCAACAAAGCATATATTTTGATGATTAGGAAGGTGTACAGCAAGACGATAAATGGTGTGCGAGCGATTTTGCATATCGAATCCAAAAATTCTCCACGATGCCTCTGGAGCGCTTACATAGCGTGCGTCTAAATGTGCAGTTATTTCATCATAATGAATTTCACTGCTTGTTCCCCCACCTTCTTCGCTTGTTTGCTTTAATTTTAAAGCAGCACGATCATGCCCCTTATAAACATATTTATACAGATATTTTACACTTTTTACACTGGAGCAGACTTCAACGTTTATGTGAGCATTATATTTTAAGGATAGATACCGATTATAAGGAACAATCCATCTGTTATCAATTATGTGGTCTTTTATCTAAAAACAAATAAAACTAATGTCACAACATAAAGCATAAATTTTACTATAATGCTACAGACATTTTGTGTCAAAAGAATTTCAATTCCCCATACAAAAAGTTAATATTCTCTGTGATTATGGATTGACCGCTACCTACTGATTATTATACCAGCTATATTGGCATTATGTTGCAATTATTGGTAACAGCAGAATTTGACAATATATGATGCCGATATAAATCATAATTATGATATTATCATAATTTAAACATTTTGTGGTTATCGTAAGTCCTGTTTCTTTTGTATATACATGGTGTTCAAAGTTAATTGTGCACTATTGCTAAGTTTAATAACATTTATTAAATCCAACCCCACTTAAAGCATCAATGGATCAACATCGGATTGCTAAGTTTGTTATTATTGGAGCTACAATTTCGATTACAGTAGTAAATTTGTAAGACATATAATAACCACAAAATGTTTACATTGTGATGTGAGCACTCCATGTTTGACACACAAATTAATGAAAGCAATGCAATATAATTATCTGTAGCCTAATAAACCTAAAAAAATTCCTACAAACCTAATGAAATTGAATGTAAGAGGTAGTAAATACTATTCACATAAATATTAATATACCTGCAAAGTATTTCCATTGGCACGTCTCTTATACTGAGGATAACCATCCACTTCAATTTTGGTTTCTTCACAAACACTTTTTGGATATCCCTTTGTGCATACACCATCTTGCATACATGGAGAAGCAGGATTTAAAGTACCACAAGGGCCATGGACCATGCACTTCTTGACTATCTCAAACAGTCGCTTATCTTCAAATGGGTTTGGAATCTCAGCTGTTACAATTCTATCTACGTCTTCTGCAGTTCGTAACTTGTCGTCTACTAAAATGTAATTTTTGTAATTATTCAAAGTTTTGAAGATTATCTTTATAAATACCTGCAAGAATTAAAAGCATGTGACAATGTGGTAATCCCCTCTTTTGAAATTCTGTTACACAAACATAAGCAAGTACACGTCCAAGAAGATGATTGTGTAGTATTTTTTGTTTGAGCCGGTCAAGTTTCAATTTAAATACGCGTGCAACTATATCGGGTCTATCAGATGCAGTTTCATTTGGTGCTAATTGTGTTTGTATTTCGGACCACATTGGATTGCATGTGAAAGTTAAAAAAATGTCGGGTTTACCATACTTTGCTACTATTGCCATAGCATCTTGGTAACCTTGCTGCATTGCACGAGGGCCACCAGCATAGGAAGATGGTAGTATTACACGTCGACCAACTTTAGCATTTTGATTTGCTGCCGCATTGCCAATGTAGTCCATCAACGTTTGATAGGTGTCTGCACGTAACTCCTTTTGATGAGTTCTTTCATAATTCAACCGATTCTGTTCCAGTTTCACATATGAATCAACAACATATTGTTGAAACAGTTTTCCTGAATGGTGAATTGCCGAAAACCTTTCCCGAACTGCTAATCGATATGAGTAATACTCTTTTTGCGTAACTCGAGTCCTTTTTCTAAGAGATCCCTGCTTGCAGAGGTCTAAATGCCATCCGAAATCACCTCCAGGAAATAATAGAGGGTACGTCAATGGATCACAACTTTTATCCAAGTAAGAAACTTGTCGAAGACCACCCCCCCTTGCAAAAACTGTAAAACTGCGTGTCAACGGTACCTCACCATCTTCACCTACGAATACAGCAGCAATTTCATTAGCAGCAGTTGGTGCATTATATCGCCTTTGGTCCATTGTTTTTGATACATCAAAAAACATTCTGACTGATGGAGTTGATCTATTTTCTAGGAGAGCTAGTCTTTCTTCTTCCTCGATTACTTCTTTCATCATACGCAATGAAGCAACGTATGGATTTATATTAGATAAAATATCACCTAACTGACACATTATTGATGCAATGCAACCAGAATTTGTTGAATTACTTAACCTTTCAGTAGTCGCCATTTCAGAATCTAATATATATATTTGCCCGTATGCAGGTTTATTACCGACATCAGGGTACAACGGACCAACTCTGTGGTATATTTGACCATGTATTTTAAAACAGTATGGACCATTTCCACGAGGAGCAACTATATTTGCACCCATTGATGCCATAGCCAAACTGCTGTTGTAATTCCTAATGTACTTGCGAAAATTGTTTGAGCGAGAATCAGTTCCATTCAAAAGATGTTCCAGTTGTTTGGGATATAACTGCAGGTCTGGGAGCTTCACATTGCCAAAATTACAGCAGTCGTTGAATTCTTCCCTGCGACGACCCCTTACCTCTGCTGCAAAATGTAAGGCCCCGCAATGCTTGCACTGTACGTCCATGAAACCAAGTGTATCTTCTGCCAGATCCTGCAATAGCTCACAATCTTCAAAATGACGCTATAATAAAAGAAACAAATTGTTGCATTAAGTAATTATTGTTGGTGTAGTTAATCGTTGATCAACATACCTGAAAATCAGTCGGCTGTGAAGGGTTAACATCCATGAAAGCAAGTGTATCTTCTGGCAGATCCTGCAATAGCTCACGGTTTTGTGTATTTCTTACGTAATCTTCAAAATGTCGCTATAATAGAAGAAACAAAACAAAAAATAAATAACAACTGTTCATGTAATTCATCGTTAATCAGCCGGCTGTGAAGGGTTTACTTCTTCAGAATCATTGAATGTCAGAACCTGAGAAGTACAACGCAAATAATTTACAATTAACTCGTCAAAACAAATGTGGTGTGATACACTGACACAACTTCCGTTTACAGTAATCTTATAATTAGCCAAACATGTTTGTTAGCTATTTTCTGAGGTTAGGTTAAAGAATTTATCTGAAGGTATTTAGGGCCGGTATTACAATCATAGTTTAAACCACACAGTAGAGTTTAAACTGTAGATTAGCTACCAATAGCGTATTACAATCTTAAGTAAATTTAAACCAAGCTAGGGTATCGTTTAAACCATTAATACTAAAGTTTAATGCTTATGTGTGCAGTAAAACAGCGATGTCGTAACCTCACATCATCATTAAAAGTGTTTATTTTTGTGGAAATTTATATTTATTTGATATGGATAATATATTTTAGATATTTGATGATCTCTTAGAGTCCTCTCAACATAAGATAGGGACAGGCACGTCACAGTTCGGCTGCGCGGATTTTTGTTACGTCACGCGCCTCAAGAATTGGCAGTGGCGTACACGGATACAAGTGAACTCATCGCGTATCCTATCAACTACTAAACCCCCTGGTAACAGGACGCGTATTTAAAAACGTGCCGTTGCTAAGTAACCATTGCCCATCGGGATAATCGCCAAACCACTGCGCACCCTGGCAATGATGACGTGCCTGTCCCTATCTTAGGTTGGGCGGACTCTAACTGATGATGAAGATGTAATAAGTTTTTCATTTTACTTCTCTGAAAACACCTTGTTTTCATCTGTTTTTGCAATGACGTAAATGTGGCTTTTTCAGAACTTTTCCCGATGTCCGCTTTTTTTCCGTGCCCTAAATTAATAAGAAATAAATCGTTGCTATTGAAATGTTAATCATGTTTGGTACTGTTTTTACGATGTATTATTATTACTTTGAAAATACCTTTCCTACGTTGTTTTTAGATAAGTATAATAAAAAATATCGTTCATTATAATAATTATACACCCAGAAATGGATTTTTCCAGACTCGTAATGAAATATACTACGTATTATTGAAATGTCTCGTAGACCAAAAGTATTTCGTGTAATAGAATTCATTTGGAAATGTGGGATGATATGGAATTTATAGACAGATTTAGGCTATCGAAAGCCACAATTTTATTAGTAATAGATACTATCCTATAGGTAGACCAACCTAACTGTGAGGGTTTGTGTCGTTACGATTTTCTTACCGAATCTGCATTCGAGCATTAATTCATATCCGGAAATTATTTTTTACTTTTCGTGCATTTCAACAACGTCCAAATTAATATGAAAAAATTTCCAGAAAGAATTAATGCTCTTATGAGATTATATGTGATTATACCATTCATAATGCACAAAATCCCTATTCAGGCCACGTATTAATAAGTGAAAACACTGTGGTGTTATCGTTTTGGTGTTTTCAATTTTGAGCTGTCAGCTGTCAATGTCATGCCATTTCCAACAAATTTTTTAGGATACGCATTAATTGTATATTGTATGTTAAGAGCTGAAAGTGCATTCTTGCCGCTTGCGCATGAATATTGCTGGTTGAGACGAAGTCGAAAGCAGCAATCATGCAAAAGCGGCAAGCGCACTTTTAGCTCGGAACATACATACTATTTTTTCGATGACTGAGCATATTATTAAAGGAAAATGTCAGATTTCATTTTATCGCAAAAATTAAATGACAATCAAGTTAACATTACTCGCGCAGTCTATGACATGTGACGCGATTATTTCAACAAATGATGGGCATTTTCAAGGAAACATTCGAACGTGGCTACCTATTTTGTTCACACGGAAACCCAAAACGCTCGGCGAGCAGCAAAGTGATGAAAACGCACGCTCAGCGGCAAATGTCAACTTTCTGTTGTCAAATGACAGTGAGAAAAATCTAATTTCGATGTCAGTCGTCGAAAAATACATTTTTAGTGTAATTCCCTTATTGATATTCATGGTATAATTTAATCAAATACTCACTCGACGACTTTAAGAATTATCAAATACTTTTGCTTACAAACTCAACGGATTGCTTTGTAGAAACACCACTCGCCCTTCGGCTCGTGATGTTTCTAAGCAACCCGTTTCGTGAGAAAGCAGAAGTATTTTTGATAATTCAGTCGCCTCGTGGTATTATTACTGACAATAAATTAATAAAATAAAATCTCATATACTTCCGCATATAGAATTTGACAGCAAAATAAACGCGAAATTAGTTATTTGGCAATTAGTGCTACCAACTTTGCAAATGTTTTACAATTAACTCGTCAAAAAAAATCTGGTGTGATACACTGACACAACTTCCGTTTACAGAGATCTTATAATTAGCCAAACATGTTTGTTAGCTATTTTCTGAGGCTAGGTTTAGAGTATCACATTAATCACGAATGTCGCTGCACGAAACTTTGTATTGCAAGACGTACTAACAAAAACTTTTGCTTTTAATTACTATGTTTCTGAATTAAATTCCCCATAAATCAAAGCTACATTTAGTTAATTTTTGCCTGTTTTACGAAAACCAAAATGGAGACACACTGTTTTACAATCATAACGAATTTTTAAAATTATTTTACTAAATAACTGTAGATGTGCATAGTAATTAATTAATTTTATTATCTACACTTTTTCACTGAATTTCGTCAACATGGTGCCTGATAAATAGTCCTCGTTCTTAAACTCCTAGAATTTTCCTTTTGATCTTTAATTAAAACACCAGATAATCATTTCTTTTTAGCAGTCGCCTCTTTGTGTTTTCTTAATCAACGATTTTAATACATAAGTAAGGAGGAAAATGATATTTTCACCGTAAAAACTGTCTTTTTATAAATATGCAAGATTTTAACGTGTTGTTTTTTTAACCTGTTTATATATGTAGACTGAAGAAGGCACTAAGTGCTGAAATATATTTCTACCTCACAATTTTGACCAGTTCTTTCACCGCAGGAAGGCGTTTCAACTGTAAATAGCTGCTAATTCGTCCTTAACATGTTTTAACATTAACCTCAGCCAGCTGCTATGTATTAATTATTAATCAGGAAGTTAAACAATGCTAATAAAATGCAGGTTATGTTTTCATTTCGCGTCATGCTCTGCAGTTTAGTTTGATTACGATACTTCTGCACATTTTTACACGCATATTTACCAGAAAATGTAGAACAACTTCTAAATAATGTACAGTCGTATGCAAATAAATCTGGGACAATGGTTTTTTCATATGTAGGTTGAATTGAGAATAGAAGAATATCTCCATGGATTTTCTGCTACCAGAAAGACCTACATTTTCATTTACGTGTCAAAATTTAAAGTAACTCTTTCTGATAGCAGGAAATCCATGGAGATATGCTTCAAATCTTAACTCAATTTACATATAAAAAAAACCATTGTCCCAGATTTATTTGCACACGACTCTACATGAAAAGTCAGCGCAAAATGTAGCAGTCAATTTTCTGTATGAAACAATGCTTAATATTTTTTTTATAAAATGCGTAAAATGTAGCGTCGTGTCATAGAGGCTTTACATACAAATGTTTACAAACCTCGGCAGTAGATGTTGATGGCAGGGGTTCGAAACGTGCAAAAACATTTGCAGGATTAGAAGATCTAAGAATAGTAGGTGTTGTATTCGTTTCAAATAACGCACCTGTAAAATATTATGTGATTAACAAACAACAATATTTTATGACTATTCGTTATTACCTGAAGAACAACTCACATGTTTAGAAACCTCGGCCGTAGATGTTGATGGTAGGGGTTCGAACCCTGCAGAAACATTTGCAGGATTAGACGATCTAAGAAAAGAAGGTGTTGCATTCGTATCAAATAACGCACCTGTAAAATATGATGTGATTAACAATCGACATAAAGCACCTAAAATTATTTTGTATTAAACGATAAATCGATGGTCAATTTGCTAATTGTTTATTATGGTAAACGATATATAACAGTATTGAATATGTACAAACCTGAATTTAAATCACCAAACAATGTTGGAATTGCTGTTTTCTTCAGGCGATTTTTAAGCAGACTGGAGAACATTGATTCTTCAAAATGTGCGCTACACAGTCTATAATCGTACCAATTTATACAGGAAGTTTCTTTGGATTCTTCCAACCCGCAGTTTTTAATCCAGATTAAACATCTTAAAAAATAGCCTTTTTTAGTGTTTCCGGGATTTATATACGTGCATACATAAATAAATATACAAAGGTACTATATAATAACGCTCCAATATAACAACTTACCTTCGCCAGTCTTTTGGGAACCGAAAATAGCAAACTTCTGCATTTACGATTGCACTTTTATTGCACAAAGGCGATGCACACGTCTTGTACCCACCGTAACAATATTCTGCCATCACAAACGTAAACGACAAACGACGAGGGAAGTTTTGCGTAAAGCCTTTTACAGTTTAATAACGCAAACAAATTGCACGTAAACGAGAAAGCAGCTAATGGCGTCAACAACAATGATGATGTCACAGCCTCCTTGTGCGTGTAGTAACAGTGTTGTCAGACGTTCTCAAAATATTGTACAATAATTAACGGAAAACAACATAACACTAAACACTATGTTTGTAGTATTAATGTTTATTTATAATACACTTCTGCGAAAAATTTTTCTCTTGCTTTACTTGCAGTTTCCAGTTTCTTAGTATTAAATGAGGATACTGTATTATTAAGTGAGGATACTGTACGAAATAAATAAGACGTATTTTGTCTGCCAATTCCGCTTTGCCTGGCTGATCTGCTAATTTATTTTTGACAGTTTCGTCTAATCTAATAAATGAGGATGAAAATGTACCAGAAATATTTTAAAAAATATACTTTTGCAGTAACGGTTTCAGAATGTACCAGATTCGTAGAATTGTACCAGGTCTGGCAACGCTGCTAATATCAAGACAACGCCCACAATTACCTCCAACCTCGAATTGTGGTCACGTGATGCACGACGCCTTTTCTTCCTAGAGGTAGTAAAGTCCACTTGCAAAAAGTTTATAACCATATTTTTGTACAAAGCTCCGAATTTAGGTTATTTGCAGATTTAATATTTATGTGTACATAGTACAAACATTCCTGTGTAATGTAAAAAATGTGTGTAGGCCCTAACAAGAGCATTAATTGTTCTCTCCTTCCATATTACTGGCTCTTAGAAAATATCAAGACCACGCCCCCAATACCTATGCTCATAGACCAGGAGTTGATTTATTTGACCTTGGGACGTGTTCTGCTTTATTATAGAGTTATGATGATGATGATTATAGAGTTATGATGCTGACTGGACAACCAAGTAATTTCGCAACATGGTTTTTCCTTGTAGTGGTAAATCTCACTTTCTGTGCTAAGAACTTGACAAGTCGTATCGCCTGGAATTTCGTACCTAATGCTAGGACAGATTATAAAACAAACTTAAGTGTAAAATGTATAAATAATATCTAAGCAATTAAAGTTTAACTCATACCAATTTAAATTGCAAAGTCTTCCACGAATAATTAAAGGTTTAGATCTATAATACAAGTAGTCCTAGGAATTTATTATTATGCCTGGTTTATAATAGTATATTATATCATGAGGGACTAAAGTGCATCATTAAATCCCACAAGTGAATATTATTTCCTGAGGGCCCGTAGGGCCCGAGGGAAATAATTACTCAAGGGATTTAGGCACTTTAGTCCCGTGTGATATACGCTATTTTTTGCACTTTTGGGAAAATTATCATTAAACATTTTAAAAATTTGGAATCTGTCAATTTGGAAACTGACAATTACAATTTTACAATTTTACAGCAGGCCCTGGATAGCCCGAATCAGTTGGCAGTACTGAAGTGTATTGTCAGTCTACGTCAAATTCGAGATTTGCAGGTTATGTTTTCCTCAGTGTGTGTCAAATGACAAACAAAACCTAACCTACTAACCTCGTGTGTACAGGGTGTCCCATTTTCGATGATATTACGGGGTATCTCGAGATCACTTACAAGCAAAGATAGAGAGTTGCGGTTTTCGCAATACTGTGCTACTTTTTTTCTGAAAAAAAAGATGGTATAAACAAAATTTTCATAGCCCGCTTCGTTTCCGAGATACAGGGCGAAATTGAAAATATTGCATTTTGGGACCCCCTCGTATCTCCGTTATCCTTTAACATATCGCAAAGCCAAAAACTGGTTCTGATACAGTTTTTTACGTAGAATCCAGTGGCGTAGTCAGATTTTTGCTGTGAGCTGTCAATTCTTAGCTATAAATCAAAATTATGTTTTTTTAACGGAACACTCTGTATATATTTTTGTAAAGCTTATAAAATTTCCAATCAAACGAAAGAAAAATATACAGGATGTCCCGTTAAAAAAACACAGGTTTGATTTATAGTTAACAATTGACAGCTCACAGTAAAAATCTGACTACGCCACTGGATTCTACGTAAAAAACTGTATAAGAGCCAGGTTTTAGCTATGAGATATGTTAATGGGGGGTCCCAAAATGCAATATTTTCAATTTCGCCCTGTATCTCAGAAACGAAGCTGGCTATACAAATTTTGTTTATACCGTCTTTCTTTTTACAAAAAAGTAGGACAGTATTGCAAAAACCGCAACTCTCTATCTTTACTCGTAAGTGAGATACTCTGTAATATCATCGAAAATGGGACACCCTGTACATACATTTACCATAGTTACGGTAACATTTTTTTCCCTAGGGACTAAAGTAATCCCTAGAGATTAAATGACCTCCTTTAGTTCCTGAAATAAGTGACTAAAGTGCCAACTTTAGTCCCAAAAGTGCAAAAAATTTCATTGTAGTAGTAAAATACACTTTTTTCTACTCATGACATTGAAATCAGTCATTTTGACATTGAGTTCGGTGGTTGAAGTTGCATTTCAACCACTAGAGATTGAAATGCTCGGACTACCGGGATTTCAAACTGTTTGACATTCAATTGATGACAAGAGAAATGTCACTTTATGTTTAATTTGTTCTAAAGTGCATTAATTTGTTAAAATAAGTGAAAATTCGTAGAAAAAATAGTATATGTAACTCGTGGCTGATAAAATTTCAACGTCTCGAGTTACTTTTTTCAACTAGCGAAGCGAGTTGAAAAAAACCACTCTCAACGTTGAAATTTTATTTCAACCACTTGTCCCATAATATACTATTATGACTTGTCTATGGAGTTGGAATTAAATATTTTGGCAGGAGCTAGTTTAGGGTGAATTGTTCAAAAATGTTTACTTTCTCAATTTTTCAATGCCTGTATTTCACTCTAGTTGATGGCAAAATGGCAACCCCGAAATGTTTCAGTCTGCGTTACTATATGTAGTTACTGTCAACTATAGTTTTGTGATTTATGTAAATGTAAAATTTGGATAAACTCAGTGGACTGGAAGTGGGAGACTCTAAAAGCTACCACTAATAAAACTATGGTTGATTAAAGACTCCTACCAAAAAGGGCTAATGTAGCATAGGCTACTTTTGATATCTTGAGCACCTTCCAAAACAGTTATAGTATTCCGAGTGCTTGATGGCAATATTGTAGAATGCTAGTGCCATAAAAATTAAAAAATGACAAAACTGTTTATAATGCAGCAGTTTCCACATATTAACATATACAATGAGATAAAAAAAAAATTCTGAGCTGGCCTTGATATGTGTTATACGTTTGGCAGTACTGAAGTGTATTGTCAGTCTATGTCAAATTCGAGATTAAAAGGTTAGGTTTTGTTTGTTGTTTGCATATATATAATACACATATATTGCTGGTAGGGCCTGGAAACTTCAGAAAACATTACGGCGCCGACATAGTATCACTTGGAGTATAACGCGTCTCGTGCGCATGCGTGAGAATTCGAACTCCTTTAGAAGCGAATTTTAAACTTGACCACTTTCCCATTGGGCGGACGACGCCGCCGCGCTTGCGCACAACTCACCGTATACATGAAGGAGTTGGTTGTGTGTCTCACTTCATCGGTGAGTTTCCCACTCATAGCCGCTAGCAATATAGTAAGTATTAGATATATGGTTGTTTGATACAGACTGACGTAAAACTTAACCTGCAAATCTCGAATTTGACATAAACTGACAATACACTTCAGTACTGCCAAACGTATAACACATATCACGGCCAGCTCAGAATTATTTTTTTTATCTCATGGTATAACTTTTGTAATATCTTTAGATATTAGAGTTAAAAGGCCAAACATCATGACTTAATGAAATTGGTTTATAATTTGACAAAAAACATATTGACAGAAACACGTAAAGTTTGTAATTGAAATATAAATATTTTATATGTTTAAAGCAAGATATCTAATTTGGAATAGTTTTAGAATAACTTTAGATTGAAATATTCTATTAAAAAGCTGTTAAAACAAATAAGTGTCACCATGTACTACACTTTTAAATGTTTCCTCTGCATCATAATTTAAGAGAAAAGTGTAGAGGATGTAAAATTGGTTTGTACGTATCACTGGTTTTAGAACTGAAACTTATTGCAATATTCATTCTGTAATGGTTTAAAACCAAATTCTAATAAAATTTTATGTATAAGGTGAATGCTTATTCAAAATAAATATTGAAATATTTAATAGGCTTGATTCGTTCTGTAAATTAACCTTCTCAGAAATAAAATTTTTGTTTTAGAGATGTAAGTTCAAAACAACTAGTATTTATTAGTGTCGATTTTAGTTTCCTTGAATTTGTTAACTGAAAATTATAGTAATGAATATGTAGCTCATTTTCGTTGCAAAACAGAAAGACTTGCAAACTTAATTACAGGAGCAAACAATTCATTATATGTATAAGCCGATACCAATTCTACACACTATACATTTACTGGAGCGTATAATAATAATAATAATAATAATAAAGTCTTTATTCTGAGATGCCAATTATGTACATGAAAACAATATATATTTTTTTGGAAAGTAATTAGGAATAGAAACAAAGCATATTTTTGATAGTGTAAAAATTTAATGTTGCAATTCACAATGTAATGAATTAATTTCAACTAAATATTGAAAGATGAAATACATATTTCTGCAAAGTAAAATATAAATTATTATAAACCAAGCAACGGTCATGGAGTTAGTGGGTATATTTGTAAGAATGGTATTTACAGAATTGACGCTCATATTCCAGGTAATTTTTATTTTTGTACTTTATATGGTTTCCACTATTTGGAATGTTGGTAGGCATTAAGGTTATCCGTCAAGCTTTCAGTTCCTGTCTGACTTTTTTATTTATTAAGTATCTAGAGAGCCCTGTTGCAACAACTGGGAGTTACAAAAATATATAAAACTGCAAAAATGACATTTTCAATGACTCACAGAAAAGTTCGTTCTACCCAACCTTTAGTGGGGAACAGATGCAATCGGTAAAAAAAATAATTTGCATGTTAAAAGCCATTGCTATGTGGTAATGGTTGCTTTGTTGCAGCCGATCTTCAAGGATAATTCACAGGAATCTGTAACTTTTCTCCTTACTAAATTTTGCAGTATTTGATAACATGTTTAGGTTTTAGCTTCATTAAGAAAAAACTTGTTTGCGAGCAACCAATTTTTGTCTTTATTCAAAGAATCCGATAACATTGTCTAAAGCCAATTCTAAACATAGCAAATCAATGAGTGCAACAAAGAGGTCATAGTTTTGTTATTTGTGATAGATGTTTCCTTGGCATTAGAGTGGGATCTAGATTACATTTTTTCAGTTCGTTTTACAAATCGGGCCAAGCCATCATTAAGATTTTTCGAAAATCACTCTTCAAAGGGTAAAATGGAGTAGATGTGTTTTTGTATCGGGTGCCACAAAGCGGGAACTACTGCAGGTAAGAAGTTGAAATTCGGCAAATCATTTCTTTCTACAAATCGAGTCAAAGAATTTTCAGGATTTTTCGGAATTTACACCCTAAAGGAGTTAAACGGGGTAGATCTGTTTTTCTAATGATCGTCATTACGTGGTAATTACTGCAGGTAGCTATTTGATAGTCCAACTACGTACCATGTACTGCAAGAAAGAGGTGAACATTTTGAATGCTATTAAAACAGTGAATGATAAGGACATAATGCAAGGAAGTTAACAAACTTATTACACCATGTAATATTCCAACGGAAGAAAAGACTGAATACCTCAGAAATATTTAAAGAAAATGGAGAAACCAGAACTCGCCGGAAATATAACGAAAAATGCAAGTATAAAAACGACGGACGTGGATAAAGTATTAAAAATGATTTCAGAGGCTTTCACGACCATTGTCTTGATATAACGAACGCCTTTGGGATTGGACTTTTGTAAGGGTCTTCATCAGGAGGTAAGCAAAAGAGCAGAGTAACTGACTGTGTGAACCATGCCAGAGGCGAAACTCTTCTAACGACCAGAAGGAGAAATGCGAAATTTATAGACAAGTGTCGTCGCTGTTGAGAAAATAGCCCATTTTACATGGAGTGAAGGGAGAAGCCTTTGCCTTCATTGCTGTTATTAGGGTGTTTGTAAATCTTAATAGCTTCGTGAATATTTCTGCTAAATAAGAATGGGGATTTGCAGATAATATTATAATTGTGTTCGGTGATCGCTGATGATGAAACGAGAGCCGATCTGAGGCAATGCTGGTGTTCAGAGATATGAGTTTTTACTGAATGTCTTGTTTCACCATTGTAAACACCTTTAGATGACAATGTGTTTAATTTATCTTTGGGTGAAGGAAGAACCTGCGAGATCTTGCTCGTTGGTTTGGATATTGGTTTTATGCGTTTTTTTTTCGAAGAAACTTGGTAGATATAGGGAAGATAGATTATTGCTGCAGGAGGTTCGGCTTTGGGTGGCTGTAGATAAAGATGGCGATTGATTGAAGACTATATATTTCTAGCACGGTAACCGTTGTTCCTAAGATATTTCCGAATATTAATAAGTTTAATGTGGATATTATCCACAGCGAGGTGTACAAGCGAATTGATGACGGAAAGTGTTGGATGATGATGGGAATCGGCATGTAGATAGCGATCAGTGTGAATGGCTCTGTGAAACACAGAATGACCAAGTTTGCCACTGGGTTGGCGAGAAACATGTATATCCAAGAAAGGATATATATGGAGCGAGTAAAGATAGAAAAAAGAAGAAAAAACGAGCGTCAAATCGAATTATATATATTACGGTGGTGTAGCTGGTATTAATTGGCAAGCTGCCACGGTACGACAAAGCACAACGCTTGTTTCTCAGTATAGCTTCTACACACCACTTCAATATATCGGAATGTTTATTTCCCACTGTATTTGCAATTGGCATAAAGGTCGGATGCCCCCCCCCCCCTTTAAAAATGATCCATGCTTTATTGCTCCCAGAGGATGGAAATTTTTTAGGGCAACCGCTAACAATGGCGACAGAGCGCACGTATGCTGAAAGACACATTTCGTCACGGACGCGTATTTAGCTGGCGAAATTTCTTGGGGAATAGCCGACGATCGGACCCCAACACGTATTGAATTATACTCTGTGCGACACCAAAGATCCATTAAAGGCGTGACAAATTAATAAGCGAAGAATACCAAAATGTGCAGTGCCTTTATATAGACAGTGGCGACAATACAACTAAGCCACACCCCAGCCGCCATATTTATGCAAATTTCTAACGGGCGTTTATTTAAATCCGTGATCAGAGTCGACTGTGATACGTGTTTTACGTTTGGCAGTCCTGAAAACATTTGAGATTTGCAGGTTAAGATTTGCGTCAGTTTGTGTCAAAACTGACGCAAAACCGAACCTGCTAACCTCGAATTTGACATAGACTGACAATACACTTCAGTACTGCCAGAAGTATAAAACGAATCACAGGTGATTTAGCATAAACATGGCGGCTAAAACCACGTGATCTAGGGAGCCAATCAAAAATAGGACACCCCATTGTCGCCACTGTCTATATAAAGGCATTGTACCAAAATGTAGAGTCCCTGTATATAGGTTACTAAGAGTTGGGCAAATAGCGGGATACATTTTGATTGGTTTGGATCACTTTTTACAAGGCATGTGTGATAAATGTGGCCTTTTTACATAGTTTGTAACATGTTAGGACCGATAGTTTCACACATGCAATTCTAAATTTTAACTAACTTGGTCGTATATTCCTAATAGTCGGTTCTAAAGATCCTAAGAATGATCAATGCACTGAGAACTCTCCCATCAAAAGCAAGTTAGCAAGATTGGTTCTCATAACCTCTTTGTTAGACATATGTCAAATATCTAATTTGGATCAAAAATGTATGTCAAATCAGGCTGTTTGCCCAACTCTTAGTAAACTATATACAGGATCTCTACCAAAATGCAGAGCCAGTAGATATAGAGAGTACCGCCACGTCCGCCATGTTTGTTCCTTTGTCATATGCGTCACTTTGAGGTTTTGTAACACAATTCCGTCAACGTGACATTTATTGGCAATCCGAAATTTTACTTAAAATTGGCAAGACTGTAAGTCTATGTCAAATTCGATGTTAGTAGGTTAGGTTTTGTTTGTTATTTGACACAAACTGATGGAAAACATAACCTGATAACCTCGAATTTGACATAGACTTACAGTCTTGCCAATTTCAAGTAAAATTTTAGACATAGCTCAATCAGTCATTGCTGATGGGAACAAAAATGGCGGCGATGGCGGCATTTTCACGGATCAAAGAATGGCGATACTCTCTATATCTACTGGCTCTGCCAAAATGATACCTAAGGCGCCCTCTGTTAACGAGTGGCAGAATTTAAGTAAGCGCGACATACGCTAAGCGAAATCTTTAATTTGGGATTCGCTTTTGCATATCCCTGCAATATAATTATTGGAGAGAGGTAGGGATGTCGTTAGTGTGTTAGCTATATTTTTCAAAAATATCTTCAAAAATTGCAACGCTACGAGGGCCCGCAATCTAGAGTTAGTGAAGACGCAATCTTTTAAATGATGTAATTACCAAATACCATGAGTGCCAACAAGTCTTTAATTACAGCAAATATACTCAGATAGGTTGAGAACTTATAAACTCCAATAATCGCAGCATGCAATAATACAATACTTGAAATACGGAAGGTATCAACAGCGAAATCAGCAATAAATGGCATTTATTAAGAAAACGTTGCATAAAATAGCCAGTATATATAATAGCAATATCATATTAGTAACTAACACAATTAAATAAGTAATTAAATGTCAAACAGTAAAATTAAAAATTACATACTAAGAACAGCTTTAATTTCTTATTGCTTGCGGTAAAACTACATCTCATACAAGGCAGATTTGTGTTTAGAAGTTTTTCGAGCGTGTGCATGATGGTTTCAGTTCAGATTTCAGAATTGTTTCAATAGATTAAATTGCAATAAATTAGTGAACAATTTAGTATTAAAAAAAATCAAGGTTGAGCTATAAATCGTAATAATAATAATAATATATAATGGTGAGGCACTAACACCCCATGAAGGAGCTTGGTCTACATTGGGAAAAAATTCCAAAGATAAATAATTTAAGAAAATTTGACTTTTTTAGGACCGGGAGTAGAAATCACTTTCTGTGAGGTTAGAACAATTGTGATAGAAATAAAGCATTATTTCGTAATTTCGAAATTTTCTTTATATGCCTTATGAAGTCAGCATTATAAGAAATGTCTATTTGATGGTATTCGTTACATACGCACAATCAAAAGCTGCTAATTATTACGGTATAATAGGTTACTTGCAATGGTTAACAGTTGTAAGCCATATTGGCTACATTGGATACATTTCACGTAAAAAAATATGATTTATTTGAAATCGGCAGTGAAGTAATCCATTGTTTTACGACTTTTTTGTAGGTGGCGAGGCGACAGATAAACGTCAATCGACCGAACATAACCTACAAAAGTTGGTTAAAATGTTGTAATTTCACGATTTCTTGATTTCAAATGAAACATAATGTATTCCTCGGCACTAAAGTTCCTTTTTATCCCTCATGTGGTTTATTTGCCTTGGCCGTACGGACCTCGGCAACTAAATCCACATTCGTGATAAAAAGCTAAACTTCAGTGCCTTGGTATACAAACTACTATTAATTTGAACCCAAAATGAAAGAATGATATAAATACGGTTTGCAGTTACAGTAAACGTTTCACCATTTTCTTTATAAAAGAAATGTTCTATTGTGTAAAATGGACAATGTAGAAATTGAGCCTCAAAATACTACCTACATTCGGCCTTTCACAGTTTCACAGGGGGTTCTTGAGCACCACGCAATAGCGAAACAATTTCAGCAAAATATGTTTCAGTGTGTATATTGAGATATTGACATTCTGTTTATTTTTGATGTATTTGTATCGAATCATTTTTTGATTTTTTCTATCCGCATTATAAAACATAAGAGATAAAAAATGGTACCTTTAAACTTTGTTAAAAGTAAAAAAGGCAACATATACAGGGTGTATTCAACTGAAGTAACATAAATGATGCGGGTGAATCCTTGAGTTAAAATAAGATTAGTACAAAGTCGTACTCTTAATTAATTAAGAATACCTTGACGCAACAGTACTCATATTTACATACGGGAGTATCTATTGCATGTAAAGTTCAATTACTCACCTATTTCCTAAACTTTTATATCATATTAGAGCTTGATGCTGTAATGGTGATAAAAATGACGCTTAAGGAATAACAGTAAACGACGGACGGTAGCTAATTGCTAATAGTATATAATTGCGAACCAACAGGAGATCTTTCGTCACATTCATCTAGAATTTATCTGCTATTTTCTCCAGTTATCACTTAATCAACAACTTCCGCATCGAAGTTTGCAGCTGCATTGTTGCACATCAAGGTCGTAACGCATTTGATTTGAACGAGAGATACCACTTGGGATTAAGTTCTTATTAATTTCATTTTCCATGCAGACGCTAGCGTGTCAGATAGCATACGCACGGTTTGCGTGGAATAATTACAGAAAATAGGTGATCGGACACGATCTCACATATTGCGGTCAGTGATTAAGTTTTCCAAACCAAATAGAACCATTGAATACACGCTCGCGGATATAAAGGGAAAACTAAATCTGCGTGAATAATTATGTCAGGTGCAAAAGAAAGAAGGATCTAATTGGCCGCAGAGGACGCAATAACGCACTTATGCAGTCTATAATCCTATTTATAAAGCAACATGCAATTAGTGCGTGGTATATATTTTTCCCCCAACGGTGCAGTGGTCACTTCTTCGTGGTGCTTCTAACAGATCGCAATGACGTCTCGGAGTTACGTTTGCTTGCACACTCAGTTCATCTTCATCTTAATCCTATGTGCTTTAGTATCATCGGAAACCTTTGACAACGCAGCTGAGTACAAAGTGGTTGACAAAGTGATTAGGCAGTGCTCGTTAGCTCCAAATAAGTACTCGTGTTTAGCCAACAAAGCGGCTGTAGCAATGGAACGAGCAATCCCTCTGGACATCCCTCTTTTCGATGGAATTGCCTTTTCCCGAAATGAAGAAAATATCACCGATCTGACCGATTCTAGATCCTGGAACAGTGGAATAGATCGTTTATATTCTGCAGTTTCCCGATTTTTGGATTCCCATACCCTTACATTGGATTTTACCCAACAAGCGACAAGTGAAGCCCGTGATGGTGATGGAGGAGGCGGCGGCGGCGGTGGCGGCGGTGGAGGCGCTGGCGGTAGTGGTGGAAAAGGTGGCAAAAAAGAGAAGAAATATCTACAGTATGCTGTGATGGTTTTGCTAGGCGTTTTCGGTATTTCGGGGCCACTGATCATGCAAACTTTGGGGATTATTGCTGGTAAAGCGCTGATTGCCAGCAAAATTGCTCTCCTGATTGTAGGCTCCGTGGCCCTCAAGAAAATATTTGAAAAGGAGCCTGGACATTCGTCGGTGAAGGTGCACACTCACACAGTTCACGACCATCAGGATGATGACTATGACAGAAAAATTAGTCCCGGTGCTTTTAGATTTTTGAACACCCTTTAGAATAAATGGCCATAATTGGGTTTTGTATATTAAACAAGCTGAATCAATAGTTCAGTTTCTATTTATTTTTGTGTTTATTACATTGCTCCAGTGCTGCACAATGTTGTTCTACTATTTTCTAAATAAGGATTTTACAAACTATAAAAAGATTTTACTACGGCAAACATAATTCACCTGATATATGGTTTTCCTTGATTATCATTCAATTTAAGCACTTCCTCAGATTAATTAATTTATTTAATATAGTTACCTAGCTAAGTAATTTTAAAGTTTTCTTAGAGTAGCACATATTTATTTTTTAGTGTGTATATAACGATTATAAGATAGAATGTATGTCAAAGGATTTGTTAGGAATTTACTTCGACGAAAGAATTTTATTTGCAAAACACTTAATTATTTAATTACATCCAATAATTTTAGTTATAGTAGATATTATTGTCTTATTGTTTAGAAAATTTCGAAAATTTATTCTTTCCAAATAGCTAGTGGTTAATTACTCGTAAAATAACCTTTACAAGAATGTTGATTTTAAAGCTAATTATACCTAATATTTTGAAGAAATAGTCCATTTACCATTACGCTGTTATATTTCTTGACCAGTAATAAAAAAGATCGTTCTATTGTAGATTGAATATAAATGGAACTTGATTATAATGATATTGGCAGTACGTGTTGTATGAAAAATATAAACGCTTTAGATTATTGTAATGAAAAGCTTTTAGATTGTAATTATTGGAAAGTATTTTTTTCTCATCTATATTTGCACAAATGAATATATCTGAATGTATACTAAGTTTCTATACTCAAAATACTACCTTCTCGTTATGCGATTATGCGCTTCTGTCTATAACGTTAAAGGAGTTTTAGAATATAAAATGTTATATAATTATGTATTTACTTTGTAATCCTACAGCGATATCTCTAAAATACATAAATCGTTTTTCAGCCTTAAAACAAGCATTGCAGTAGCAGTCATGTAGGTAGTTTTAGTAGAACTTTATTTACTTTTTATGTAGGTCACTTATTATTTACTTAAAAAACAACAGATGCAATTCAAAAACAAAGAAGTTGCGGAATTGTACGATCAGCAGTAATTCGAAAGGAAATTTCGTGTATATTACATTCAGAAAAGCATGTAACCTAAGGATCTTGGTTCAGCATCTTAAGTGTTACTATTATCCTCATTTAAAAACTAGAATTTTTGTTTCATTTTAACAACAGAATAAAAAAGTCTGTAAAGGGCTTTTCACGGAACCTCCCTCACAAGTAGAAGCTTTGAAATAAAAAAATTGAAAATATCAAAGGAAAAAAAGAATCTACTTTTTTAAGGTGTTCGGCCTGTATACAAGGGTTGCCCCAAATATAATGCACAGCGCCGTTTAGATATCGTGCAGTGTAACATAAACAACTGATCTTGTTCTCAGTTTGTAGCCTGAAATCTAACGAACACGTTGGTGTCCAGTGTTAGTGGTTTTAGTGAAGTGTAATGATGTCCGAGAGCGATAACGACAGTGAAAACAAATCCTTGGCTCACTCTTTCATTCAGAGCATTTAAGCCAGGAAAACGGACTCCTCCAAGCGGTTACTTGAGTCTGGGGGACTCAAATCTGGTCGAGAAACGTTTCTCCTTCATTTTCATAGCGAGAGAGCAGTTCACGGTAGATTTAGTGCGTAGCCTTCTGCGCAGGCGACAGGAAATGAGAAATCCAACGTGCTGCACCTGATTTTGAAATACCTGTTGGTTGTTCTATCTCCCTCACCATTATTCCTCGGTCTTCATCAATTAGGGTGGCGACAATAGCCGCGTTAGTGTTATCTTAGGTGACGGTGGAAGATCAGCCAGAACGGGGATTGTTTTCAATGCGTATACCACCTTCACGGAATCGCTGAGGCCATCTTTGTGCTGCTCTACGATCCACTGTATGAATACTACACGCTTCATTTAACGCGGCATTAATTTTGGGCACTTTTTTACCACGAATTAATTCAATCTTAAAGTACGCGCTTTGCTCTAATCTGAAAGTGTGAGCCAAGGATTTGTTTTCACTGTCGTTATCGCTCTCGGACGTCATTAGACTTCAATAAAACCACTAACAGTGGGTACCAACGTGTTCGTTAGACTTCAGGCTAGAACTTGAGAACAAGATCAGCTGTTTATGTTACACTGCACGATAGCTAGAGGGCGCTGTGCATTATATTTGGGACAACCCTCGTATGTTGGGTCCAGAATATTTTCTTTTTCTTCAAGGGTAAAAATCTGAGCTATGTGCAAAATATTACTTTTAGTTAAATGGGCAGAATTTTATTTTTTAAGGTGCTCACCCTCATCCAGTATATTATATTTGACAGAATTTTTTTGGTTTCGTGCCAAGTAGCCATATAATAATCATGCAAAATATCGTCCTCCTCCAACAAATAGCTTTTTTTTTTTTTTTTTTTTTTTTTATATAAATTGTTTATTGCCAGATCAACAAAAAGAAATATTTGTTATACATAGCACTGATGACTTTGTAAGATCAAATAATTAAAAATGACATTGTAAGACTATTTTTATCGTCTTAAAAATAACAATATGTTGTGTTGAATTAATTCGCTTTCTTCATCTGAAATTACCAGATCTTGCGGAAGTTTCCGTTTAAGTCTGGTATGTATGTTTCTTTGACACAGTCTGTAATGAACTGCACCACTGCACTCACTAATGTTGTTTATAAAGTTTTTGGCACATTGTCGAGTAAAGTCTTGAATTGTTGATAAACCCATTTCGTAGTGGAGTTGGTCGTTTCTCACGTACCACGGAGCGTTAACGGCTATTCGTAACACTTTATTTTGTAGTCTTTGTAGCTTTTTAATATTTGATTTGGATGTATTATACCACATCGGCGAAGCATATAATGCTAACGGTCGAAGTAGGGCTTTATATAAAAGTATTGTGCATTTGGGTTTAAGATGAGATTTTCTGTTAATTATGGGATAAAGTTGTTTGAGTCTACTGTAGCACTGAATTAATTTTTGGTTAATATGATAGCTCCAACTTAATCGCGTATCCAAGTGTATTCCTAGATATTTAACAGCTGAGTCTTTCGGGTTCCAAGCTACAGTATTTCCGTTGATTTCTATGTTGGGAGCATCTGTAATTTTTCTTAAGGCAAAGATCTTGGACTGGCATTTAGCTGGGTTTATATGTATGTTCCATAATTTAAACCATCGACTAATTTTATTAACTGCTTGCTGCAGGTCTGAAATGGCTACATTTAGGTCAGCGTGTTGTGTGAATATAGCCGTGTCGTCGGCAAATGTAGCTACCGTAGTTGCCACTTCGGGCATGTCCGATGTAAAAATGTTGTATAGGAGCGGGCCCAGAATACTGCCCTGAGGTACCCCAGCTCGTATTGTTTTCACTTCGGATATGCAGGAATTGACTCTAACAGTAAAGGTTCGGTTTTCCAAAAATGAAAAAATCGTTGCCTTGAGGTAGTTCGGCATTGTAATGTTCAATATCTTTTTCTTCAAGCCCTCAATCCATACCTTATCGAAGGCCGCTGATACGTCTAAAAATACTGCTACGGTGTATTGTTTGTTTTCAAAGCCAGACTCGATCGTTTCGCTAATTCGCTGTAGTTGATGGCAAGTTGAATGTTTTCTTCGAAATCCGAATTGGAAAGTGGGTACTATGTTATGTGTTTCTATGTAGGCTATTGTGCGTTTGTATATGATTTTCTCCAGTAATTTTGATAAGGTCGTTAGAAGGCTGATTGGTCTATAGTTTCCCAGTGTTTTCTTATCCTTGCCTGGTTTGCTGAACATAACTATTTCGGCGTGTTTCCATTTTTGAGGAAAATATCCGAGTCGCAAGCATGCGTTGAATATGGATGTTAGATAAGCTAAGGCTTTGAGTGAGAGGTGTTGTAGTATTACGTTGGATATTAAATCATACCCCGGAGATTTTCTTCTAGGTAATGAGTCTATTATTGTACTTAGTTCCTTGGGTGAGGTTGGATTAATGCGTTCTGTAATTATTCTGTAATTATTTCTTTCGATTTCGTTTATTATTTGCATTGCATGTGTTGCATTGGTTGTCATGACTGGAGTAAACGTTTGCTCTAGGTGTGTGGCAAAAGCTGATGACTTTTCCTCGTCAGTTATGTACGTTTCATTTCCATTCACTGAGCTTAAAGGCGGCATTTCTTGACATTGTTTTAGGATGCGTCTTGTGGCTTTCCACATTCCGGGATCGCCAGGGTCTATTTCTTCGATGTGTTTCTGATACGAATTTATTCTTAGTTCGTCGAGTTCTCTTTTTTTTATTCGATGTGTTAAGTTGTTCAGTTGCCTTTTAACTTCTTGGTTTCGATTTAATACGTCAGATCCACTTCTCGTGATAGGTGATATAAACAGTAAAAACAGTCTCTGGGGCTGCAGGGCAACCAACCCCGAAGGAACTAAGCTCGAAACATTTGCTACAGAGTACTCATTTCAAGTTTTAACGCCGGAACAACACACCTACTTTCCATATAGAATAGACCACCAGCCTGACATCTTAGATATTGTACTACAAAAAAACTTCAATAAGCCGATTTATCATAAGGTTGTAACGGAACTGGACTCTGATCATCTCCCCGTCTTAATATCATTTTCAACAGTAGCGCAAATTCAACAGGCCACACCTAGGTTAATTAAAGGACCTGTAGACTGGGATTCCTTCAAGAAAGAACTTGATCAACGCCTGAAATGCCCAACTCGATTCGACAATAACAATGACATTGATAAAGCAGTCTCTAACATCACCGCCAATATAGTGGACAGTGTAAAATCAACCACCAAACCCCCAAAGAGAACTAAGTTTTATAACAATTATCCCCCTAGATACATTATCGAATTAATTAAAGTTAAAAGCCGACTGAGACGTGAATGGCAAATAGCTTTTGAGTTATACAGCTAACAGTCAAACAGATTAACAGACAACGGACAGACGGAATTTAAAAAAAACTGTTTTCGTCATCTAGGGGCCCTGAGACTCGAAGATCTGAACAAATCTCGTCTTTTAGACGACGGAAGTAGCAACTGAATGATTCAGTATTTGTTTTTTTTGTATTATTCGATTTTTACTATTATTTTGATATTTTGATGAAAGATCTCTTGTATACTCATAATTATCTACTATTAGTAATTAGATACCATCGTTTACTGTTACTCCTTTAGCTTCAGTTTTGTTATCACCATTATCATCAAGCTTCAATATGATATAAAAGTCTAAAGAATAATGTGAGCAATTGAACGTTGACTTAATCCAGAATTCGATGGCAATGTTGTCTTAGTAATTCGTGGGTTAACGTTTACTACATAAAGACATTCATTATTATTGTTTTGACATTATTTTATTTTTTTATAAAAAATACCTGTTTTATAGGTATAACGTTCATATATTTACACTAACTTCACTTTATAAATGGGCGTAAAAGGTGGTCATGTCCCTATTTGATTCGCTCTCTAATGATATCAGGTTTGAAAGACTTAATTTTACAACTGACAATGTTAAAATCGAAAAATATTCGTAATCTACACAAAAACATAATTTAAAAGCTTTCAAACCGTATTGCGCTATCATTGATAGTAGACGAATTATTCCGGGAAAAATCTCTCTCTAGTAAAAATATATCAAAAATTCTAGGATTTGAACGTGGATCGTAGTAGTACTTGGATTACCGAACATTTTATCCAATTTGGCTTTTATCGTTTACGTCCACCACATGTTGAACGCCTTGATTTATATACATTCTACGTATTGTATAAATTTTTAGCACAAATACGAGCTTTTGTGTTACGTAATTGTTAGCTATAAGAAAAAATCGCACTTTTTAAGGAAAAACTTTACTGTTTTCAAAATATTCACCCTTGACGTAATAAATTTTTTTGTTCTTTGAAACCAGTTCTCGAAACATAAACTGAACTCGGCTTTTAGTAGGTCGTCAAATATCCGCTGAAATTCAGTAACCGCCGCAGTTGAGTATTGAACTCTTTTAACACATATGTTTTTTAAAATCTTTGGAAACAAAATGAATTCGGTATGGTGGACGAGTCACCAGCTAAACTCCATATTCGTGTAAGAAACTTAAAGTTTTTGCTACCGTATGCGGAGTTGCATTATCATGATGTAACAAAAAACACGAAAATCGGATTTTTATCGTTAACGACTCAATTTTAAAAAAAAATTGAGGAAGACTTTTGTAGGCCAATTAGAAATTATAATTGTTGCAACTGGACCACAGTGTCTGAAGAAAACAGCAATGTTTTTTTGCACTGCGAATAACTTTTATTGGCATACCCTCATTTTCCAAACTCAAACACTTGATTGTTGTTTAGTTTCGCGGCCATAAATGTAAATCAAAGACTCATTACCGGAGGCCGTAAGTTCTAGAATAATCACTGTAGACCTAGTCATACAAGAAAAAGTGAGAGTTCTACATATATACGCCCCAACAGGAAATCCCAATCTACACGAAATGTAACAATTCTTCCATGAAGTACAGTGCACAGTCAGGAAAATGCAAAACAAAAATGGATATCTTATTGTAATGGGGGAGCGGAATGAGCGGGTGGGAGAGCATGGATATAAGGCGAGATAAATAATAATGGAGTGAAAGTGATTGACTCCTATATCAAAAACCAACTCCTTAGTGGAAACATTATATTTAAACATAACACAGAATAGAAATGTTAGAAAACCCAGCCGCAAGAAAAAAAAGGAAAGAACATGAATAATGCAGATGCTCTAGAAATAAAAGACAGGTAATTATAAACTCCCTAGAATCAAAGAACATAAAATACATTGTAAGCTTTATGCTGAAACCTAACGAAATATGGTATAAATTCAAAGAAGTCTTAATTCAAACAGCCAGAGGAACATGCGGGACAAAACTGATAAACCAAAACACCCATAGAAAAAGACCACTGCTGGAATGAAACAATAACAAACGTGACGCAAATTTAAGAAAACTAACACAGAAGAAACCTAAATTATATAGAAAAACGTAAATCAAAAGAAGCTGTAGAGCAAACAAATTATGTCTCCTGGGAGGAGTTTGGAAGAAAAATAGAATAAAACTACAGAGTACCCATTTTATCATTTCACCTGACGGTTTTCAAGTAAGCAACGTATCTTAAAATCCTCATGCTACCTTTCGTATAAAAGTTTAAACTTTGTGACGTGATACTTTTTTTATATAAAAAAACTGGTTTTGCAATAAGTTGCCTTTGGATTGCAAGATGTGTAGCCTATTTGCAAACCTTCAGGGGAGGAATAATAAAATGGACACTCTTTGTAAAACAATAAAAAACTATTCGAATATAATAAAAAGGTTGATAGTAAATCAAGTTAAGCAGATACGGAAATCAAAAATGAACTAGGAGAATTGGGAACTACCACTGAAGGAGTCCTGAGAGCTTGCAAAAGCCACTACCAAGACAAATTTAAAAGTAAAGAAAACTAAGAAAAAATAGAGCGATGAAAGATCATCCAGAAAGTTAGAACATTTGCAAAGAAAAGGGACAACTACAGGAAGTGGATAAAGAATCCAGAGCTGTAAGGCATAAATGGGATTGAGAAACCAGGAAAAGACGGAGACTAATCACCTGTAACAATATTAAATACATCTTTGAAGATCGTGTAAACTTTTCTAACATAAATCTGCACCAGCTTACCCGTGTCTGTCTTTTGTTCTTTAGTAAACATAGGTGGAAGTCACTGACTTGCCAGTTTCTTCACACTCAGCCGTTAGTGTAAAATGTTATCTACTGTGAGGTCATTCAGGTTTTGATTAATCTTTTAACGTACAATTGCGATCATCCAAAGGTGCCCGGTTTTTTGTTACTAAGATAATTTATTAATTTTTTTCCATACATTGTAACTGTCTATTGTCAGTGGCACTCCTTTTTTTCAAAGCATTTAAAAATAAAGTGATGACAGTGACATATAAAAAAGTTTGTAACGCTTACGATTATAAGGCAAAGTTTAAAAAAAATGGGTGCATCTTTGGATGATCATAATGGTATACAGTCCACGTTTAAATGCGGTAACCTAGTAACTAACAGTCGAGAACCAACGCCAAACGCTGCTACAAAATGTTGGTGACTTAGGTCATATGTCAAATTTATAATCGTAGAAAAGCATTGCCTGAAAAGCATTCCGTGGACAATCCCTCGTATTATATTTAAAAAAAAATGTTAGTGTATATTAGAGCTGTATAATATAGTATGATTAAAAATTATTTCCTAATTTGTGAATGCAACTATAAGCAATTTAAAAATCAAATGTCAAGCTTGACATTTAGGTATAAACATAGTTGCATTCATGAATTAGGAAGTATTCCATATCCATACTAGTATAGTAGTGGGGAAGCATTTCTCTGTAATCCAGGCACAGAATAGGTTTCCTTCAGGGGTGCGACCCTGCCTACACGAGCTATGATTTTTCCCCTACTTCCTATAACTAGGAAAAATTATGTCCTTTAGCCAAATCCTATCCATAACTTTAATATCCTTCTCCTATCCCCATCTTCCACTCACCAATATGCTCGGCAAGCGCGGTGTTTTAATGCCAAAACCCCCCAAATATAAAAATGTCAATATCACGGAAAAATTACCTCAGGTAGGTAGAATTCACCATTCACAACCCCACACTGTTGGCAAGCCAGCAGGCAGCCCCAGATGGATTCTGAGGGGGCAAGAGATTGGCATGCGGTAAAGAAAAGCTTCTAGTAGCGACACACAACATACAGACACTGAAAACAACTGAACATTTGGCAGAACTGGAAGAAGAATTGAGCCATATTAAACGGGATATACTAGGAATATCTGAGACACGACTCCCAGGTGAGCAGTGTAGCACCCTAAAATCAGGACATGTCCTCTTCTAAAGAAACTCGGACCAAAATTCGCGAAATGGTGACGTGGCTATCCTAATCAATAAAAAGATAAAACATTCGATTACAAACACGCACGCAGTCTCGGATCGAGTCATTTATGTGATTTAGGCTATCCAAACGATACCTCCTTCAACTCATCCAAGTCTATGCCCCTACCAGCACATCAGACGATGAATCCATAGAACAACTATATGAGGACATCACAATGGTTAAACAAACAGAAAAATCCCACTATTGCTTAATTATAGGTGATTTTAATGCCAAAATTGGGAATAAAATAGATAGTTCGGTTAATATAGGAAAATTTTGCACAGGAATTACAAACAGCAGAGGAGAGAAACTACTCGATTTTCTTCAATATGAACACCTATTCTGTATGAACACCTACTTCAAAAAACCATTAAAAAGCAAGTGGACCTGGTGCAGTCCGGATGGGAAGACTAAAAATGAAATTGATTTTATAATTTCAAACACGGAATCTATAAAAGTAAGTGGACCTGGTGCAGTCCGGATGGGAAGACTAAAAATGAAATTGATTTTATAATTTCAATCATGGAATCTATAACAACAGATGTATCGGTGTTAAATAAGTTCCATACGGGCAGCGACCACCGACTCGTCAGGGCTTCAGTAAAAATAAATACTAAAATTGAAAGAAGAAGGTTACTGCAGAATAAACTTTTTCCAATGTTCGACCTATTAAAAAATAATGAAGAAAAATACCAGACTGAACTTACAAATAAATTTGCACCTTAGAACAAACTTGAAGGTTTAGACCTAGATGATTTATGCCAAAAAATCACCAAAAACATGCAAACAGTTGTAAAAAGGGTGTGTAGTCAAGCCAAAAACAAAACGAACAGAAAAATAACAGAGGAAACACAAAAACTGATCGACCTGAGAAGAACCTTATACAGAAACTCCAATTAATACAAAAATATGAACTCGACCATCAAACGAGAAATTAGAAATGATATGCGAAACTACAATATTATAAAAATACGAGAGACAATCGAAAACAACAAAAATATGAAGGTCTTGAAAAATAAAACGTCATATAGTAAACAACCGAATCAAAAATAGAGAAGGCAACATAGTAACAAGAACATCTGAAATTTCTAAGGTAATCGAAGATTTTTATACCAACTTATATGCATCCAAAGTGCCCAATCCGAATGCAAATGAAACAGAACCAATCATACTAAATGTCAACTCTGAGGAAATTCCAGAAATTATACAAGAGGAAATATATGCAGCCCTAAACCAGATGAAAAACGGTAGATGTCTTGGAGAAGACCGTATAACTACAGAAATGTTAAAGATAGGTGGTAAATCTTTGATCAAGGCTGTACAGCTCTTTCTAAACCGGTGCCTATATGAAGGAAAAATACCAACAAGCTGGAAAAACGCGGAAGTAATATTGTTTTTCAAATAAGGAGACGCCACAAATGTAGAAAATTACAGATCTATCACCTTACTATCACAAGCGAGGTTGAAATGGAACTGGGTTGGTGGACATGTCGCTCCCAAAACATCAAGTGAATGGGTGAGTCGCATTACGAGATGGCGATCAAGAACAACCAAAAGAAGCGTCGGGCGAGGTGGCTTGACAATATCAAAAAAATCCCTGGGAACATAAGGCACCAAACAGCACAAAATAGGACAATTTGGAAAAATCTAGGGAACGCCGGTGGGTGAAGGAAGGCTGAGAAGATACTGGATTAAAATTATTTTTGATCATACTGTATATAAACCCTAAAGGTAAATAAAATATTTTAAGAATTGTTTTACTGAATTAACTTACACCTTCATATTATTCGCTACAGACTAATTCCTTGGAAGTGTACACGTTTCTAGAGGCTTTGGTAACAATTCGGGAGGTCTTGTTAGTTTAAGTTACTTAGAAAATGTGTTGTGGCATTTTGAACGCTTTCGGGAATAAAAAATAGTCTTAGGGAGCTATATCTGGAATGCAATTTCGATATGAAAGTAGGTACTGGGATCAATTATTGTTTTTAAACAAACTTGTTATGAGTAGAAGATTGAAATAGTCTCTAATCAAAGCTTTTTCGCAATGCAGAATATATTAACTGAAAACGGAAATTTTCAATTTAACAGTCAGAGTTGTGATTGTTTCATTGGCTTTGTAACAATAATTAAACAGATAAATTCACGCACGCGTTATACAGTGCGGCCATAAAATATCTGTATATGGGAAGCTGTGAAAAAAAATGCTGTCCTAGAATAATTCGTATATTAGAAGTAATATTAATTTATAAAATTGTACAGTTACTGGGAATACTCTATAATGTGTGAATTTAAACGAACCGGTATGACGTACCACTATACGCACATAGCATAGGAACTATGGATTTCTAATTGTGGCTGGCATTTACCTAGCTATATTAATTTCAAAATTAAATTTATAGCAAGAAATTGTTAAGTGTTGTAGGATTTTGTTACGATTATTTTGACATTAACCTCCATTTTTACCTTATTTACTAACGTTAGCTCTAATGCTCTGGCTCACCTTAGCTTAAGCTTCTTAATTGTTATGGGAATTTTAAAGGAATATAGGTAATGTTTACCTGCCATCGCTAACGCTGGAGTCAAGGTGGCAGACATGGGATGGTCCCGGATTCTCGCAACATCTCTTATCAAGTTATGTGATGCTTCTTGTAGGAGACAGGGCCCTCTGAAAGTGTTACGTAGGTTTAGATAATTCATTCCTGATATTACATTGTGTGACTTATTTGAGCGAATCTGTGCGCGATATCTAGGATCGAATAGCTTTTCAGACGTTTGGATGCAGTGAGCGTTGGCACGGCCATTTAGTGACTTTCGCCCAAGTGGCCGGTTTTGTTTTGGATTGCCCGGTGAACTGGGAATAGCCAACAATAATTCTGGCGTTTGCCCGTTGGAGGGGATTTGTAAATCGCTATTTCTTCCCAATTCTTATCGTTGGATTAAGTATGAAATTTGGAATAGACATTATGTAGGTAGATTTATATGGAGACAAAAAGTAGTTTTTCATTGGTTTGGATAAATCAGCACCCCTTCTAAAGATTGGAGCAGTAAGCCATTTTCCAGCTGAAGGGTTTTTCTAGTTATTCTGGTTTCTCTAGATTTTCGGATTTTCGTATGGAAGGCTTTTTTCCTTTTTGGGTGAATTTTGGATCTCAGTATGGACTTGGGCAGCTGAATTTCAGTTTATGTAATGGGCGACGATTACGGCTCAGCGTTGACTTCGCTTTCGTAGTCTGCACGATTTGTCTACGTTGGTACCGTTCTAAATAGAATAATTGCGATTGCTATACTTAAATTATTATATTTATACAAATGCAGTATGTAGTAAATTTCGGGAAACCTCAACGTATAATGACATAACATAGATCATCTTAAATTCGCTCGAATGAATTCTGATTATATTTGAGTCATTTTAGCCTTTTGCCGTGCTAGAATTATTATTCACTCTATACAATATCGAGTTGCATCTCAAAACTAGTTATACCCGAACACGGATTTTGGGTAGATGGCAAAACGAAATTTAAAAAGCGAAAATTTGATCTTCCTCCCCACACCGAAAGGTGTAAGGGGTATTGATTAATATATATATAATTTGATTTCAGGTAAATGTGGTAATGCTCTTTAAGATTATACAATAATTAATTATAGTAATAAAAAATGTAAGAAAATTGTAGAGACATGGAACTCAAACTAAACTTAATGGCACTATTGAATTTTATGGAACTATAGTGAGTTATCATATTTCTAGTCAGTTTAATTCACTGGATGACAAAATGTTTTGTTTTGTGTTGTAGCTAGCTCACTTATAATAAATATTTGTATTTGTTGTGACCATCATTACCTAATAATCAATAAAAAAGTAAAAATGTGGAAATCTAAATCCAATGGAAGCAAGAAAAGAACAATTTTTGGTTTAGGTTGACCGCGAGTGTTTCAAATGCCCTTTTTTGGTTGTACCATCAAATTCTTTTTTAATTTTCTCCAGTAAGATATTGATCAGACACAATATTTATTTTGGTTTTTATTTATAATGTTGTTGGATTGATTCAGATTAAGAGTTGCAATTAAATGCGTGAATGCAAGTTGAAACGCTGTATGTTATTTGGGTTGCATACCTGTAGGCGTTCTGTGAATCCATAAATTTCGTCTGTCGTGAAGCTGAAATTGAGCAAGAGTGTGAAGGCCCGTAAAATAGATCCAAATCCTTTGCACAAAATTCAAATAGATAATACGAACCTAATGACATAACCTACCTTTACTAGATAATCAATTACAGTTTTAATATCAGGTGAAAGTTGTGCTGTTTAAAAGTGAGTGTTCGTTTAAATTTTAGGCTAATCTTAAACACTGTAGAATTTGCTTTCGTTTTATTTGTAGATGTAAAATATATTTAGAAGTTATATAAAGAAATAAAAAATTTGATATATGTATAAAGTACTCACATAATAACAAAATATTAATTAGTCACTGTCTTCGTGGAAGACGCAGGGATTACACTATTTGTCTTAAAATTATGTAAAACTTGGGCATACTTAAGAAAGTATTTTTAATATGAGATTTAATACAATTTTAACTTGAATTATTTAACAGAGGTGCGATTGTCAGTTAATAAATTTTTTTAATAAACTTCGTAAGATATAAAATAATGCTGCTGAAATGGCCTTTTAATCAGATATCTATCTACATCTACATGTCTATGTTATAACATACTGAAATTTCTTTTTAAACTATCTAAACTATCTGAAAACCCCATTCTCTTAGTCTATGCTTCTGCTCGTCATGATTATTTATTCATTATTTTAATAATATCCCTTCTGTAATTAGAACTGGATTTAGATTTACATTTTGTCTACAAGAACCAAGATATACAAATGTTTATTCATTTACAGTATGATCGAAAACGTTTACCTTCTAGAGGACGGTGAATTAAAAACAAATATTTCTGTTGGGAGTGGTGAGTAAAGGTTCTCAATAATATAACCTATACAATTGTGATAGAATCACAACAGAATGTTTTATACTGAACACAAAGTGGGGATGTGTATGGAAAATGGAGGAAATCATTTTGAACAGCTGTAGTTGTTTTTGTTATTAAAATTTTTATATATTTAACAAAAATTTTTGTATTTGTTAAAATGGCATTACTGATATGACCTTAAACTGATAGATAAATGCCAATGTGACTTTTAATACCACGACTGTCAATATAAATCTATATGGTATATACAGTGTCCGCCAAAAAGTCGGCATAATATGGGAAATTTTTTTATTTTGGATATTTAAAAAAACCTTTTTACGTCAATAATTGTGCTTGTTTAAAACCCTATTTAGCCCCTATCATATATACCGAGTCATTTTTACTTCTTTAGAATATTGAGTTTTTCGAAATTGTCAAAATCCGAAAAGCGCTATTTTTCGGAAACTAAGTAAGATTTCAATGAAATTTTTTAAAGCGTGTTATTTTTAGCGAACAGAACAATCTCAAGACCAAAAAACCTCTAAGTTTTTTAACTTTAGCTAAAAATTAATTTTGCAGTTTTTTAATGTTTTTCAAAATTTCACATATCAGGACTTAATATTAAAATTCAATTTTTTTTATGTGAAGACTTTAAAGATTTATAGTGAAAAAATATAATATAATATGTTAATTTTTATTACTTACCGAAAAGTAGTATGTTTGCATAATTTTTACGTTTTTTATGCAAGGTGCTTTTTAGGAGAACTATTTTTCAATTCTAATTAATATCTATTTAAATTGCTTCAACAAACTCTAATCTAGCCCTATTAATGAATTACAGTTACAAAAATCCTGTAAATGTTCTTTTATAGTTATTTAAATGAGGAGATTTTTTAGTGATGGGCTTATTCGAATCAAAATAACCGGTTATCCGGTTATTGAAATAACCTGTGTAACTCGGTTTTCGTTCCAAGTATTCGGATGAAAAATAACCTCATCCTGATACGTACTACGTGCCGCGTCTCAGCGTTTAAAAGTTTTTTTTTAAATATTATTGTGATACCATGTGTATGAATAAAAGATGAAGCACCTACTCAACAACGCAGAACCGTAGTAATCCTTGGTATCAGGAACTTGAAGTTTGGCATGTAGAGTTCTTTCGTTATGTAGGGAAGTGCTAGGAAAGGAGTTTTCGAATTTCCCCCCTAAAAGGAAAAAAGGGGTAAAATGTCTTCTCACGAATTCCTCAATATCTCTAAGTCCCGATAATATATCGATTTGTTCCTAAAAACGTAATTTAGGATTGTGCAGGAATCAATTCCTAATGGTGCAAATTTGGGTTTAGGGGTGAATTATAGAACCTTTCATCTCTCCTGTGCTTATTGAATCAGACCATAGTTTTTGGGAATATGTGTTTTTTAGATCTTTAAAAAGTGGTTTAGAGTTATTTCGAATTTCTTTCATAAAGGAGTAAAAATGGCGTAAAAGTAAGGAGTTAAAGAAGAAGTTATTGCTTTTTTCGCCGTGAGTCCAATGTAGAACAAAATAGGAGGATTTCTGAAATTCCACCCCCAAGTGGTGGAAACTGGTATCGTGCTATAATGTATCTTTTAAAAAAATACATACATACAAGTAACAAATAAGTGTAAGTAACAAACGGTACATGATATGAAAGAAAAAAGTGAAAAATAGCGGCAATTGACGTTAAGACAACCTAATTAAAATTCGAGGAGGCCCGAAGGGCCTCTTTAGAGAACGTTATTGCTTGGTAACTTGATTCGGAAGTGTTACGTAAGTCGCTAGTATCCAGCAAGGTCTTTATATTATGAGCTCGAGGCATAGGTTGGTGGTCTTCATAATTCGCAGCCACTGAACTTGGCTCGACAACAATACAACATATATGATACTAAAAGTTTGCTTTCTATAAAGAAAAGGAAATTAGAGGCTTTCGGGCATGTTATGAAAGGTGTGAAATATAGACTCTTGCAAAACAGCATGCAAGGCAAGATTGCAGGTAAACGATGTCCTGGGCGTAGGAAAACAACATGGCTAAAGAATCTGCGTGATGGGTATGGCATGGTCGATACAAACACACTGCTTCGCTTAGCTGTTAAAAAATTACAGGTTGCTGTGATGTTAACAAACGCTCTCTCACAAGGACATGACACCTGAATAAGAAGACGACAACAAGATGCTAGAATTTACTTCAGGTAACTGGTGGCAAAACACTCAAGAGAGCTGGAATAGTACTCGAAGGCGAAGTCACGCTCATGTGCAAGTTAAATTACCAAATGAGGCAGAACACATCGTCGCAGGGGCAAAGAAGCCTCGAATGAAGTCAGGGCTGAAGGAATTTCGCCTTTCAGATCACGCTCCTGATCTACTCCGTCATAAAGACGCGGAAAATAGACTTCCAATAACGTCGCCCTTTAACCGAATCGACTTAAACGTGAGGGAAAACAAATTCAAAACTCCAAATTGATGAGGTGCGCCCCAAAAAGCATGCTAAACCTGAAGAAAGTGATAACTCAGTGCGTTAAATAGCAGGAAGCAAAAAGGTACGAAAATTCAGGAGCGAACGCACGCAAAGGGCCGCGCTGCCAATAGCTGGGCATAGATACTCATTCAAAACCAGCACGAATGTAGTACATTCGTGGCGGTTTTGAACGTGTGTCTATGCTCAGCTAAAATCGTCGAGGCGAAAATCACGGCGCGGTACATTCGGAAAATATCTAAACGACTACACGTAGCTTGCAGCCCATAACAACAGCTTATAAATTAGCAGAATTTGCTTCTGACTGACTTTCAGTTACAATGTGATGCTATTCACTACAGAACAATGTAGACATTTTGTCTTCCATACCAAATGGTATAAAGGGTTCGAGATGACAGAAAGTACTATTTCTTGCAAAAAATATACCAAAGTAAATTTTATTTGGAAGGAAAAACTAGAAACTTTCTTAGACATTTCAAGAGCCAGAAAACAATTAATGCATTAGAAAATAATATTATAGTTGGCAGTTAAACACACAAAACGCTTCTATGGAAAGATGTTTTAGTTGTACTTTTTTTATTTATAAAGTGGAAATGAATTTCGTATTTGTATAGATATCTAAATTTTTGCAAAATATTTTTGTGGTGGGAAGTGTGACTTTTTAGGTTAATATTTATTTTTATATGAAATCCCGTTTCACCAGTGGCCGACAAAGAAGTAAAAATAGTTTCTCAAGAAAAAATCGAGCAAATCGTTTCAATCAAGCCATTTATTCAGTTTGTATATCGTAGTAACCTAAATAAAACAAAACAATCATTTATACAAAAACTAGAATGCACTCCATACTAGAATTTAACAGCTCTGACACTGACAGAGACGAATACGTTCGACTATATTTGCACTTAATCTCGGTTACACTTCCCTGAAATTCTCAATTGATCTCCTTCTGAAAGGTTCGTGCCAGCCCTTTAGAGATTGGTTTAAGGTACCACAAACGACAAACTCGTTAATTTAGCGTTCATTTCGTACATCAATCGATACGAGTATTACTATTTGGAGAGGTGCCGCAATTTGATAATTTTTATTATTATCACCAGTTTCTTTCATGTATAAAAGAATTTGGTATATGTTAGCATTAGAGTTTATCTTGAAAGCAGTGACAAGAAGCGTCGCAATTTCTTATTATATGGAGTCGGAACGGACTGATAACTACATTTTATCCAAATGTATGGTTCGGATTTGCCGTTCTTCGTACATGACAAGCACATTTATTTGCGGTTTCTGTATTAAGCTTAAAATAAGTGGAATTCTGGGAACGTATAAAGCGCTATTCAGCGTTCAATTACGTTCTGTTAAAATTTAATTTGTACCGACGAAATGTAACTTTGTTTTGTGCAGTAAGCCGCAGGGAGATGATTCGTTGCTGGGCAGATATAACGCACGTAGATAGAACACTTTAATATAATTTCCAGTTGCGCGGTTTTGTTCAATCCCCTTGGAGTTTCCCACGTGCGTGTGTGTCTGCCAATTTTCCATCAGAATTACGTTCCGCTGCAATTATAGAATGCGAGTTAGATGCTAGCTGGTGCATTTTGTTAGCTAATCTGTACAGACTGGCCCGCCCTTCATTATACAGGGTGGTCCGTAGAAAGTAACTAAATAAATTGAAGACAAACGTGCCCAAAACATGTTTTACTAATGACTAAAACGGGCTAAGTATAAATACACAGGATTAAGTAAGTTACACTTAACCTTGAATTACTGATTAATTTATACAAGAAGAGATAGATTAAAACCGTAGAAAAAAAAATTGCGAACGTATTACATTTGCTACACACGGGAATTTATTCGCACGTAAAAGAAAAGAAAATCATAAATACTTCACAGCAGGGTGGTACAGGAATCGTCTAGTCGTGTAGCAAACGTTTGCCAAGCTAGGTCCTGAGCAGGATGGGGTGGGTTGTCCGGAAGCGCCACTGGTTTGAGACGGTCCAAACCAGAAAACCTACAGGTGGCCGTGTAAATTCCTAAACCACTAGCTGTTTCACAAAAAAAATAATAAAAGACAGAAAACACCAAGACTCGAAATAACCTAGTTATTTATTTACAGTTTGTACACATTCAAAATTCTGTGTCATACTTGGAAAAGGCAACACAATTCTGTGATAATAGTATGTAAATGGAATAGTTTGTAAATGTAATCTTAGTGGTATGTAATGTACAAGATTTTATATTAATAAAGTCGAAAATGTAACTACGATAATCGCAATTCGTTCGAGTACCCGTGTATCAACTACGATAGTGACTTAAATATAATTAAAAACAGCGATACCGGAATGCGGGAGAATAGCAAGTTCTGAATCGCTTGATTAATTAAGTAAATAATCTATCTAGTCGCGAACCTCTTCGAATTGGTACCATTTCGCCTAGGGGAGTGCTAATACACATAAAATGGTGTATTTACGGTGCTCATATTATGTTAAGTGTCAAATTGATGCTCCCGGAGACCTCGCCATAGTTTAAATTTTCGAACATTGACAAGTACTTGAAACTTGAACGCGACTAAAGCAGTACTACCAACGTAAAGATATTAAATGCATAGAATGACATTATCTTATTCCACAAAAGTAATTGCACGTGATGTACAACGAAGTTACACAATATTCCGCATGTAAACCGGCATGAATTTCGCTAGCATATACCTAGGTAAGTACAATACATAAAGTAAAGATCATAGTGCCATAACGAACGATATTTTCAGTTCAATAAACACCAAAAGGTAGATAACACTAGGTGTTGTAGATACCTGGATTGTGCACAGAAGGGCCGCTACATCAACAGCTATGGGGGATAGCTATTAAGATGTCCACCAGCTTGAATAACCTCCAAAGAGTCGGCCTTTATCTAACTTTGCGGGTGAGCAAACGTAGTCGAGTGCAGTCACCATGGGGAGAAGCCTTGCATGCGAACTACCACAAGTGCTGAGGGGCTCGGACTGGAATGGGATCGTTGCTCCAGGTGCCTTAGCCAAGTAACATCAATGCCACAGGCATATTAGATCCCGAAAAATCGGAAAACGATACAGCAAACTAGGACGAGGAGGCCTAAATACGAGACGTTATCGAAAAATGTTCAACGGCAACCATAAATTAACATACCAGAGTTGTAATGTGGCCTCGAGTAAGTAAATTGCAGAAATATATATTTATCCCAATACAATCGGATTCATTTTAGCAATATAACACCCATTTCCTATTTCTGGATGGCAGATTCCTCAAAGAAAAATGGAAACTACGTAATCCACTTAAGTGAAAATTTCCAAAGATCACATGCAGCTCCAAAAAGGAAAACTTAAAAAATGGTCGCCGGAAATCGTACTATCAAAACAATTTTCAAAACTGTTACTAAAAATTCCCTAAAAATCAAGGATTTTTCAAGTCCCAAAAATTGCAAAAATGAGTATGCAACCAAAGCTACACCTAACGTATGCAGGTGAACCTAACTATATGAATGTATTTAAGCTAAGAAATTATCCAAACAATCCTTAACTATATCTAAATGTAAAATTACACGTAACAAACGTAACGTAAATAAAAAAGGAAATGTTTTGTTGTCTCTTGGTTAGTTGCAGTTTTGGAACTGTGTATGCTGTGAATATCCTTAGTGTCATTAAAACAAAAAATGCGATGTAACTGTTAGTAAATAATCAATCTTGTGTAATCTACTCTTGTTTTAACTATGTATTTTACTTACGTGCCAGAATGAAGAGAATGTTTGAAATTCCAGCAGCATCTACAGTGTTTGAGCTCTTTTATTTATAGTCCATTTGCATTTTTTTATTACAGAGTTTCTACGGCTTTAGCATAATGAAAAGGCCATAACTAATTTAATTTTATGGAAAAATCATATTTGATCTTTGAGTTTCAACATGTAGTTTTCAAATATTGAATAAATGTTTGTGTTTTATAATATCCGTATGCATATTTCAAAATTCACTAATACTGATATAAAACTTTTAGTATAACATTTAATGTATATATTTTCTATGTAATTTATATTCTAGAATGCCCAGAATTTAACTGGTACACTTTGCAAGTTTGCATGTTACCGCCTGTACAAACGATCATTTTTCAGACAATTAATGCGTTCAAGTTTGGACGTACCATTAAGCCATAATCGGCGTTTGAATCTCCCGTGCTCGAGGACTTGCTGCACATAGTCGCGTGCAGCTAACCACGACGTAACCCTACCTACAGATAACTAGGGCATGGCCCAAATAGTGGGAAGACCAAAAGGGTATAAAACAAAGATGCTTGGTTTGTTTAAGGCACTTAAGCGAATAGTCCAATCCAGCTCTACCTGGAGGAGCCAACAGTCTTAGGCTCTCTGGGTTTAGCCGAAGCCGCTAGCAGACAGAGAAGTCCTCTGCCCCCCACCGAGATTCACAGAGTTCCTAAAGTATGCTGAAAAAGAGCCGCTGCGAGGCAACGAAGTACTCGTGACCAAATCACAAATGGAAGTGGGCGATGTGCGCGCATTTTACATCTATTTATACTGTCTGACCCAAATGGAGTGGCCGAGGGCCAATGAGCCTGTAAACTTCCATTTGTGATTTGGTCACGAGTACTTCGTTGCCTTTTCGCTGTGTAAGGTTTTCGTAGCTACCGATGATGACAGCGTGGCTGTCGAAATACGTATTTAGCAGTTGTTAAATATTTGTGGGGTGAGGGGTTTTAACGAATTTGTGATAATTTCAAACCACAGGCTCCAGCAGTTTTATACAGTAATGCAGATGAAATAAACAGCGGACAGCCGAAGGTAGCCCGTTATAAAACTATTATTACAGAGGAAAAATTCCCTAACGGTGACGTCGCATGCTTCGATTACTGGATTCTAATTAAGCTGGTTTCAACTCGGCCCATGTTAAGAATTTGCTTAGCCCTTCCATATGCGTCAGACCTTAATACTCAGGTTAGCTAGGCAAACACTTGCGTAAATACGCACATACTAAAACACAGTATTAGTTTCAATTTTAACTCCGAAGAGGTATAACTATTCTAGCTATGAGGGGAAGGAAATAATTAACATGCAGAATTTTATATAGTAAAAACGTAATTGGGACACAATGAAGTTATTATACCTAATACCGACAAGAAGGCAAAACAAGGTTGTAGTTTGAAGCGCAAGGTTTGGGAAAGCTCCAGCTCCCAAAGATTTACCTGATGCCATAGAAAAGGGGCCAATATCTGACGAGGAGCGAAGATGGCCCAAGGAGAAGGTCACCTGGCGGGTAAAAATGCTGGGACTAGGAAATTCCAAAGGCAACTTATTCAAGCCTTTAGCGAATACCAGTCCAAATATAATGCATCGTTGGAGTCTGAGGGAACTTAATTAACGACAACGACACCATCCAACAGGTTTAGCAGTTTAGAAATAAGTGAACAATATCTTCTTAACCACTATCACATCGCGTAAAACTACGCAATAGGGAGTGGCCACAACAAATGTTCGATTTGTTTGCGAGCTTCCTGCCTTCTGTTTTTCAGCCAGAACGATAATAACGACAGCTCCAATGAGGTAACCACGCCACTGCTGGATGCCATTGGGCGGTGAGCCGGCGCGTGAATACGCTCTGTACCTCACGCCCAAAGCAAACACCTCAACTCACAAGCCGAGATCATAGGCGTGCGCACCCGGAATTGTATACGGGCGAAAATACCTGATTGTGCATATTTAAATGTGGATTTCGTTCGTTCTCTTCATTTGGAATGAGACAGTTAGCGATAGTTTTCTTAGGACATCCACTTTCCTAGTACCCTCAAAACGTTCTATCAATTTATGAATTGGCTTAGCGGACCAGGTCCCAGAGGCTCACGATAAATTGTCAAAGCTAATGCACAATTTTTATCAGCTTCTTCCAAAGTGTAAATATTTTAATCACATATTCGCTTCGAATATGCATTTTAAAAATGTTAACGGAAACGAATACAAGGACTGCGACATAAACTTGATTCGTAAAGTTAATTTTTTATGCAACAAGAATCACCTGTCATAACTAATTATTTCAATAGTTTACGGTTTCCTTTGTTTTTAAAGGTTCACTAAACATTTTTATTTGCGACAATAAAGATAATTCCGCAAATTATCTTCAAAACTACTCACTTTTGCATAGGAAATAAGAAATAAAAATTATGAAGAATTAAAAATGCAGTCAAGAGATGTAAAAAATATGGAGTGTTTCATTTGAAAAAAAAAAAAATTTTAAACATTGCTCTGTTAGTGATATTTTTCACTTTTAAACTATTGGTCAGAATATCAAAAGTAAGATTTATACCTCCCACACCAGTTGACCGTGGCAGTTCACAATATTTTTAAAGTGTAGAGCTAAATACCATCTATAAGTTCACCATCGTAGCAGTGAAGGCATGATACAGCTTTTCCAGAAGGTTGAGTGAGATTATTTTATCTTTCGGAAATATCTTTATGTAATATTTTACTCTTTATCAGTAAAGTGAAACAGATTAAGTGGAAAAGAAAAAACCATTTTGTTATTGTCTTGTTTATAATATGATGAATAAAAAATAATGAATTGTTATGTATGTAATTGCTGAATCTTTAGCTTAGCTTAACGTCAGCAAGCAGTTAGAAAAAATATGAATCTAAATGATCAGAGAACAAGAACTGTGATAATACAGCGATATACATATATAAGATTCCTTGCGCGATATAAAATTTAAATTGCCCATTCTATTCCCATCAAACTTAGTTATTCGATGTTGCATGTAAATATACCATCTTTACCTATTTAGCTAGACTCTCCTTGCCTCAAGTTCAGGTGTTTGCATGTGTAGTCGACATTGAGGGTGTGCTTTGTAAACTTGACAATTGATTTCTCAATTTCGCTGTGTACATTTCCTTACCTTTTTAGTCTAGTTCAAGTACATTAGATAAATTGTGCAAGTTAAAACTTAAGTTGTTAAATGTTTTGAACAACAGCCAAGAATTTGAAAACTAAAAAACAATAATATTGAAGAATGGCTTTTGATTAATATTAATTAAAAGGAATTTTAAGTTTTCGACTCTAGATATAAAGTGACTTAGTAACATTTTAAAATTCTATTTACTTTTCAAACGAGAGCTTTCGGTTGAACTTTACTTTATAGTAATGCATTTTCAACTTTTTTCCGAGGATTTTTGGAGGTTCTGGCCTAGAAATTTAGATATACTACTTGCGCCCACTTAATTTTAGATGGACGTTTTTTGTAATGTTTTGAAACCTTTAGGATCTTAAGCATTATACTTAACACAACTTACGGCGATAGAAATTCTATCTGTAATTATATATTATTATTTGTTATTGTAAATTGTTACTGTCACTCTGACAGTAAATCGGGGAGAGAAAAGACAGCCGACTTCTCAACCGGAGTTTGTAGTGGGTTAAACCAAAGACTCTCATTTCAAGCTGAAAAAAGTATGAGCGCCAAGTAACAAGTAATCCAGCACTTTTACTAATAAATTAAAAGGTACTCGTCGAAAGGCGCTACTAACCATTCCCTGAAAAAGAGAGATAACGGCAAGGGCGCAAATAAAATTCGCAGGCATAGACAACGAATCAGTACAATTTAT
This sequence comes from Agriotes lineatus, assembly GCA_940337035.1. Lineage (NCBI taxonomy): Eukaryota > Metazoa > Arthropoda > Insecta > Coleoptera > Elateridae > Agriotes > Agriotes lineatus. The sequence goes on from OW679198.1 coordinate 82,514,407, forward strand.
AACAATAACGGTGCTCGGTGTTACATACACAAAAACACGGCAAACCAGATAAAAAATCACCATAAATATCTCAATAGGAGGGAAAATATTACAGTAGGGAGAGTTGTTTTAAAAGTCACCAAAATATATGTAATTAATTTATGAATATTTATTATAGATAAATAATATAAAAAGAGTTGATTGATAAATTAGCAATTTGCGTTACTGGTAGGTTACTTGGTAAAGGCGTATGACAGCGATAATGTTATTAAAGGTTAAATTTTGGGTTTCGTGTTGGATTTGACCTTAGAGTCACATATGGAAGAACATTCAGATGTTCATAATAATTAAATAATGGTTCTACAGACCCCAAGATTTGGATTCAGAGTAGGACATTATATAACCCGGAATATGCTCAGTGATTATTTAAAATTCTCATTGATTCCAATGCGTCGGGTAAAGCGACTTAATTAACGCAATATCTTACAAGTCGGGGATTAATTAAGTTTAATTCAACCGTGTTGTTCGGTCACTAATATGAAGTGAAAGCCCAAAACTTTAACAAGGCATATGTAGGTTTTCTTTACAAAAGCCAAAATTGGAAGTAATACTAACTTGGAGGGTATGTGCGAAACATCCCAAAATTTCAATTAATCGGTAAATCTGCCTGGAATAGGTAATTTCTACGTTGTAATGTACTTACGTAATCATGAAGACAATGTGATATTTGACGGATACAATAAAATCTAACGAGAAACACAATTGCACATTAAAAAGAATCCCAAATTGCAGGTTAGGTCAAAGCCCCAAAGTTTTGACGCAGGGTCAAATAGAATAGATTGAGAAAGACCTTCTGTAGCTAATCTCTCAAGCAGCAAGCAGCTGTCAAATATGTCGTTTTTAAAAAAGGGTAAAATAATTAGTAAGCAGACGCATGATTATGTCATAACTACACTAAACCATGGATGTTAATGACATTACAATTTTTTCCAATTATCCATATTTCGTTGATCGACAGTCCTGTCAATCAGTGGCGTAACTTCAGATTTCGGGCCACCCCGCGAAAATTTGCTGCGGGCCCCTTATAGGTCCTTAATAAAATCAAGTGAGTGAGAAAAACATCAAAAATAATAATCACAATGCATATAATAAATAATAGATTAGGCACTGCAAAACAATGTCTTAACTAAAATAGTTAAAATATAAAAACGAGATTTTAAGCAATGTGCTTACGCCTAACCTTAATGTTTGCAAAATCTGTAATAACCTCTTGCAATTCTATTTTATCAGCGATCTCCGATTCAATGGACAATAAAATAGATATTCATGCATTAAGGGAGATATGAATATATTTTTCCCTGAAATTGACATGTGACCGAAGGTAAAGAACATGAATATCTCCCGTGGTGCATACAATATTTTATCTACTAGCATATTCGTAAAAATAGTATGAAATTTTAAAATGTCATAATGACATTTAAAATTAGAATATGTAAGTCACATCAAGGATTGCCTCATTGTATGGTTGCTAAGACGTTAATTGTAGTTGCATTGTTACCATGAGTTTGAGAGAGAAATAATTTGACAAGTCCCTTGGGAGTTATAAGTAAAGCTGATAATTATATGCACTCAAATGTACGAAAATATGCGCATATATATGCATACATTTTGTTGAGTATATATGTTACCGGAAATGTATGTAATCCGTCATTATATAGAATTCCTAGGAAATGTATATAATGCCTAAAATCGTCAGGAAATGTGTGAAATAAATTTTATTATACACATTTCCTAGGAATTGTGTACATTTCCTAAACTAGAATCGGAAATGTGTTAAATTCGGGATGTTATGTCAGTAGGTTAGGTTAAGTTAGGTTAGGTTAGGTTACTAGCACTGAAAAATCGTCTCACTGCTAAGGAAAACTTCAGTTCATCTGTATTTTATTTTTCATTCATTCACAAATTCTACAGTATAATGTTGATTTTCATACATTTCCTAGTACCATTTAGGAATTCCATACAATGCCTAGGAAATACATACATTTCCTAGGAAATGTATGTATTAAAAAACCTTTGACTAATTATTTTACACATTTCCTAAATTGGCTCGGCATTATATACATTTCCTAGGAATTGTATACAATTCCTAGGTTTCATACATTTCCTGTAACATATACACACAAAGTTATAATATATGCACATAATATGCTCTAATGTTTTTGAAATTAAGTAGGAGTATTCTAAATAATGTAATAATTGTAATTATTTTGTATGATTATATTTATTTCTTTAATTTTTATTCAAAGACGTCATTCATTTTAACGTTTGACTATATAAACATGGACTGCCAACGCCAACTTTACGTTGTATATCAACATAAAAATGAAATTTTCTCTAACCCCGCCAGACTATTATTCACCCAACACTCGAAGTTCGACTCTTGAAATGGATTTTATGTTGTCTGATTCCTTATACATTGCTTGTATGGGAAAAGTGGGGGTTGCTGGCAGTCTATGTTTATATAGTCAAAGATTTTAACAGGGACTTCCCCTGTCCTCTGCTTATTTCGATACACCCACTGCGCTCCAGCGGCAGAAAGTGAAAGTACAGTGTGGTTTTTAAAATTTTTTAAAAACTCAATTGCAGCAGGCCCTGGATAGCTGAATCAGTTGGCAATACTGAAATGTATTGTTGGTGACATTGTAAGTCTATGTCAAATTCACACACAACTAATTCAGGCTATCCAGGGCCTGATACAATTGAGTTTTTAAAAAATCACTCTGTATATATCTCAGTTGCACACAAAAATTTTATGAATAAATTTGACGAAATAGCAAATTTCACAACAAAATCTCTAAATATAAATATAAGCAAATATGCAAAATCCAGAAAGTATGCTCAAAAACGTATAAATATGCAAAATGAAAATTGGATTAAACGATTTTTTTTCACACAATTAGTATAGATATGTAAAAAGTTTCTCCGGCATATCAATTATACAAAATATGCATTTGCCATATAATATCAGCTTTAGTTATAAGTAGCTTTTCATATTTTGTTTCTATGACGAAAATGTACAATATTATGTTGCCAGTAGATAATAGCTATTTAAAAGAGCGCTCTATACCCTCTCCAAAGTTTTTACTGCGGGGCAACGGTGTGGGCAGAGGTAATATTTCGAGATGCAGTGGGCGGTCTCAAATCGGTGCTAGACGAGATATAAGTACCTAGGAACAGTCGGTGACGTCATAACTTTTGTAATAAATCAGTGCGGACTGTATTTAGCAATTTTCGAATTTGACGTTTTATGTTGTTCCCTTATATGGGACATCAGAAATTTGCACCTTAAAATTCCCAAAAAACTAGATAATTGTGCGTAGCATCGTTTATTTGTTAGAAAACATCGTTTTAATTAATTTTATCTTGAAATTTTGGAATATTGAAAAAAAAATTAGCTTGGCACATTCATATTGCTTCATGGAGAAAATAATGTTAAGATAATTTTGCAAAATTCCTATTAATAATAAAATGAGAAGTAAAATTCTGATAGACCCATGTATAGTGCTCTTACGTAACAAGAAATGTAAGGACCTATTAACAATAGGCGATACATTCCGAGTTATCTTATTATATTTTTCCCGCTGCTTATCGAAATTTTCCTAGATTTTTGAAAAAATCGTTTGGTTTGTCACCTGTCACCAGGATTAGTTTTTGTGAGTCGTGTTACCTGTGAGTGTCATATGTCACATAAACACTTGCAATTTATAAACAAAACGTCTAAATCTGCATCTTGCTTTGCTAATTTTATTATCCTAGGAACTTAATAATAATATTAAGTTCCGTTGTCAAGGGAAAGCCGCAAACAAATATAATCACCGACTTACACGTTTTGTTACTAAGGCTGTATCACTGACTTACATGATCAGCAGCGGGAAAAAATATTTTCCAATCTTTCCTGGTGAATAGTGTTTCTGACATAATTTTTAATTTAGAAATTTCATGCAGCTGAAGCTACCGAAACAGGCAATGTTAAAAATAAGAACAGTTTTGTCGCAATTTCAGGAAAAATTGATGATAATTCCGATTAACAACTATTAAAAGTTTAGAAATTGTTTCACGCTTTTAAACTCTTTTATTTTATCTAGATTATAAGATTTTTTTGCAAAGAAACAAATGTTTATAGGAAATGAAGGTGAAATGTAATTTTTATAAAATATTTGGAAAGCTGTTGCTTTGGAAAAGAGATTTTTTTCAGTCATTTCGCACAAAGCCTTTGGATTTAAAAACTAAAAACGTTTGCCGATTGGTGTAAATTTGTGTCGATCAGGTGATTACAAGAACAATAGTATGAAGGCTGTTCTGTTACTTATCAGTGGCAGGCCATAGAGGTAAATAAAAGCAAATATATTTACTCATTCTTTTGGTGGTTCCAGTTGCAACTTTTACGAAGTTGAGGTTAAAGCGTACAGAGACACGATTTTTATGTTTACATCTTGTTGGTAGTCTACTAGACAATGCACTATCTTACAATTATTTCAATACTTTGGTACTTATAAATGAACATTTTAATTGTATTTCTTCCTCTTTTCCTTCTTCTTCTTTTTGAGGGGTGGCGGACTGTTTTCAGAGTAGTATAGTTGGCCGAGTCTTCTTATTGCGCAGCCTGGGCCTAACCCATTCACCTTTAAGGAAAGAATACCTTTTCATAAGGACCATGACCACTGATGTATTTCGGAGGTTCCTGGAAAGCGTACGGGCTTGCTTATTGGAGCACACATTTTGTTCTGTAGAAATGTCAAAATAACATACACAATGTCGTTAGAGAAACCTGTCAAACTTAAAGGGTATTATTCTTAATAATTTAGTTACTATTTTTCAAACCTGGTGTTTGTTAAAAAAAAATGATGAATTTATTTTTCAATGTTATTTCTAAGGCACCGCATACATTATACCCCGTATGCTTTATCATATCCAGAAATTATAGTTCTTAGTAAAAAAAAAACATTAAAAATTCTTTTCTAAGGTGGTTACGTGTATTTGTCGTTGTAACATTCGGCTTTTCGACACCTAGTTTAGTGACGGACCATACTGATTCATTAGCTTATACCTGTTGCTGCCATGCCACCACTATTAAGGGCGAGCATGTTCCTCGTTACTTATTACAACGGGACGCCAGAAATGCTTATACCGATGTAGCGACAGGACGAGGATGTCTTCGCACTAAAACTGATTGTGAATTAAGAATTTAGTTCATGCATTACGGCTTGTCAAACCGGGACTGACATACCCAATGCTTTGGTTTCTTGTTTTTAGTTCCGAACTGATGTCATGCTCGAACTAAAGTATGATCAGAAATTATTTTCATCTAGTACGCATGGTATAGAATCGTTTCTAATTTATAAATGAAACTACGTTTATATTTATGTCAAATTTGACATATGACTTTTAAGTGACTTATAGTTGTATTCATAAATTAGGAACTATTTCATAGCTATACTAGAAGAAAATAATTTTTGATCATACTATACAGGGTGTATCTAAAAGGTACGTCCGGTTTCGTATGCGCGTAGTACGTGTCAAAATAAGACAAAAGGTCTATCTATACGAACATACGTCCTTAACAAAACTGTTACCGCGATACAGGGTGTTGAAATTGATTTTTTAGCGTGGCATTGATTTTTTTCTAATCAGGCTGGAAGAAAGTTATAGTTATTAACGACATAAGGCCGTTAGTAAGCATCTAACAAACGAGGATAAATTTATGGCCGAGGCCGTCAGGCCCAGGCTAATGAATTTATCCGAATTAGTTAGATGCTATAACTGCCGTATGTCGTTGAATATTTTTCATAACACCTACAAAAATTGAAATTTTAGAGCACTTAAATGAAAAAGTTGGTGTTAGAAAACTCGTCTTATCAGAGTCACCTATGGAAAAAAATTACGTTTGGCTATACTGAAATGTATTATTGGTGACACTGTAAGTCTATGTCAAATTTGATGTTAGTAGGTTAGGTTTTCCGTGAGCTTTGACACAGACTGACGCAAAACCTAATCTGCTAACCTCGAATTTGACATAGACTTACAGTTTCACAAACTATACATTTCAGTATTGCCAATGTTAAAATGTTACTGTTCTGTTATTTCTTAACGACCTAGGCTGTTAAATGTATAACAGCCATGGCTGTTATGGGGAACTTTTCAGTCAGGTTGACAGTTCTGTTATTGACAAATAACAAGTAGGTGTTATGAAAAAGACATTATTCTTGACTAGGCACATTTAACTATTATTTGTGTTTCAATAAACATTAAAAATTTTTATAACTTTGTTTTTTTCTTGTGGATACCATTTAGTTATGGAAATCAGTTTGTTTTTTGCAAGTACAGTAGATACGTAAATTCGAAATTACAGGAATACTGCTAATCCAATCAAAATTTTGCAAGAGTACTTGTTTTATTATCACACGTATACTATAACCACACAAAGCCGTGCCCTACATTTTAAATAGAGACCCTGTATATAAAAGTGTATAGACGTCTCTAACTCACGGGCGCATGCGCATTGGGCGTATTAGTGGCGACTAGAAATCTCTTATACATTTAGAAAATCTGTAAAGCGCTTTACTTAGAACTTCCCTCGCAAGTGGACGTTGTGACACTAAATAATTTTAGAAATCGAAGGAAACTAGCGGTAAAAATGTTTTGAAGTTTCTAATAATACTGAAACAATAGAAGGAAACAATTGGTAATGCAAATTACATCAATTTTCAAATAAAAAGGTATTACCGGTGATGGGATTCGAACTCCAGCTCCTGCGAACGAGCCCCTGATTTCATTGTTTGGCGGTAGTCCACGGAGTAGGCGGGTATTCGCTATCTGAGCCACCGGGATCACCGAATACAATATTAGTTTTATTTTTTTTTATAGGAGAAATTTCAGCTAATAGGTTTAATTAAGAGTGTTACTAAGTTATTTTATAGAATTAATAAATTACTCGTGTCAACACATGTTTATAGATTAAAAATTATATGGATTTCGTTTCGCTAATATTGCTTAGCTTCTTCACAACACTTATGTATTAACAATGAAGGGTTATAATTAAATATATCTGAAAAAAAAACATTATAGTGAATTACATATGAGAAATAATAACCTCTCGTTTATGTTACCTTTCCATTTTTATGTTAACAAAAGTTCTTGGTTTTCTTTGGATCTTTAAACTTCAGAATAATTTCATGTGATACTTCCTTCCTTTTTCAGACGAGGGAAGTAAAAATACAAAATTTGCTATTAGCTAGCAACCAACTATGATTTCTATTAAAAAAATCTGTACAGGGCTTTACTCAGAATTTTCCTCGCAAGTGGACGTTGTGATATAACGAATAAAAGGAAACTAGGTGTAAAAATGTTTTCACGTTCCAAATAATACGGAAACTATAAAATAAAACACTTGTAGGAGAATTACATCAATTTTTAAATAAAAAAACCTTGAGCTCTCAGACCATCGCGTTGCTTAACCTTTTTGCGCCAAAGCGAGGTACGACAACCAAATCACGTAGCGGAAGATAAATTATATTTTTTACAATAATAAATTAATGCAAATAATTCTTTCACTAAAAATTTCTTCATTCTTTTTTACATATTTTATACGCTGGATGTACAGAATTATGTGTAATAGTTTTCAAAATACCTCGATGCTGAAATTTATACTGCATATTTCCTGTACGCTTTGTTTAAACAATTTTCAATTAGCAGTTGTTAAAATAATTTTGAGATTAATTTGATATGTAAATTTAAAAGAACAAGCTTTCCACTACTTTAAGAATAATTGAAAAATATTCAAAACTAAGCTTGTAAATGCGATGTATGCATAAAATTCATCAATTTTCAGTAATAAAAAAATTAGAAAATATTTTTTGGTTTTTGCAATCGCAAAAAGAATGGAGCCCTCCACATTTAGATCAAGGTAATTCTAGATAATGTAATTTTTTTAACTATGTCTTCGAATGCACATCTTATAATCGAATTTATGGCCCCTGATTCATGGCAGACAGCCTCTCCCAAAGATTTACGGGTTTATGAGGCTCCTTGCTGGAAAAGGTCAACATAATGCAATTATTCATTGCTTCTTTTTGTCTCGTACAACATTTATCGTGTTTGGGTTCCATTGTTATCAACGATAAACCCAGAGCTATGTGGAAATTATTACTTTTATCTATTCCTCAGTTTAAGCAAAAACAAACGAAATTTTATTTTATTAGGTTTTTACTTTGTATATACTTTCTTGATTTTTTTTTGGTTTAAGTAATGCGAGGTTATATATAAAATGTATGCAAAATATCGTTTTTCTAATAATTTTTGAGTTATGCCGCCAACAGACAGACAGACAGACAGGCAGACGGAATTGAGAAGATCTGTTTTTCGTCATCTAGGGACCCTGAAACGTGAAGATCTGAAGAAATCTCGGAAGGTGATTTTTTCGTGATTACTATACTTCCTTCGTCTTTCAGACAAAGACCCATATTCAACTGGAAAATCACCTATCTCACATCAATACACATTAAAAATGTAAGGTTTGAGAAAATCGTTAGAGCCGTTTTTGAAAAAACTGAAAAATCACAAAAGTTAACACCATACTTCCGGTTATGCGATTTTCTTCAAAAGCTTGTTGTCGCATCTAGATAGTACACAATACTTATATATGAAGTTTCAACGCCATACATCTTTTCGTTTTTGAGATATTCTGTTCACAGTTACACAGACAGATACACAGAGAGACAGACACACAGGCAGACAGACAGACCAATGAACAAAACCATGTTTTTGGGTTCAGGTGACCTTAAAACGTGAAGATCTGTTGAAAACTCAATTTAGAATTTTTGGGGTGAATCCAATACTTCCTTTATCCTAAAAGGAACTAAAAATAGATATTAAAAAATAATTAAAAATGAAAAATGATTGAAAATGGTGCTCATTCTCACTCACCTATAAAAAAAAGCGAAATATGGCCACACTTTCTTTTCTAAGTATAATAGGCAGTAAGCTAGCTTCATCATCCAGCCCTTAAAGTCTACTGCTGGACATAGGCCTCCCTCATCATTGGGGGTTTGTTGGCCAATACTAGCTAGCTTACAAACATGCAAATTATGAGCACCCTGTACATACATGCGTAAATATGTTAACTAATTTATATTTCAGAAGTCTTAGATGAAAATGTATAATTACTCATTTATAGGTAACAATAATTCATTGCCAAGTAGCAAGATCCTATGTTTTGCTACTTTCTGTAATTGGGCTGACTCGATACTAACGTAGTTGTAAAGTAAAGATTTGCAGTGCTTTTTCAGGAAATAAGGATGCAGCTGTACTGGTGTGGTGTGGGAAACACGTCAGTGAAGAAAGATGATCATGTTGATTACAGAATCATGACCAGCAAGATTCTAGAAACTCATAGCAACCTTATTATCTGAGGTCTCGGATGAAGAAGTTGATGACTCTTGTATCAGGCAAGAAATTACTGCAAAATAAACACTTATAAAGGAAACTTACGTACATAATAGATATATGAACGCCAAAATTGGGTGGACAGTTGTTGAAGATCTTCTAAAATATATGGTAGAACTCTATGGAGTTGAAACACGCAATGAGTGTGGGAAGCGTTAGGTGGATCTTTACTTGGAATAGAATAACTTATAACCATGACAAACTCTTTCAACATCGTATAAGACTTGGATATAGATGGAAATCATCAGACGAGCGATTCAGAAATTAAATCACATCGTGTTCAATATGTGCTGGAAAACATTCTCTAGACCCAAATGTGATTCTGATCATCAGCTATTTTAAAATGGGAATCAAAACAGACTTACCCGAAGCTAAAACAATGATATAACTCAAACGATCAAACCTAAAGCAACCAGTTAAGAAAACAGTCAGCAGATTTCGAAGCCAACAACGTAATTCCACTAACAGACAAAGTAAACATTGGATAGAGCACAAACATTACTCGTAAAACTAATTGAATAAAGAAGTATCGCAGAACTGCGAAATAGGGAATTACCTACAGATGTAGATAAAGATATCTAACCCAAACTATGTAGACCAACTCAAAGAAGATACTGGTAGGATAAGAACGAAGTTACTTAGAACATTTGCAAGGAAATAGAAAATCCACAAAATACTCAAAACATTTTCAGTCTGTTTCGGAAACTAAGAAAATTAACCGGAGAATTTAAATCAAAAACTTCAATTCTAGAGAACAGTAAATTGGTATCGAACACTGAGAAGGTAATTTACAGTTAAAAGAATACTGTGACGAAATATATATAGAAAAAACATAGAAGAGAGTATAGTTAGATGTTGCAGAAGAATTGGGCATAATATAACTTGAGAAACATCATGTCATACGAATGCGAAAATTTAAAATCGAATAAGACCCCAGCTATCGATGCAATCTGAATCTCTGCAGATGTCTAGAAAGCCGTTGAAGATTTTGTAGTGGTGTTCGATCAGCGCAACAAAATGTGACGAAATAGACAATGGCCAAAGAATTGGGCACGATGAGTGTTCTACAATTCCCAAAAAAGCTTCGACTACAAGATGTGAAAATTATATATAATCTATATACTGCGAAACTATCTAAAGTAGGTATCAAATTCCGGTAGAAATAGCAAGTTTGGTTAAAGGCAGGAGAATCAGAGATCAGATATTTATCATTCGTGAATGAATCGAAATCAAGTGAATTCAATAGGTCTGTAGTACTGCAGTACATTGAAAGAAATGGGACTTTCAAACCATCTCATATGTCTAATGTTCAAATTTATATCAACAAAATGAAGCAATAGCAGAATTTAAAAACAAAACAAAGCTTTTAAGAAGCACAAAGAAGCCATAAAGATACCCACTTGCTTTAAGATTGTTGAATGCGCATGACTAGCGAATTCATAATGAGAGAAACTTTAAACTTTGACGAAGATGTGTCAATTGGAAGAAAGACATTGAATAACCTGCGATACGCTAACGACACCATACTAGCTAAAGATGAGAATGAACTCGTAGAAATGCACCAATCGGTTATCAACTAGAGCCGTGCATTGGGAATAGATATATAACTAACGAAACTAAAATAGTGATTGTGTGTGTTGGTATTGTTAGACGACAGAGGCAACACCTTACAGCTAGGAAACCAACCACAGTAAATGCATACAGTGGTGGACTTCAGCGATCAGTAACTAAGGACCTAAGGAGGATGTCATATGAAGATAAGGGGACACATTGGAATACCTCGCAGTGCAGTGACTAAGCTATTCTGGAGAAAGCATGGAGCGATAGACATATAATAAAGAACTTAAAGGTGAATCTAGTCAAAATTCTGGTTTTCTTTTATATGGTGTGGAACCATAGACCATTGAAGCATTAGACTGACGCCGAACTATGATGTTGGAAACGGATGCTTCGAATTGCTTAGATAATCTTAAGAACTGATATGTCAATTCAACACCGACTCTGTGACAGCCAAACGGCTACTGAAATGTAGGTCGACTTATTGTAATATCTAGCAAGTGAATGTTGGTTTGACATGTTAAAGGTTAATATAACTAGGGTATTTTTGGAGTTATTTTGTTGGGTTGAACGTTTGCATTGGTAGTGTCTGTGCACCCGTCAGAGTGTGTTGATTTAACACTTCTAAAAATTCATTACTGGTTTGTCTTATTGAATGTATGCGTGATTTCTCGTATTGCCTTGTTTTTTTTTGACGTTCGTTGTTAAGGTTTAAATTGGTTTGCCGTATTTAACAAAGTTAAGCGTAATATGACCGTTGGATTTAACACTTTCAGAAAATCTAGAGTATGTTAGGATCATTTCGGAACTTTATGTTGGTAACTTTTATAATGATTTGGTGTTGTACAAATGTATATATTCATCGTGATTTTTGTTAAGGATTCATCTTCTACCACTTTGGGTGTAGAATTTGTAAATCCTATAAATCCCATAATTATTCTCCGATTCATACAGTTGTATAGGCTGGATTTGGGAAAACGTCAATAGTGTGACGGATTTGATATGAGACTAGCTTGGAGTAAATTGTTTATTCGAGTTAGAGAATCAAGTTACCACTGTAGTCATATTTTAGATAGAATTCGTCGAGAAATTGGCCGTGCAACGAGATAACATTTGTGTCGTGGGGCTGGTCATATTTGAAGATTATCGAATAATAGACCGATAATTAACTGCACTCCAAGGTTGTTTATTAATACTTTACATTATTACAGGGCCTTTGCTGCTGACCTTTGTTGTTTGCTTTTGATGCTTGCCTTTGCTGCTTGCCTTTTATTTCCTGTGGTTTTCGTTTTTTACTAGGCGGTTTGCTGCTCTGCGCTGTGCTGTTTTTGGAGGATTGATTTGATCGTGCCGCTGCAGAACCAGAGCGAACTTGGACTTTTTCAATGCCGGAGAAGTCAGATAAGCGAATAAAGTTATTTTGTAATTGGGATATATTTATTCGTGATCGAAATTCAAAGTACAAAAGTTAATCTTGGAAAACTGATTCATAATGAGCAATGATACGCCACAAATTTATGGGTATTTCTAATGTGTATTGATCTGTCAATTAATCAAAACGTTAACTGGTATCTGTAAATGTAGCGTGATCACGTCATGCATACGAGATCGGATTGGCCTCCACTCCTTTACCTTCGGATTTTATAACTGAATTAAACCTTTACATTAATCAAAAATATTGATTAAAGCTACCAGTAAATACACAATTGTGGATTATTTAATTGTTTACTCCCTTGTATCGACGTAAATAAATATCACTTGGATTACGTCGCACTCACGTTTGTTATTATCATAACTAACTATAGTTTATCTAAGATTCTTCAACTATTAAGAGTGATTTTGAACCTTCATTGTAATTCACAATAGCCAAGATCAGAACCAAATCTTCCAATTTAGGTTTGCGAGTTGATGTAATAATTAAATTGGTGGCGCCTTTTGAAATTAGCATACAGATTATTGGAAACTCATCCTTGCCTCCGCGGATTAGCTAGTGGACCCCGTGAAATACAAAAGTGTATTCTCAACTCGCTATCTGATTTACAGTGAAGTGCCATATGAAATTCTTTCGTTTCAGTTAGTTTATTTTAATGTACTATTGAGTATCGGAACGTTTAGCTGTTAGGGACTCATTGTTGCGCCTGGTTTTCTAACAACTCTCAATAGGGGAAGGTCGGGAGGTTGGGGTCGAAGGAGGTTTGGGTCAATGACAAAATTGCTTTCCCCAAATCTTCTATGTATGCGTAACTATCTTCACTGGAGGCCCATACGATATCAAAACTTATTTCCGTTGCAACCGCAGCGCCGCTGTGAGTGATTAATAGCGACGGTGATAAAATCGATTTCCTGACCAGGTAAGTGATTGTTTTAAAAATTACTTTTATGTCAGTTTCTTGTCTATCATTGGAAAAATCACCGAACGTGTTTTTACTTTGAAATTTGTGGTTGTTGAAGTAAACATTCCAGTACCAAAACATAACCTAACTTCATTTCGAGCGGGAAATCCGAGCACGTTTTTATGATTTTGTATCAGTGGGAGGTATGGGTCAGAAAAGTGCGGGATGTTTGAATCACGGCCCAAACCTGCCGCATGATAAGGGAGGTTTGGGTCAAACATTTATTCAACTAAAATCACCAAGTATTATGTCGTTATTATATCAATCATTTACCAATTATTTCCTCTTACATTGCAGGCTACGTACGATGCCGCGGATATATACTAAAAAGACTGACAGGTCTCGAAAAACCAAAGAGCAAATTAAATTTGCTGTCACCTGCGTTCTTAAAGATGGAATGAAAATTAGGCGAGTGGCTGACGATTTGGGCTTCAGCTTTTCATCACTACAGCGGCATGTGCAGAAGGCTAAAGGCCTTCCTGATGAGGAGCAGGACAATTACGAATATGAAGCCAATACTATATCTCGACAAGTTTTCAATCCGGAACGGGAGAAACTTCTTTGCGAATACTTGCAAACCTGCAGTAAAATGCATTATGGCTTAGATACTAAACAAACAAGAGAGTTTGCATACGAGTTTGCTAAGCGATTGGGAATTGCTTATCCACAGGAATGGGATGAACACAAATCTGCGGGACGAGATTGGTTGTTAGGATTCATGGATCGCAATAAAGACCTGTCGTTGAGGCAGCCAGAAGCCACTAGTTTGGGAAGATCGACAAGCTTCAACAAACATAATGTTGGCAAGTTCTTTGAAAATCTAAAGTATTTATTGGATAAGCATAGATTTTCGGCCGAAAATATCTTCAACCTGGACTAAACGGGCTGCACCACTGTTCATAAGCCTCCAAGAGTAATTGCCACGAAAGGACAGAAACAAGTGGGGCAGGTGACAAGCGGAGAAAGAGGCAAATTAATTACGGTATGCTGCTTTGTTAACGCTGCAGGAAATACTTTGCCTCCCGCCATAGTTTTCCCTTTAAAAAGATTTAGAGATCACATGGTTATCAACGCCCCCGAGAACACTCTAGGATTAGCCTATCCAAGCGGATGGATGACCAAAGAAAATTTTGTACTGGTACTGGAACATTTCATCAAATATTCGGGAGTTACAAAGGGGAACCCGTGTCTGATGCTGTTGGACAATCATGAAAGTCATGTAAATCTAGATGTTGTCTCTCTGGCAAAATCAAATGGTGTGCATCTGCTGACTTTCCCGCCTCATTGTAGCCATCGACTGCAACCTTTGGACATTCCTGTATACGGTCCGTTCAAGGCTTACTACAACGGTGCAGCTTCTACCTGGATGACCTCTAATCCTGGTAAAACGTTGACCATTTATCACCTACCGGGTTTGATCAACACTGCTTTCGATAAAGCAATGTCAAGACAAAACATCCTGTCAGATTTCAGAAAGCAGGAATTCATCCATATGATGCTGACATATTTTCGGAGGCAGATTTTCTGACGTCATCCGTTACAGACAGAGAAAATGTCGCATCAGAAAGTGATAGAATTGTTGAGATAGAGACAGAGACTGAAGCAAATGATACTCAAGCAATTGTCGATCAAGAACATGAAAGAATGTCGCCAAACGAACTGTACATGCCAGAAGACCAATCAAATATTACATCGCAGCCTAATGCAGTACTAACAACAGCTGTGGCTAAACCGAAAACATCAAGAGTTATTATATTGAGCGACATAAAACTGACTCCAGAAATGGTAAGACCATTTCCAAAGGCACCACCAAGACAACTGACGAACAGAGGCCGCAAGCAAGGCAAGACTAGGATATTAACGGAGACTCCCGAAAAAGAAGAGCTGGAAAGACTGGAAAATGAGAGATTGTTGAAGACTCGGAAAAGTGCAAAAAGAAAAATTTTAACTGATGTAGACGAAAACGAGACCGCGAAACAGCAGAAGCAATCATTGAAGACCAAGACTTTAACTAAAAGGAGAAGAAGATCTGAGAGTGAGGATAGTGATCTCAGCTGCTCAAATGTGAGCTCTGGCGAATCGAATTACGTCCCTGAAGAGCTAGACAAGGATTTCTACCACTCTGTCGATGGACTGACAACTGGAAACTACATTGTGGTCAGATTTTCAACTGAAAGTAATCGAAAAGTGTCGCCTGATATTCACTATGTAGGACTAGTAGAAGGAATACATAGCGATGAAAAATGTTCGGTCAACTTTATGAGAAGAAGAGGTAATTCACAAAGTGGATATTTTCCAGAAATTCTCGCCTGTTCTTTTTTATAAAATATAAATTTTTCTAATAAAATTTAACATTAACTGAGAAATTATTTAAGACGGTATTTAAGACACTTTGGTAAAATCAAAAAGGCAACTTAATAAAATAAATGCAAAATTCACCCTAATTACTCCACAACAGAAAATTGGGCAGCCATACTCAGTGGGAGGGAGGGTTCGATTCGGTAAAACGTAAATCAGGGCGAGATGCTTTTGCAATAGTTAGTAATTATAAGCAAAGCAAAGGGGAAGGGGCACCACGGACTTTTTTATAAAACTACCTCTTGTAAGTCCGAAATGGGAGATAGTTGTTGGTTTCGGTGCCAGCTGTAGATGACGTCCTAGCACAAACATTCATTAACCTACCTTGTGATTATTTACTTTCGCTAACACACTTTACCTAACAGAACATACAAGAAAAATTCACAAATATGTTATTGCATGCAAACACCTGAAAAAACAGCAAGAATTAAATCAATTTAAATATATTGAAATGAAATATGGATATAAACGTAAATCATCAAAGACAACGGTTGATTCTAAGTATTTAATATTACTAAGGGGGGGTTACCCGCTGCTACCAAAATTACAGCTGTTGCCTCCCCAAATATTATGAATGAAAACTAATCAATCAAAGCTATACATAGGCACAAGTTGTTTGAATTTATGCTACTCACAGAAATCTATGAATAGTTACAGGCGATATTATCAAGTCGGGTATTATCAAAATGCGCCATTGTTTTATTGAGCACATCACCATAAAACTACGTCACAATACCTTGTTGCAGTGTTCTGGCGGCTAAATTGCAAAAACAAATACGCCCCGTGCTAGAACGTCGTACAGTAAAAGCACCCTTAATGGCTGATGTTGAAGGGGAGATGGTTTAGATTTAGACTGTGTACTACGAAGTTTTATACACAATAACGACATGGGGGGGGGTGAAATCTCCTTTGTGAAGGACTGCAGATTACAGATCCTCGAACGACGAGCAGGAACGGATGAGCACGACGAAAATTATTGCCCCCTTTATAACTGAGCACATTTGAACCTTCTTGTTTAAATCCGCCATAGGACGTTTTTCTTTAGGACCACAGCAACACACAAACGGGAGATTCTTGGCTACAAAGCCATACACGACTCTTCAAATTGGAAACCACCACACACACTAGTAGTGGCTTAATTAGATAGACTTGCTTCTACTTTGCTGTCTGTTCGATGACTTCAAACTAAAAACACAACTAAATCGAATTAAACATTACTAAATCACGGGTTTCCCATGAAGAGCAAAGGGATTTGAACGGGGCCCCGACAGCCAAAGCTGTGGCCGGCAACAGTAAAATTGAGATTGCGCTATCCGCAGTGCAACGGCGAACGGGCGGATTGTCACGTATGCTAAGGCGGGTTAAGACCTGTCGTGCAAAGCCGTCTTAGCGACGCCGAAGCTCGTTACAAATGATGACGTAACTGGCTTGAGCGAAAAATCCCAAAACGTGACATATAACGTCCCTTATGGGTTAGTAGTTGAGACACTTAAGTCGATCTATTTAAAATGAGGCGGTAACAATGGAAATTACTGTATTGCAGGACACCTTCATTTCCTAACTTTCTACACTTTTGCGCATTGACTGATAACTTAAATATGTAAATGGCCTTGCAAGCCCCTTTATGAAATTTCATTTGCATTCTGCTTTCAGAACAGCTAAGCTTTCTGGTTTTTCATTACATCCAAGTATGGATTATCCATAAATAATAATTGCCTTTATTAATTATAATTTTGTAAAAACACTTATACTCTAATCATGTAAGTACACATGTTAAAGGAAAACCTAATTTGTTCGCTAATCCTATTTTTTTCTATTTTCAGAATGTAATAAACTTTTAAAATGTAATGAATTCATAAATTACTGAAGAAGCCACCAAAAAATGGCGAAACGTTTAATAATTTTTAAATTTTCTTCAACTTTAAATTAAAGTATGTTTCACGACTATATGATTTTTATTTATCATCAAAAATAATACATATTAAATAATTTTGACTATTATTTTCCTCAATTACTTTTCAAATTTTACCCAAGTCAAATATTTTATGAAAATTTTTAATCTTTATTTATTGTTTAACTAATCAGCCAGATATGATATTTTTACTTATTTATTCATAAACTTGTTATTATAATGACTAGCTCTGGAAACATGCAAAATTCTATCTCAACAGGTTGGGTCTCTACAAAAGTTGGCCGTATGATAACTTTGTTAAATAATATTAGGTCAAATGCAAACAACAGAAATTTCATATCATATAACCTCAAATTAATTCATATGCCTTTGCAATTATAAAAACATCCACAAACAATTTGATATACTCACATATAAGCAAATGCAATATTTCATAATCAGATAAGAAAAACCATCTACTTATTGAGCATGTAATTATATCAAACCTTCTAGATTGCTGCCTCCAACTTACCCAACTAGATCACCTGGTCGCACTCAGGATAGCAAGCCGATGGTTCACCAAAGCAAGACACACCAGGGTCCCCTTGTTGCTACTGCAACTTTCCGTCTGCTTCTTACGATCTTCTCTGAAGTCACCAAAGATGGAATGCGGCCCTGAGGTGGCCCCAAACTTCTACGGCAGCAACAATGCGTCCTCTGCTAGCTAATCCAGACCAACTCTTATTGAAGTCTCGAATTCGGATGGTGTCTCAAAGAACTCCATATCAATACCACCCAACACAATAAAGCAACGATTATGGGCAATATTAGATTTATTTCTGCGAACTTTCAACTTGGAACCCTACAACAAATTTGTTGATGGAGTTCCAGAACAAAATTTGTATTATTACTTTTAATTAAATCCTAGTTCTTCTTTTTAGTAGTAATTCGCTTCCGAGTATCGTAACTCCTCCAGTTAATCAGAACCGGTAACAGCCCGCCATATACCTTTATATTCTTCTCTTCTCATTATTTCGGCCATCGATAGATTGAAGAGTTTTTTTATTTGATCAAAGAATCTCGCTGATGACCGACCTTTTCTTCTTTTTCCGTCAACCTTGCCTTGTATGCACAATTTTTCCATTCCGTTTCGTGTGATTATGGGGCCAAAGAATCGGAGTATTTGGCTTTGAATTGTCAGTAGTAATCGTTGGTTGGTGTCAATATTTATTTCTCTTAAAATGGAGAGATTAGTTCTGCGGGCAGTCCAGGGGATTCTTAACATGCGTCGGTAGCAGATCATCTCAAATGCTTCAATCCTTCTGCGACAAGCTGCGTTGAGAGTCCAGCAGTCCGAGCTATAAGTGGCAATGGAGAACACAAAAGGGACCATCAGCCTTTTTTTAGTTTGTTTTGAGATATGATGGTCTTTCCATATTTTAGTCAACTGAAATAGCGCCGATTTTGCCATCCCTATTTTTCTTTTTACCTCTTCTTCGCAGTTGCCAGTGTTCGAGATGCGTGCCCCTAAATAGATAAGTTCATCCTTTCTTGGTATGTCCCGGATGTTTTCATATTGTTGTGGTAAAATGTTTGCTCTGTCCACTACCATAATACAGCTTTTTTCCCGATTAAGTTTAGGTCAGCTTCTTCACTATATGTTTCGATGCGTTGTGATATTTTCGCCATATCTTCTTCTAAACTAGTAAATCATTTTAAATTATTTTTTATATTTACAAACTTCATTTCTGCACATATTTGTAACACCCGTCCCTTCTTGTAAGGGATGTTAAACTCTACGCTCGTCGGGTAGCTATTAAACAGTCGGAGATAATTTTGGTTCCTCAGATATATGATAGTTTAACATACAAAAACACGATCGGGATACAATTAAACAATTTAATTTGTTTAGCTGTGATACAGTTAGATATTTCAACATTCATTATTAACAAGAAATTACAATAAACTCGTGTAGACGGCTGGAGCTGATAACCGGCGTTCTTATCTCGGCGGTCGGCCAGGCATTGCAGGTGCGGTTGATAAGCGGCCCCGTTTCTGTCCCTTCGGAGTAGGTAGCTGGAAAAAATCGAATTAAACGGTCTGCCAATTATACAATAAAACATATCACGGTTCTGGAGATTTAACTGATAAGACGCGGGTGAAGCCCGGCGTACTGCCTCTAAATTAATTTAGGGACGTCTGGAAACGGATAAACCAAAAACGCCGCATTGCGTTAATAAATATGACTTCAATTTCATAGTCCGAACGTGAGCTCAATGTGGCCGCTTTTCCTCCAAAGCCGGCCGGGAAATTTCGTGCGCTCGGACTATTTTCGACTGGCGAATTCTGGGTTAATTAGTAATGGCCCTAGTGAAGAGGATGCAATATTTAGCCACCAATTCAACTAAGTTCAGGTTTAATTAATAATGGTTTTAGTGAAGAGGATGCAATATTTAGCCACCAATTCAACTAAGTTCAGGTTTAATTAATAACGGTATTAGTGAAAAGGATGCAATATTTAGCCACCAATTCAACTAAGTTCAGGTTTAATTAATAATGGCTTTAGTGAAAAGGATGCAATATTTAGCCACCAATTCAACTAAGGCCCGGAATAATTAATAACGGTAACAGGTCGGGATTCGGCTTTCAGGGAAATAAATGATTCCGGGAGAATCTCTTCGACAGGAACAGGGATACGGGCAGGTAGAAGTGGGAACTGGAACTGGGATGGAAGTCTTCGCTGGGGAAGTAAATTCGGATCTCTGTGTCTCTCTGACTCGGAATGAGCTCCGCCGTTCGTTTTATGCGACTTCGAACGCTTCTAAAAGTGGGGAGAAACAGCGCGCGACGCACTTTTGTACTTCTGGATGTCACCGAACGTGACGTCGGTCACTGCGCTCTGCTTATCGCCTCGTGCATTGACATTACGGAAATTACGATAACGTGAGGTCGGACAAGGATCAAATTTAAATATTATATTAATATTCGGAAATACAAATTTGATCTGCAGGCAAACGTTACATATTTGCATGCCATTTTGAGAATATTTCTTACCATCATTACGTATTGCAATTCCGTACTAAATTTAACATATCTTAATACTGTTTGCACATGTATAAGAGGTCATATCATAATAGATTTACGATAAATGATTATTCAATTGCATATTTAAGTTAATTAAATGTAAAATCATTTTGCATTAAACCAATAGATATTAATCGGTAATTATTATTTTTTAGGGCATGATATCTCAAACGCATCTTGATTCATTTATTACTTGTGGTTGTTCGAAATGGGACAAGTCGCTGCTGCCACCTCGCCACCAGCCTACTCGTCGCTGTACGAACTCGCCGCTGTACCAACTCGACGCGGCGAATAATTACACTTACACAAAAAGGTAGGTATTTGGATAAACAATAAACTTATATGGATTTAGACGTTTACTGAATAATTAGTATAATTATAGTAATTTATTTTACAATACACTACTATTTAATGAAATTAATATTATCAGCATTTGCACAAAAAGGTGGCTATTTGGATAAATTATTTGAAGCAATATGGCGTCTATTGCTACAAAATCGACTTTGCCCTGGATCGCCATAATAAATCCCCACGATTGCAAATTTAATTAGGTATGAACAATCCTACTATATGGAAATTCATCGGTGGTATTCGTAAAATGCAGCTTGCTAGAGAGCTAGATTATGAACAGCGTGTGGCAGAACACAATTCTCACATATAATCTCATAAGAGCATTAATTCTTTCCGGAAATTTTTTTGAGTGCGTTCCAACAACGTCGTATTAATTTGCCCGAGCGGGACGCGAGGGCAAATTAGGACGTTGTTGGAATGCACGAAAAGTAATTTCCGGATATGAATTGATGCTCGAATGCAGATTCGGTAAGAAAATCGTAACGACACAAACCCTAAAAAGAAGTAATGTCTACCTACAAAAAATTTCCAAGAAATTTTTTAGTTGTCTTGGTTATGGCTCGTGAACTAATTTTTCTATTGGTCATTAATGAGTGTCGTACGATTTTCCTAATAATTTAAAACAAAAAATATCGCAACGCCGTACAAGGATTGAACAGATTCGCCTGGAGGCTGTAGAAATCAGGCGTCCGTTACGTTATTTTGCTGGTTCCATCCCTTATGTTAAGCGCAGAACTGAGACAGCAGTTTCCGCTTTAAGACAGCTTAGTCATGCCACTTAACGGGATGATAATTCGTCACTGTGTGAGATGCAGCCTCACATCCCTTAATTATTTATAGGCTTGGACCCACAGCGACGCAGTAAGTGAATCTAACAAGTAAATGCAGACTGGTTTATTACAAAAATAATTGTTCTATATATACAAACAAATTTGCTTAGATCATAGTAATATACAAAGTTCATTTCTAATAACAGGTGCAATGTATTATATTCAGTAGGTTAATTTACTAGTCTTGCAAAACAATACTCAGCGGTTTTGCTTCCGTGATATGATATGGACTCCATGAACTCGAGCGTCTTTTATGCTGAGCTGCGATTGTAGGCATTTAAACCTTGTCACGGCCTTGCGTAATTGTGTACGCGAAGCCGTGTAAAAATGCTGAGCGGCGACTGCGAGGTGTTTAAACTTGACTGTGAGTAGGTCGCCGCGCTTGCATAATGCAATATTGCGTTTTTGGTGGCTTTTAACTTTTAGAATGTTTCGTAAAATTTAAATGAATAATTATAAATTTATATCTGGTTAATCTGTTAAAGACAAGATTAAACATATTGCCAATTTTAAGCCACAAAAAAGCAAACCGATAAATTATATTGTTTCTTCGAGATTGAGCGTTTTGAGAGGATATTCTTCTGCCTGGGGTTGTGCGGGTGGTGGCTTCCTTCGTGTTATTCGTTGCCGAATGTAGTAGATAGCTCCTAGTAGGGCAGCGGTTCCCAAAAGGCTGCCTGTGACCCCAATAGACAGGTGAGAATGATGTCGGATGGCTTTCCAGGTGAAGTTTTTTATATGCTCCTGGAAATCTAACTGCGATGCTTGTAGGTCTTCGAAGTGGTCTGACTGAGTTAGTACAGGTTCCTCTGCGATTTCTGAAAATGAGTTTGTTGTGATTGGGTTGGTAATATTGATACTGATAGCCTTGGAGTATCCAGCCAGGATCTTGTATTTTCTGTTGTGCCTTGGGGTTAATGTATTCCTCGCAGTTTGGATGATGCAATCCGATGAAATTTGAATGACACCTGTAGTGTTGACGGTGACTTCTTCCCTGTTTCCACTACAAGTGATTGCTATGCGGGTTGGTTTACTGACTACAAATAGCCAGGTGTTTTCCATGTACAATTGTTTCCAAATAATGGACTGGATGCGATGTCTTCGTAGGAGACATTGACTGGTTTCTACTCGGTGATATATATCGTCAATGATGCAGTTTGGGTTGTTTTCAATTCCTTTAACTACCGTTGGACTGCAAACATAGGTAGTGGGAGAAATTTGTAGCTCTTCTTTGAATTCTTCATCTGTTTCGTGGAAGTACATTTGTAGGTTGTAATCCACAGCGAAGATTCCTTTCGGCACATCGATCATCCAGTAGGATCCATTGCTGATTTGGAGAGGAATTGGTGTCACTTTAATTAAGGAGTATTCCGTTTTTTCCACTATGATGAAATACTCTTGGACGTTGATGTAGATGTCGTCATGCCCAATGTCAACCTTTAGAATTGGCGTTGGTAATATCTCCAAATTTGGTGAAAGTTTACTGGTTGCATTAGCGAGGATCTGTTTAATTTGAGCAGGTGTTATTAGCTCGTACAGATTACCTTGCTGAAAGTGAACGTTTAAGATGTGAATATGGTAGTTGCACAGTTCACTAATTACATTTGTGGCGACTTGGTACACACTGATGATGTGAATATTTAGTCGGTTGGAGTCGGTTGCTTTATACCATTTGTCCATGTTGTTAATGGCCCGGATTCCTTGGTTTAATTTTTCTTGGAAATGTTCCAGCTTCTTGTCGATTCGTTCTTCGGTTTCATTAAACCTGGAAAGTGCTGATAGCAAGAATTTGGATTGTTGACTGTCCATTTTTATTAGTTCCTGTTGATTCTTGTCTAGCCTGTCTATATCTTGATAGACTTCATCGTTGACTCCAAAAATTGATGTTAATACTGTGCCAAGGACTCCTCTTTTTTCTCGTCTTGTTATTATTTCTTCCATACCATCTCTAATCCATTCCATTTGCTTTTTCTGTTCCAGAAGATGATGCACCAGTGTCTTGCATAATGTGTCTTCGGACAGTTCTTTTGCAGAGTCGCAGAGATTGTCGAATTTGTCTACCATGTCTGTGACTGTTTCGAAGTCTTCTTCGATCTTCCCCCTCTCGAACTGGATTTCGATCCGGAATGTTCCTCTCTCAATCTTCCCGTGTCCAATGTGTTCTACATAGTACCCGCTGTCTGGTTTTTGGATATTAAATTCTGCTTTACTTGATGTATTGGTGGTAAGAAGGGTAAAGATGAGTAACAGCAGTTTCCATTTGGACGCGACAGATTTCCTTGGTGCTGGGGATGATCGTGTCTGGATAATGTTAGTTGAAATTTTATCTTCTGCCTCTGGTTCCTGCGATTCCTCGGTAGTTGCTGGTAATGGAATGATGCTGCCTATGGATCGTTTTAGCTGATGTCCTCCTGATTTCTGGAGCGTCACTACTCGTACTGATCCATCGGCTGCTGGATGAGTTGCAGTGACTCTTGCTAAAGGCCACTTACTAGGATTGATACTATCTTCTTTGATTAATACTAAATCTCCAACTTTAGTGTTCTCCAATGGTTTCTTCCATTTGTTTCGTTGCTGTAATCCATGAAGGTAGTCCGAGCTCCATGATTTCCAAAAATCTTGCTTGATCTTTTGGATTATCCTCCAACGATTCGATAGATTTGAAGATATTGGAGTGTTGATTGGGTCTGGTGGCGATATGATTTCCCTCCCTATTAGGAAATGGCCTGGCGTCAGAGCAGTTGTGTCCTCAATATCGTTGCCTTGTGGACATAGAGGACGTGAGTTTAGGCAGGCCTCAATTTGGCAGAGAAGAGTTGTTAACTCTTCAAAGGTGAGAGTAGCGTGGCCAATAGTTCTCTTCAGATGATGCTTCATTGATTTTACCCCTGCTTCCCATATCCCTCCGAAGTGAGGGGCTATTGGAGGGATGAAGTGCCATTGGGTACCACCGGTTGCTAAGGTTTCTTGGACAACTGGGCCTTCAATTGTTTGGCGGGTTTCCTTGTCCAACACTTTTCTTGCGCCAACGAAGTTTGTTCCGTTGTCGCTGTATAGGTGTGCACAGCGTCCTCTTCGGGCAGTAAACCTCCTGAAGACTGCTAGGAAGCTGTTGGTTGTCATGTCGCTGACGGCCTCTAGGTGGATTGCCTTGGTTGATAGACAGACAAAAACAGCAATGTACCCTTTGTGCGAAGAATGCCCTCTTCCCTTGGATGTTCGGATCTGTATTGGGCCGGCGTAGTCCACTCCGGAATGGAAGAATGGAGGAGTTGAATTCACTCTGGTTGATGGAAGATTTCCCATCAGTTGCTGTGCTGCCTCTGCTTTGTATCGTAGACATCGGAAACACTTCTGGATGCTGGAGCTGACTGCTTTCTTCGCGTTGATGATCCAATATTTTCTTCGGATATATGAGAGAGTGAGTTGGGTGCCACCGTGCAGCGTGCGTAGATGCGCCTCTTGGATTATTAGTTTGGAAATATGACTGGAGTACGGGAGTATGATTGGGTGTTTTTCATTGAAGGACAAGGTGGAATTTTCTAATCTTCCTCTAACACGGATTATTCCATGCTGATCGATGAAGGGATTGAGGTTGGCAAGCTTGTTACTGGAACTCACATATTTGTTCTGCCGGAGTTGAGATCCTGTTGCCCTCAAAATAGGATCACTTCCTTGGATGACCTTAACGAGTAGGAGGATGGTGTCGTCCATTTCCTTCACTGATAGGCATCCTGATTGAGTGGGAAGTCGCTTACACTTGTTGATGAATCTTCGGCAATGTGACATGACTCGTACCATTCTTGTTAGAGAAGAAAAACGATGAACGACTTCGTTCTCGTCTTGATGAATGGTAGTTTGATGCACAGTGTAACTTCTTGCTTCTTCCTCGGTGGTTGCGGTGTCTGGTTGACACGGCCATGAACTCTTGTTAACTAGCCAGCTCGGTCCGTCCCACCATAAGAGATGATTCTTTAGTTTTTTTGGACTAGTGCCTCGGGAGATGACGTCTGCAGGATTCTCTTCGGATTTGACGTGGTTCCAATGTTGAGCCGGAATTAGATTGTTGATTTCGGCTACTCGATTCGCGACGAACGTCTTCCATCGTACCGGGTCTCCTTTTATCCATCCTAATGTAACCATGGAGTCGGTCCAGGCGAAGATAGACACCTTAGGAAGGTCTAATGCTGCAATTACCCTTTGAAGTAGATTGGAAAGGAGTACTGCTGCGCAGAGTTCCAGTCTTGGTAATGTCGTCTTGGCTCGGACTGGTGCTACCTTGGATTTGGCTATTAATAAGGATACCTTGACTTGGCCGGATGATGTGGTGACTCTGGTATAAATCGCGGCCCCGAAAGCTCTTTCGGAGGCGTCACAGAATCCATGCAGCTCTACTAGAGATTCCCTTTTGATAAACAACCACCTTGGTAAGGTAATTTCTTCCACTGCCTTGAGTTGAGACCTGAGCGTCTCCCATTTGCCTTGGATATTTTCAGACACTGGGTCATCCCATTTGATATTTTCGAGCCATAGTTCTTGGATGAGTAGCTTGGCAGTGATGATGACGGGTGCTAACCATCCCAATGGGTCGAAAATTTTGGCAACTTCGGATAGTATGGTGCGTTTGGTGGATTCCTGTTGCTTAACGTCTACCTTAAAACAGAAAACATCTTCATATGGAGACCAGTGAATGCCCAAGGACTTTTTTACGCCGTCTTCACTTATTTCGAGGTATGTTTGTTCCTTTAACTCTTCTGGGAGTTCTTGAATGATGGATGACTCGTTACTGCACCATTTATGTAGAGTAAAGCCTCCACGCTTTAGTAAGGAAATGAGCTGACCTTGTTGTTGGATCGCTTCTTCCACAGTGTCGGCCCCAGAAAGCACGTCGTCCACGTAGAAATCTTTCTTCACTGCTTCTGAAGCTAATGGAAATGAGACCTTTTCGTCCTGTGCGAGTTGATGCAAGGTTCGAATGGCAAGATAGGGAGCTGATGCGGTTCCATAAGTGACGGTGCACAGCTTATATTCCCTGATTGGCTGTGATTTGTCGAATCTCCATAGGATTCTTTGGTACTCCTGGTCTTGGTTGTTCATTCTGATTTGTCGGTACATTTTTTCAATGTCTGCAGAAAAAACAATCCTGTGTGTTCTCCATCGAAGTAGAATGTCGACCAGTTCTTGCTGAAGTTTAGGTCCAGCGTACATCATCTCATTTAAGGATTTTCCGTGAGAGGCCTTGCTAGAGGCATCGAAAACGACACGAAGCCTGGTTGATGAACTTGCTTCTCGGATGACGCCATGGTGGGGAATGTAATACTTGCCGTTATTCTCATCTTCCTTTGCCACCTTTTCCATATGTCCTAAATCCAAGTATTCTTGCATGAATTTCTTGTATTGGACTGCTAGATCTTGATCTTGTCCTAATTTCTTCTCCAGATGTATGAATCGTGCCAATGCTGAGGGTTTGGACCTTCCCATGTGTACTGGAGTTTGTTTGAATGGAATCCTTACTACGTATCTTCCATCTACGTCCTCGCTGGACTGTGTCTGTGAATTTATTTTCACATACCTGATCATCTGGGGAAAGTTTCCTTTGAGGAGAAGCCTCTTCAATGTTCCAGAATTTCTGCAACTGCTCATCCTCTTCAATTTTGGCAACCATGGTGTTGACCTTAAGGCTGGTGGGAGGTCGTCTTCCCATGGTTCCTGATAAGATCCATCCCAATTCGGTATTCTGTCCTAGGATGCCATCTTTGGATTTCTTGATTCCTTCGAGAATTATTTGGGAATATTCTTCAGCGCCTAGAAGTATATCTATGGGGCCAGGTCGGTTGAAGGTTGGATCGGCGATGAAGACATGTTTCCAGGCATCCATTTTTATGTTCGGAATGAGTGATGAAGGCATGGTTTTTGTAAGTTTGGGAAGTACCAGTAAAGTAACAGGTAAGGAAAATTTACTTGGAAATCTTGGCGTAATCAAACCTGTGATTTTCCATTTTGCGACTTTTGTTTCGCTGTTCCCAATTCCGGAGATTTCTGCTCGAACCTTGGTCCTGGGTAACGCTAATAATTCGGCTGCGGCTTCGGTGATGAAGGAACCTTGAGACCCTGGATCTATCAAGACCCTCAAGAGATGAGTCATCCCGGATGCTGCCTTAACTTGAACCGTTGCTGTGGCCAGTAGCACTTGGCTCTTCTTTGCGCCTAGGTTGGCGGCAATGATTGTGGGTTTTGGCTTCTTCTCTGGAGCGTTGGAGGTCTGCATGGCTGCTGCGTGAGAAAACGTCTTCATCTTCGGAGCAGGTATCGGCTTTGATGGCGGCTGTGCCTTGTGAACAGATGAACAGATTCGCCTGGAGGCTGTAGAAATCAGGCGTCCGTTACGTTATTTTGCTGGTTCCATCCCTTATGTTAAGCGCAGAACTGAGACAGCAGTTTCCGCTTTAAGACAGCTTAGTCATGCCACTTAACGGGATGATAATTCGTCACTGTGTGAGATGCAGCCTCACATCCCTTAATTATTTATAGGCTTGGACCCACAGCGACGCAGTAAGTGAATCTAACAAGTAAATGCAGACTGGTTTGTGCCATGAACAGATTCGCCTGGAGGCTGTAGAAATCAGGCGTCCGTTACGTTATTTTGCTGGTTCCATCCCTTATGTTAAGCGCAGAACTGAGACAGCAGTTTCCGCTTTAAGACAGCTTAGTCATGCCACTTAACGGGATGATAATTCGTCACTGTGTGAGATGCAGCCTCACATCCCTTAGTGGAGTCATGCAATCTTTTCAACCCTTGGGCTGATTCCTTGGAGAGGACCGGCTGATCGAAGATGGTGTCTAGCAATTTGGTTAGAATAAGGCGATTATTTTGATACCTTTGTTCCAGCAAATTCCAAGCGGTGTTGTAGTTGGCTTGAGTCACTGCGAGATGCTGGATTAGTCGGCTGGGCTCTCCCTTGACATGCGTTTTTAAATACTGCATTTTGATGACATCATCCATGTTTTGGTTGTCATCTACTAATTTGGTGAATAGGTCCTTAAAAGTGGCCCATTCCTCATAATTTCCCTCGTATATGGGGATTTTAACTTGAGGAAGCGAGATGGCTGATGCTTGCTCGTTCCTTGTTGGTGCTTGTAACAAATTAATTAAATTTCGGTACCTGTCTTTCAACGTAGTAAATTCAGGACTGAAGTGCGTCTGGTTTGAATCCATCTCGTTAGACATGACTTCTTCGTCCATCTCGATCACCCGGTCCCATTCTTCCTTTAATTCCCTCTTTGTGATGGCGGGCCTTCCGAGTGCTTGTTCCAGTTCGGCGTCGTCCAAAGATTGCTTAAAATTCTGCATCCGAATCTGCAGTTTTCGGATACGAACCTTTTGCTCGGGATTTACAACTGTTTCCTCTCGCCTCCTAGTTTCAGAGGGGTCGGGATTTTCAGTTGCCTTTAAACAGCTCTGCAAATAACTTTTTGCTTCGCAGTAGATGGCTTTAATTTGTTCGTAATACCCTGTGGTAAAATAATTATGTGTAGGAATACTTAGCTGCACCATTTTGGCGTGATTTTTGGTCACGGCGTTCCAAGTTTCGTCCAGCGTCTTGTTTCGGCTGGCGATGTAAGCTTCTGTTTTTCGGCTGGCAGGGTCCTTTTTGCTGTTGGAAAATACCTGCGTGATCTTCTGGCCGAGTTCTTCTTGGGCGACAGCTAGCTGATTGAATTCCTCCATATTGTTTGCCATTTTCGGGGAACCGGGTGGGTTGGTAGATGTTGTTTTCTTCTCGGGATGTACCTCTTCTTAGTTGTAGACAGATCCGGCTCGAAGGACCATGAACGGATTCGCCTGGAGGCTGTAGAAATCAGGCGTCCGTTACGTTATTTTGCTGGTTCCATCCCTTATGTTAAGCGCAGAACTGAGACAGCAGTTTCCGCTTTAAGACAGCTTAGTCATGCCACTTAACGGGATGATAATTCGTCACTGTGTGAGATGCAGCCTCACATCCCTTAATTATTTATAGGCTTGGACCCACAGCGACGCAGTAAGTGAATCTAACAAGTAAATGCAGACTGGTTTATTACAAAAATAATTGTTCTATATATACAAACAAATTTGCTTAGATCATAGTAATATACAAAGTTCATTTCTAATAACAGGTGCAATGTATTATATTCAGTAGGTTAATTTACTAGTCTTGCAAAACAATACTCAGCGGTTTTGCTTCCGTGATATGATATGGACTCCATGAACTCGAGCGTCTTTTATGCTGAGCTGCGATTGTAGGCATTTAAACCTTGTCACGGCCTTGCGTAATTGTGTACGCGAAGCCGTGTAAAAATGCTGAGCGGCGACTGCGAGGTGTTTAAACTTGACTGTGAGTAGGTCGCCGCGCTTGCATAATGCAATATTGCGTTTTTGGTGGCTTTTAACTTTTAGAATGTTTCGTAAAATTTAAATGAATAATTATAAATTTATATCTGGTTAATCTGTTAAAGACAAGATTAAACAAGGATACTATCGTTTGTAAGAGACTATGCTAATACAACCAAAATTGAATGTTCACGGGGCATTGTGCATAATTATGAAAGTGAAGCATAATACTTATTGTTATTATATCGTGGAATGTGTATATATTATAGAGACAATTTATATGGTTCTGTAATTGTACTAGTTATTTAATAAATGACTAACCTACCTTTTTGGTGTACTTACTCGCCGCGCCGAGTTGGTACAGCGGCGAGTCGATACAGCGGCGAGTTGGCGGCCTCGACTTGGCCGCAGCGAGTTGTCCTAGACCGTGCATGTTCTCTTCAAAACCCACATTATGATTATTATATCATATAAATCCTTGTTTTTGTAATCTACCAGTCCTTTGTATTAGGTACTATTAAATATTGATGATTAAATAATTAAATAAACTTTTCACCTGGCATAATTAAACAGAACTGCTGTGGATACAATATCATAGCAATGTAATATATATATTTCCTTCACCTTCCCCCACCATCTAATTGTTTTCAATAAAGATCCTACTTCTCTTTTAGATAGATCTGGCGTTTATCGCATGAATTCTTTCTATTGTGATTGTGTTTACTGCCAGATAGGCAGCTCTGTCAAAAAAAATTCTGAATACTTTGCTTATCTTTAAGATAATGTCGACGTATATCAATCGAATAAATCTACTTTTGCTTATGATATCGACCAATCTAATCACTCATTTGATCCTAAAATTGACTTCAACATTTTGCATTTCGCCAAAAAAAGATACTTTCTTGAACTTGTTAGAAATTTTTGAAATCACGTCTAATAACAATGACTTTGGATCACGGATTTTAACAATAATTATATTTTTATGAATATCAATTAGTTCTGCTCTTCTCAGTTTTCTGTTTGATTTATCTTCATTGTGAACCCATTTGTTTTCTCAAGTGGCTGAACACTGCTGTTTAATTTTCTAGTGTATCTGGGAAACTTTTCCTTTAGATTTAGTGATTTTGGTTGTTAGATGCTTTGGAACTGTCATTCGCAGAGTTGCTTTTCTTAAAAAAAACATCTATTTTTTACTTGTTGAATTTTTAATTAATTTAATCCCTAAATTATGTAACAATTTAAGCATTTTAACAATTTAAATATAACTTTTCATAATTAATTTTTGTTTTATTTGTTTGTTATGGACAAGGTCTAGGCATGGGGAGTACCAGGTACCTTAGATACCGACTGCTGTGATCATATTGTAACACCTGGACCCTTCTTTTTAAGGGATTAATTATTAATTTACCTCGGATAAGCTCATTAGTCGGAAACAGAGTTCAAACACGCTTTTCAGCCACCATACGAAGTTAACAAATACTCAAACAGAATTTCCTATATACACTTTTATTTGTTATAACTATGTACAAAATAATAAAGCAGGAATTAACGAAAATAAAGAATTTCCAATCAGTTTGACAAATGATTAATTACAATAACGGCACGAGCTGCCCCTTCGCATGCCGCAACCAAATTCGCAGGCGGATGAAAATTTACGTCGACGGCTGGAGTAGCTCTCTTCGGGTTGCTCGGGCTTCTTCGCTGTTCTGGCACATACGTGGACCCGCGCAGTGGCTGCGCCGCAGGAGTTAGCTGTCAAAGTCCTCGCCTCATGTTTCTGTAAACAATCTACAAATTAAATCTATTAATACACTTTTTCCACCCTTTCCGGTGACGAGAATAGGTTTAATTGGAGCCCCGGGAAGGGTGCCGGGCAGCGGCGTGATCACGGGATGATTTATCCAAGCCCCGTGGTTCTCGTAAATATGTTTGTGGAAGCCTGCACGTTCCTGATATCTTTGAGACCGACGGCGTGCCGCAATTTAGCAACAAATAACAGGTAAATTTACATTTACTTTGCAAGAGTGATATGTTTCTAGTCGGCCGGCTGAATGCCTAATTTTGCAATGTAGCGGTAGCCAACGTTTATGAATTTACAGGAGTCTCTGCGTACTCGCAAGTTGAGATTTGCGGCCGGCGTAAAAATTCTAGTCGAGCGGTGCAGGCTCTCGATTTCAAAGCGGCTCAAAATGTATCGGGCTTTATTTAATTAGGGCCATAAATTTCGGCTGGGGAGAATTGATGACATCTAGATATTTATTTTGACAAAGCCACTAGGTCAACCCACGTAAGACAGAGGACATTCAGGCGGATTTTCACCACTGAGTCGAATTCTGTTTAGTGGTGACTGCGAGATGTTTCTCAAAATAATTCACTAGGTCAAATCTACTCTCGGGGAAGTTAACTAATTAATAAGTTGTTGAC
Source organism: Agriotes lineatus (assembly GCA_940337035.1). Taxonomy (NCBI): domain Eukaryota; kingdom Metazoa; phylum Arthropoda; class Insecta; order Coleoptera; family Elateridae; genus Agriotes; species Agriotes lineatus. The sequence goes on from OW679198.1 coordinate 82,547,143, forward strand.
ATCCAGGCGGATTCTCACCACTGGGTCGAAACAACTTATTATCTAGCTTGCTAAGTGCGGTCTAGCGGGTTCTCCTGAAGGGAGCTGGTGCTAGCAGGAAGAATCTCTCTTGAATGCCGTCCACAAGAGCTTTTATATGCTGCGTGAAATCTATGAGGAGGGGATTCTGCGCGCGTCTAACCTTTTGTTTCGATGCCCGGGCGGGCTTATCGGTTCGGTATAGGTGGAGGGCCTTGATAACGCTACGTGAGGATGACGAATAAATTTGATCATATTGTTTAATATGGATTTTACCAAATTTAGACGGAAGCTGACGTTACAATATTGCCAATGTTTTACTTACTAATACTAAGGTGTTCCAATCCCAGAAAGACACATTTTACACATCGTAATAACATGGGACCCACAGCTTTACATCACTTCCGAATGATGGTAGTCTGTAAAGATTTTCATCGGTGTATAGTATATTATTATTAAAACTGTTTAACGGATAAGAATTTGGTTATTAAAAATATGTGCTGGAAAGCCTGATTTGTTTAAACACATTTTTAGCTTACTTATTTTTTTCTTAAAACCACTTGTTTTTGTACAAAAGATAAAATACATTATGAGTTGCTAATTTCAACCACTTCGAGCCATACACATTTCGTAAGTAAGCCTTTTATTGACAGAAAAGATTTTCTAATTTTCACCTTAATTCCAGTTTGCAGTTTTCAGTAAAATGACAAAAACCTAATTTGAATCCCCATCTAATATCTTCGGGCTCAGAATCTTTATTTACGAGGGATATTCAAATTTGACCTGCATTTTATTTTTTTATGAACATAATTGTAGAGACACTGTAAAGCGGTTTTACATTCATCGAAGTATGTATGTTAGCTAACGCCATAAACAACTACAACTTGATTGTGCCAATACTGGCATTTGTATTAACAATGTCGTGCAACTATGTGTCAAATTCTGTTGCACAACGTCTAGTTATTAAATTTTTTTTCAGTGAAGGTATAAAGGCGACTGATATTCATCAGAGACTTCATAAACAGTTTGAAGAAGGGTGTTTATCACTCAAAACAGTCTTTCAGGTTTCTGCCCCCCCCCTCCCCCCCACCGAAAATTTGCTGCGAACCCCTTATAGGTCCTTAATAAAATCAAGTGGCAAAAACATCAACAATAATAATAATACATTTAATCAATAATAATAAGATTAAGCACTACAAAACAATGTCTTAAACAAAACAATTCCATTTTATCAGCTAACTCCGATTCAATCGACAATAAGAAAATGTTTTCCAATCTTTCCTGATGAATACTGTTTCTGACATAATTTTTAATAATTTTTAATTTAGAGAAGCTTCTTTCAGCTGAAGCGACCGAAACAGGTAATGTTAAAAACAATAACAGTGCTGTCGCAATTTTAGGAAAAATTGATGATACATTCCGATTATCAACTATTAAAAACTTAGAAAATTGTTTCACGCTTTTAAAAACTCTCTTAGTTTATCTAGATTCTAGATTATAAGAATTTTTTGCACAGGAACAAATGTCTATAAGATATGAACGGGAAATATCTTTTTTTATAAAATATTTGAAAAGCTGTTGCTTTGGAAAAGAAATCTTTCTCAGTCATTTCGCACAAAGTCTTTGGATTTCACAAACTAAAAAGGTTTGCCGTTTGAAAGATAGATTCAAATCTCTGACTTAACTGAGTTATTGTGATATCTAAAGCTCTGTAAAAAAATTTGACTTTAAAATACTTATTAGAATCTGATAATCTTTGATCTTCCAAAATTTCGTCAAAATGTCTTTTAACTTTCGGTCTGGATTTGTGGTCCAGCTGTTGGCTAAATTTGTTGCTTCTAATTCAACACTAAGGTACTCACTTCGATATTTCTATAAAATATTCTAGAGGTCTCTAATATAGGTTGTAGCTTCATCAAATCAGTGTCTGGATTCTGTAGCATTTTTGTGATAAGTTCCTCCAAAATTATATTCACTAAAACGCAAATTTTAAATTATGGACGCTGGTTAGGATTCTTCTATCCTCATTGTAATCTTCCTTTTTTATGTTAATAATGTTTTGTTAAGAGCAGTACTAATATATTTAAAACGTAATTTAATTGCGGTGAGAGTTTAGGTTCTGGAAGACCGTCGTATAGGATTAAGTTTCTTTTTTTATAGCGGATGCCCTCGTAATGAAACTTAAAAGATCCAACCGAGTTATGCTTAATCCAAAAAATGTGTAGATGATTTGTACAGTAGCAAATATATTTAATTTCTCTTACACCTTTAACTGTATCATTAATCACCAAGTTGAGGTTGTGCGCAGCGTAATGAACGTGAATGTCTAATGTCTACTAAAAAAACTCAAAACTTCGTTATTCACCAAGTTAAAATGAACAAATGTAAACAACATTCGACACATTGTCAATGGTAGCATTTTTTCGCTCCTCTACGGGATTGTAGTTTGTAAAGTACCTTACGGATTACGGATGAGGTAATTACGGTACAGCTGGCAACTCTGCTGCTAACAGAATGAGTATAGGGATAGACATCAAAACAATCCACAAATCCAACATGTAATCATCAAGTTGTTAAATTCTATAATTCTTACAATACGGGCGGTATTAAGAATTAAGTGAACTCAAATTAGCTTTGGGGCTGGAGGAAATTCGCCACTTTCCCCTATGCCCCATATTACAAAACAATCTATGCCAGCTTGAATTTAAAAGCCGGCAATTCAAAACTACTTTTGCTTTTTGTGTGGACATCCCATTATGATAAAAATAAAAATAGAAATTTTTCCTGCTTGCGTTTATTGAATGAAAGAAAAAGAAAATTAGGGGGCTTTTTGGGCCCCTTCAGTTTAACGGCCCCCACGCGGCCGCGGGGTCTGCGCGTACCAAGTTACGCCACTGGTGTCGAACTTGCTGCATGCTGCCCGTCAAGCATCTGCTGTGAATCTTGGGAAGATTCAAAAAGTTGACCAGCTGATCCAGGGCAATAGGTGAATATCTGTGAAGGAAATTGCTGGGATTGTAAACACCAGTGTTGGTAGTGTTCATACTATTGTCCACAACAAACTTAAATTTAGTAAAGTTAGTGCCAGGTGGGTTCCAAAACAATTTTCCGCCGAACAACAGCAGAAACGACTAGGTACAGGTTTGCAGAGAACTACGGCTTCGCTACGAGTATGAAAGCGATGACTTTTTGTCACGTTAAATTCTACTGGAAAGTGCTGCCTCACCCCCCATATAGTCCGGACTTGGCCCCAAGTAGTATCATCTCTTTGGCCCCCTTAGAAAATTCTTGGGAGGCAAGCGCTATGCCTCTAATGAGGAACTGAAGGATGCGGTGCAAAATTGGCTACATCATCAACTAAAGGATTTGTTTTCGACGGGAATACAGAAGCTACCGGAGCGATGGTACAAGTGTATTTTAAAGGGGGGTTGTTACATAGAAAAATGATGTATATGTAATATTAATTTGTAGTTTGGATCGACCAGAAAAAAATAAAATGCAGGTCAGATTTAAATCGCCCTCGTACTATATGAAGTGTTTGTGTTGTGACGTAGAATTCGCTATTAAAATTTGGTTAAGGAATTCAGAGACACTGTATATAGAATGAGGGAGAGACGAGTACTACAATTTAGACTACTAACTGATATAAAACCAGAAGGGAGAAAGCAGCGAGGCAGACTAAGACTAACATGGAAGAAATATAAGTAGCCTATGGGTCAACGAGGAATATTAGTCGAAGAAAGATCCTATGGGCAAAGCGAGAAATTATCATTAGGATAATGTACCTATAATTATATGTACTAGCCAATCAACCGAGCTACGCATCGCTTCGCTAATTACAGGATTTAATTGAATTAAATACAATTTAATTTTGTATTACTTTTTTGTACTTTTTTTGAAAATAAAAACCTGCCTATGATCTACAATTTAATCGGTCCAGTATCTTCGGAGGAGATAGCGAACAAAGATACATACAAAGAAAGAAACCACCTATTTATAGGCAATACCTAATAATAATTCATTACCGTGTGACGCCAAATCACTGTGGTCACGCACGTATCTACACTTTTTTAAACAACCTTTTTAAAAAAGATGTATTTAGGCTGATCAGATTCTAGCACAATATCTAGAAAATAGAAATGTGTGGTTAGGAATGACGTCTCAGGCATGACTGTTCCGGCTTGACATGCCTATCATCAAGCCGGAGGTGACCGTGTGTGGCCACCTTTAGGGCGGTTTCAGGAAGTTCGAGAGCAAGGGTCGCAGGTATTGCCCGCGATAATAGGCGAATTTGGGGTCATCTGGCTAACGAGCCGCCGAAGAGTATGTCGCGGTGGCGGTCCGAAATAGCGGCGGCGTGAGGCACGTGGTGTGCGCGGCGGCTATTGATTACAGTGTGCATGCTAATGTCGCGAGGACAGTGCGCTCGCCGCCGCCGGCCCGCTCCTGTTTGCGGTAAGTGGCATGCATCTGCTTGTTCCCCCGCATTGTTCTGCGCCTGGCCGTTATGAACGCCGTCCAATGACGATATACAATATGATATGAGGCTCACGTGTGTATAGAACGGACGCTATCGATCGGGCTGCGCCGACGCCCGCGACGCCGCCAACCAATGCCCGCGCTTTATTATTTCATATCTGGGCTCGATTGGCCGGCAATATTTTCATCCCGCCAATCGCCAACCGCTTATTATTTTTCATAAGCGCAGTTATGATTGGTGTGGGAGCGTGGGCGCCGACGCCGTCGCCCTCTAAACCGGGCCGCTATTAATGTTCGACGCTTTGACCTAAAAATAGCGCAAGTGGGACGCTGCCGCATACTTGCCCTTGCACTAATAGTCAAGACAAGTCACTAATAGACGCCTATGCATGTCGGCGCTCACGCGGACGTCGCCTCACGCAGCTATTCTACGGTTAGGTTAGGAACTGTCAAGCGTATCGAATCTTGGATGCGCGTTTGTTTAGCCACCTCGTAGTTTCTAAGCACACTTCAATTATTTTTGGGAAGATAAAAGACGTTTCTACATAAGAAAGAAAGATTTTTAAAAATAATTCCAAAAGGAATAGTCTCCCTCCCCTCCTTATTAATTTAATTTAATTATTTATTTTATATACATACTGCATAGTACACAATAGAAAAAAAGTTACTATAATAGCAAAATATCACATTGACAAAAAAGTTGACAGTTACGGAAGTAGAATACTTTTGAACTACTTGTCATATTCTGCAAAGAAGATGTAAGATTTACCTGCATGTTTTTTAATGAATATATTAATCGGCCACGTAGAAGACCATTTCTATAAATAATTCGAATTTTGAGTATAGATGTTGGCAATTACATAGCACTGGGAAGACAACGGATGTGCACGATGGAGGTCATTCCCGTCCGTTGTGATTCGTATTACAAATTGAAAAACTTAAAATGGTTAGTTTTTTTCCTATACAGGGTGATTCAGTTGGCGAATACCTAACATTGGTAGCGTACAGAGCCAAAGTTTATATAACATGGGCCCGGAAATGTTTCCTAAGAGGGTTAGAGCCCCCTGAAACGGACGACTAAAATATTGTTTTTAATCAATACTTCACGATTCCTAAAACTTGACACAGTATTCAACCAAAATTATTTAAACCAGAGGCGTCCCAAATGGGTGGCATCGGGTCATTTACATTTCACATTTTTTTATCTCTAAACTCCAGAATCTAAATCTACGTTAAAAATAACAATTCTTATTTTGTATTTTGGAATTAACTGTTTCCAGAGAATTAGATTTAAATATTGTTCTGGCTGCAACGGTTGAGTCAAAGCTCTTTCATTCAACCCTTGGACTAAGTTGGCAAAAAACAGATTTGAAAATTATTAAGTGCAAATAATGCACCTAACCCATTTTGGATATATCTGGTTTAAATAATATTCGTTGGATTGCAGCACTAAGTGTTATTGCTTTACAGAAAAGGGGACTTAAAGTATTGATTAAAAGCAATAGTTTAGTATGCCCCTTCAGGGGGCTGTATAACTCCCTTAAGGAAGCATTTCCTGGCACATGTTTATACTTATGAACTTGTTTCCTGTTTTGGTAGGCTGTATACGCTCCCAACGTTTGACAAGTAAATAATCCTGTATAGTGCAAAATAAATTTATCATTATTAATGCACTTTTCACCTAGATGTCGAATTTGAAGTAACTTGTTTTGTCTTTATTAAAGTTTCAAGATGTTGACATTAACATATTTTCTTAAATGATTGTCAAAGATGCTCTGTTCTCATTACATAGTTGCAAGTAAAGAAGGGAAAACAAAGAAGAAACAATGGAATATTAAGTAGATAAACAAATGATTAGGAGTAGGTAAGTAAATGAAACAAAGATAAATTACCAGGATAATTTTTAGTTTCATGTCTTCAATTCACGTTTGCATACTTAATTCAGGTTCAATTTTATTCTACATTAACCACACTTCACAGATGGATACTCACAAATAAAAATGTTTATACTGTTTTGCAATAGGCAATTATTGCTAGGATTGATTATATTGCTAAAAATAACAACTATCGAACTACATAAGGCAACTATTTTAAAAACTCTCTTAAGTTTACCAGTTAAAAAACCATAACTTTGATGCGAACCTATATTTTAAAATAATAACCATGGAAAATACTGCTCTTCTTCTTTTCTTTATCTTTTATCTTTCTGTGTCGAGAACTAACACAAGGAATAATAAAAAGGTTAATAAATTTATTTGAAAACTTACGATATACCAAAACTTAATAATTTTTCTGAATACAATAATTGCATTAATGACATAATGACATTACACTTAATTTTTCTAATATAACAAAAATTCAAATACTAATAGAGTCGAATTCGAATTTAAATTTTCATTAATGTTCATAATTTTAATCCTGAATTCAAAACATGTGGTATATACCTACAGCGTGTCCAACTTAATAGCGTAACACCCTTATAACTTTTTTAGTTTTCATCCGATTCAAATAATTTATTTGCAAATATCGTAAGTTGTTCAAAATTGCCCCAAAAGCTTTTCAAAAATTAAATTAAAAAAATTAAATTTACTAGCATAAGAAGTCCATTTTTTCTTTCCATTATCATAGTGTTTAATTTGCATATTTCAAGTGAGATAGATGTTATCAACCTTCCCAAGAGTTCAAATTCTCAGTTCGAAGGTGGTTTTCAATTGCATACCAACATTTGATACGAGTTATGATGATTGATGATCATCTCAAGATACAAAGCTTTATTACTAATCTAGAAGACTCCGCGAAAATAGAGGGCTTTATTTAAATATAAAAATTTTCACATGTTTGTTTTAAGTAACTAACATAACCATAAATTTCACCATGTGCGCAAAAATGCATTTTAAAATTTTAATTGCAGTTTTGCCCCTGGAGATGGCAGTCGTAATTATTATATTATTACCGAAACATACTTAATGCAGCGCACTTTATTTTAAAAAGTTGTAGGTAGTAGGTATCGACAAACTTTTTCTTATGTTCACTATCATTCACTTCTTTTCTTTCTGTTTAGGAAATACATCTTCGTAGCTTCGTATATATTCTCAGCACACTTTAGAATGTGATTTTTTAACGGTGGGTAACAAAAAATTACAAAGGTAGAAGTAAAATTTGACTGTCCGTCATTCTTCATTCTTTATTAAGCGAATTAAAGTTGTTGAAACAGTCTAGCAAGATGCCACAAATGTGCTTTCTATAACTGGAGTACTTTACATAAGATTTAAAATGTCAACGTCATTTTGATATTAGTAACTTTTTCTAAGTAAATATTTGGTACACTGGTGAAAATATTCACATTCAAGGCCTGCTCAGAATCATAAATGGAATGAATGTAAAAATAGTGTTTCACTTATCTATAACTAGATTACTTGCAAAAATGAACCTCTCAAAGCCATCAATGTCACTTAAACGAGAAAGATTAACTCAAATGATGGTGGGATGCCTTGGACCTACATTAAAAACTTAAGCTAAAGAGCTATTTTCACTTGGTAGTGAAAGTGAAACAAACATTTTAGAATTTGAATGTGTATTACAGTACATATAGCACCACACCATTTATTCTAGTTTATCTAAGTCTTTATCTTTTACCTTCACTATAGAACTCGGTGTATTTGAACGCTTTGCAAAAAATTACGATGTGAGAGGTTTTGAAAGACAAGGATAAATCATTTGTCTCAATACGTAAATAACACAAATTAATAGATATTGTAACTGATTTTCAGCTAGTTTTGTAGTATACTTGGATTGTGAAATCTTGCCTTCATTGATATGTAGCTAAACGAGTATAAAAGAAATATTTATTATTTCAAATACCTCACTCTATCATTCCTCTGACAAATATTTTTGACGTTTGTATAAAAAAATTACCACTACTGATTTTACCATAGGTTTCTTTAGTGATGATTCGACTGTAATGATGAATTGAAAGATTTTTCAGCGATCGTACTGGCAGGCCCTTAATCTCAAAATAATGCGTAAAGTGCATTTTTAAACGTGAAAATGCACGTTTAAAAATGCACTTTATTTATTTAATTTTAATCAAAACCGTGAAATATATATAAAATTAAGTACGATAGTGACCTTCGTTGAGGGATCTTTCCTTTTTTTCGTATACCTATTGTAGTTTTAATTTGGTTCAGTATTAATCGTAGTGTCGGCTCTCAAGTGGAGTCATAAAATTGCAATTTTAGGTTACATTTCTTGAGAGTAAATTCCCACCTTGCAGCTGGGGATACCTGGATTAAGTGTCAGGTGTATCAGAATTGAAGTCTCCCATTGAAGTCACACTGAGTGTGCCTAAGACCTGTGATATTTGCGCTCTTTAATGGGGTATGTCATTTTACCCCAGTATGCAGGTTAAAATTACATATAGCTGGAGAATTTGGATTTAACTTTTTAGAGAAGTTTTAAAGAAACACAATTTTATTATACCATTATTTTATTCTCAAAACGTTTGCAGTTATGGGGCAAAAATGAATAAAGTATATGTCAATTTAGGCTAGTTTTCCCTACTTTTGTTCGGAATCGCTGAGAGCAATAGTTTTCGAGAAAAGCGAATATAAAGGATTTAAATGCGTTACTTGGGGGGGGGGGGGGGCTTAATCCTTCACTCTTCTCAGAGCTGCAGCTCCCTTAATACGCATTTCCGAACCTACGTTCATATGATATTTTTGTCTTATTTTAGTGAGTACTATCAGTCCTTAAAGTTCGTTATCTTTTCTTTAATACCCTGTATATATCCAATACGTGTGTTATTCGATTCTTGTTATGTGCCATGTTTTTGTTCGCCATTACGTTAATCAGGCTGCGTACCCCTAACAACTGACCGGCGTACACCTAGGGGTACGCGTGTTTACCCCACTTTGAGAAACTCTGCTTAAAGCATTTGCAGCGCCTACAACCACCCCAGTCTGACACTGCCCTTAGATTGCTCAGTGTTTAAGAAAAAATCGCAGTATTCTTTTGATTGAACGTGAGTGCATTGTTCACAAACGTCTTGAAATTTCGACGTTCGCTTGTTTCGTTGACTCATAAGATTTTAACTTCTAAGCCTACTACTTCTGTGAATATAATTTATACGCATATACATGTCCTTGTCCATATATACATATTCACGCAGAAGCCGCCGCATGGTGTTCTGTGGTTAGGTTAGGAGTAAAATCAGAGCGATGCACATTTGTTTTGCCGGCTTATAATTCTCGGCCAATTTTTTTATGAACATATGAACATATGCAAATAAATAATGCCCACGCGGAAATGTCGATTTTGTCAGGTTAGGTTAGCAATTGAGCTCAAATAAGCTCAGCTAATTTGCGATGCGCGTTTGTTTGGCTGCCTCATAACTTCTAAGCCTACTTGAACTTTTTGTTTTTCTTGGAATCGGTCAAGAGTTGTCCGAGCGTCTTTCCAGTTGCCCAGATCTAGGCTATGTATACACAATTTTCGATTTGCGAGGCAGAAGGCTCTGGGGACGTCTGTTCTCGCATAGAGAGTGGGTGAAAAATGGAGCGCGTTAGAAACGGTGTCCGGTCAAAGGGATTGTCCAGCGGGCCCGAGATGGACTCGGTGTTGATATTGCATTTCTCATTCTTTATAATGCAACAGAAGCCGCCCGTGGGATTGCGGTGCGTGTGTGCACTGCCAAGTGTTTGCCCAAAGATGTTATTGATTTTCAAGTTGTGCGGGCGCTGTCCGGCGAAGCTCCATCAGCGCGCTAAATTGAAATCTTTCAGACGCGGCGCTGCGAGCTTTTGTGTCGTCCGGAGGATCGGCCAGTCCCAACAGTAAATATCGTTTCTCTTCTATAATGAGGTCCGGCGCACCGGCCGATGTCCAGCGGCGCGCGCATCTCGCGACTCGAGACACAAAAATTCAATATTAATATCGAGGCGGAGAGAAGAAGTCCGCATTGCGCCACGGGGCCACTTTGTTCCCCGCCAATCGCAGGCAGCGGCGCGACCCCGCGCTCTATGAATATGATGAATTTATGGAAGTAATAAACGGGAGGGAGCCCATTGGCTGTGGGGCGCACGCCGTCTCAAGAGCCGGCCCCCGCGCCCAACTGCGCTTTTGAGCCCCGCGCCCAAGCGCGCTTTTGATCATCGATTGTATGACGACCGCGCCGCGATTTGCATAGCCGCTCGGCTACCTGCGGCCGACCGCTTCAATTGCCTCCGTCAAAAGCGGTCTCCCAAGCGGAAGCGAGGAACTCCTTCGTTTTCCGCTACGACTACTACGTCCGTCCGCATGATCTGCATACAGACACTTCGCCGTAGACGCTCCGCGCCCACCGTCGCTGCGAGACGTCTTGATGTCCGAAACTAAATTAGACGGCCTCGTAGCTTACGTTTCCCCCGCCGCACGGTCCCACTTTTACATATTCAACACCTACTGTGAACACATCTTTTTCTAGAAGAGTCCGTAATGTCAGTTAAAAACACTAAACATTCCGCCAACACCTGGACTGTTTTGATATAAAGAAAACAGTCGCTCAGTTGCAATATGCAATATTTGCTTCTTAAATATTTTATCATGGTATAGTGAGGCAATACAAATGTATCGCTACCAATCTACAATGGGCACTGTTCATATATTCACATTACTATTTAAATTCAGGCGCGTAGAAGCCGTAAGAGCTATTGGGGCCAGTGACCCCCACAACTAGATTTCAGAAGAACCTGGCCCGCACAAAAATATTATACCTGCATCAGAATCGCCGTTTAAAGCATGCCTGAGCCTGCGAAAACAGGCGATTAAAGCACGCCGAGCTTTAATGGTTGTCAAGGAAACAAGGTAATATATAGGTAACATTATAAATTCATCGCTATCTTTATTTTGCTGACACGACTGAATGCAACAACGGACGTGGACGCGACAAAAACGTAAACAATTCTCGTAACTATAGTAGCAATATTATTATGTCCTCTCGATTTATCACGACAAAAATGATTGCTAAGTTTTTAGTGCGTAATTTATTTCCAGTATTGGAGGTATAATAAAAAATAGCGTAAAGTATTCGTGGATAACTGGTCTTTAAAACACTTGCTCTATTTCGAGCACTCAGGCTACGCCGTCGCGCTCGAAAACTCGCGCGTGTTTTAAAGACCTTGTTATTCACTCATACTTTAATATACTATTTTCTAGTTTCACCATAACCTATTTTACTACTTTCTTTTAACAATTAACATCAAAGTGTATAAGCTTGAATTGCAATAAAACTCTCCTGCAAATTGCTAATTCTTTTATCACCGTTGCGTGAATGATATCAAATTTTGCTATTCCAGAAAGTAGTTGTTCCGGTCAAATATAACCAATGAAGTTCGACTGTTATATTAATATTACTTTTATGGAGTATTTTTCATGTTTTGTTAGGTGCATGTTTTTTTTCATAGGTAAGCTTGTTCGAACAATCGATTGGAGCGAGCCTGATAAAATACATTTAATAATTTATTATGAGAAATATTAACACTTATTATTTCTACAAGTTGAAATAATAGATGAGTGTACAAAAAGGGAATCGGCCAATACCACTTAAAGAGCACAGGCCTCAGCTAAAGAAGTTATGAGTATAAATCTTAACTATACGGGGTGATTTTTAAGTTGATTATTTCTAATTACCCGGATATAAAGCTAAAACCATAAGCATTTTTTTCATTTGCCACTTTTGCGAAATATCAAAACTAACGGAGGTACACAGGGTGTTAAAGGTTTCAAATTAAGAACTAAAATTACTTAACAAAAATTAAATTAAACTTTATCTAACTTAAATGATATGTTCAAAATTATCACCATTCACTTCTACACATATCTTCTGCGTATAAGAGCGATGCGGCAGCGGCATTTTGACGACACTCCCAGTAAATAATAAGCATATTCACCAATTCATTATTTTCATAAACATGAGCCATTGTTGTAGCAATACATTAATAAAATTACAATGGAAAACTAATTGCCAGGTTATTGCTTGACAACAGAGACAAACAAAAATAAAATTGTCCAACAACCTTCAAGCCAAAGTTTAGTTTTTAATTTGAAACTTTAATACCCTGTACCTCCGTTAGTTTTGATATTTTGGAGAAGTGATACCTACCTAAATATAAAAAATCTTACTCTTTTATAGCTTTATTTCCTGGTAAACGGAAATAATCAACTTAAAAATCACCCTGTATGTTCATTGCAATAATCAATTATGACTTAGCTTTTTTAATAGACAAGTCACTGCGTGTCTTCGTTAGCGTTTGGTGGTGTGCGTGTGCTTAATTCACTATTAATTTAAAAATAGTTGCCAGTAAATACAAATTGTTAGTAGTTTATTGCAATTGTACGCCATATGTGTGCAAGTGTTCAATTCCTGGGTGTTGAGAAAACTACACAAACGTGGTGGTGTTTAATTACCCTAATGATGTACCTACCTATTATTATACCAAAAATGGATTACTGCTATACCTATAAAGGACAGACTACACTTCAACTGGGCATACCAAGGTATGCGAATTACATTTTATTAAAGGAATATTATCTTATCTAACTATAGCTGGTTTTGAAATTTCCTACAGAGGAAGTATTGTATCCTCATAATTTGGTTTAAAATAAACGCAACAGGAGGGTTATTTAGTTCAATTTCTTGGGTACCAGTACCATAACGAGGAAAGAGTAGCGAATATTATCTTTACAACTAATACTTTGATTAAAAAATATTGTGACAAAATGAATAATAATCGATTGAACAAAGAAGAAAAGTAACCTATTACTAAGGTGTACTATTATAGCATTAAGCTAAAAATTGATAATCGACAATTTAGAAATATAGCTCGTACTAATGGTTCAAGTTATACGAGAAGTATTCAGTAGGTAGTTATATCACGTGGGGAATATTGAAAGACTATTCCTCGAAGAAATGTCATCCTTTGTATACCACACTATTTATTTTTAAAGAGTTTTCAGTTTTCTTTCTGAAATTTCTTGTGTAGCTAGCTGGTTTGCTCTTCTTCTCGCAAATACTAGATACCCGGGTATTTGCACAAGTGCAATATTGGTTGTATTCGACTCTAATTGGTTAAAATTTTGAAAATTAAGTGATAGGATTGATTTATATTATCTGAGGGGAATAGTCATATTTATGGAAAATATAATGGCCGGATGGCCCCCTACAGTCTAACAAACGCTCTTACGCGCTTGTTTAAATTCAAGATTAAACTTAGCATTCGGGAGGTCGTGGGTTCGATTCCCGCGGTCGTCTTCTTTGATTCAGGTTTTTAGGTGGTTTTCCTGAGTCAACAGAGTACCTTCTCTGAGGCGAATTCCGGAGCAGTACTTCTCCACCTTTCCTGGCCTTTCTTCCATTCTCCACCCCTTTATTCTTTTGCCCATCCTACAATTCTTGTTCTTGGCTGAAGAGGGACGCAAGACAATTTACCTAAACTTATACATGAATATCAGAGTCAAGATCCTTATAAAAAGAGCGGTTTTAACTAGAATTGTCCAAACAAACGGCATGATAGACAGAAGCAACTAAGAATGGAGAAAGCAAAAAGTACAAATAATTATAAGCGACAACGTCTCGGAGCAGTTAGAAAGCTCAGTTGCGGTGCCACGGCACGGGGTTCAATCTCCACATCTGGAAATTAGCGGGCGGCCCACCCAGTCGATTTAAAAAATGGGTACCGAAACCACGGCTGTGGAAGTAAAGAAAGTAAGGGAGTCGCCTTGACCTATCGAGGGTCAGGCCACATTACTACGTGTGGAATGAAGCGCCCTCAACAAATAATTAGTTCCTGTTAAGTGATATCTAATTCTTATCTAATGGTGATATCTCTTGAGTAGATTTGCTATGCAGGGAGTTTATTATAACGCGCAATATGTGTAAATGCGTTTATTTTAAAATGCAATATGGAAACGTTACTGACTACCTATGTAAAAACATAATATATTGTACGGGGGAAAGAATTCTGTTGATCAAATAGTATAAAGACTTCAGTTTACAGCAAGTATGTGGGTTATTACATGCCCTGTTGTTCTTTCTGATGCTTCTTTTTCAACAAAATTACGGTTCATATATTGCCTTTTAAAATAAACGCATTTACACATGGCGTGGCGTACCCTTAGAAGCCAATAGTAACAATCAAGTCCTTATGGAAACGGAAATGCCACATTGCGCGTTATAATAAATTCACTGTATAAATAAGCAACTAACAAACGTGTGCCCTTTTATTATATGTTAGAGTGTCGTTATCGTAAGAAGATGTCCACCAAGACAAGTAACTCGAAAATATATGGATATATACATAAAAAAACGGTTTCACAGCGTCTGACGTCACCTCTCGATCCCCAAGTTTCTCTTCCATTCTTCTTTGTTGTTGGTGTCTTCTGTAAGACGTCTGCCACTTATAGCTCTTCTAATGCATTTTCTCCATGTTCCCGGTGGCCTTCAGCGTTTTCTTCTTTCTGGAAGTAACCATTCCATCACTGGTTTTGGTAGCTATCCGTCTTACATGGCCATACCATTTTAATTTTTCTGTTCTATGTTCTGCATTAGTGTATCTCTTCTCAATATTCTTGTTAATATTCTACGTCTTCGTTGCCTCAATGTTTCTATTTTAGGTTTCCTTTATATTCCATGTCACTGCTCCATATGCCACTATACCAATTTACTAATTTTTAAGGGTTTCTTACTGGGTGGGCAAAATTACTTGATCATTTCTTGCTTGCTAGTGTCTAAGAAAATTGTATAAGTAGTCTGTTTTTTTAACTAAGAGGAACGTTTTGAATTTACCGCTCTAAAATCTATAGCTGAGATTGGCTGTCCGTGTACCGAGTTTATAATGTAATGATACTATTTTGGCCAAGAGCATAGAAAGTAGGTACAACAAAATTTTGCGACACATTATATGGAAAATGACGCTACGATCTTTAAAATGGAATTGTTGTTGGAAGAAATTTCTCCAAAAGAGATGTCAGGCGAGGGATGGTACTAGATATCGTTGCTGAAGATGAGATGTAGAAAACTTTTTGAATTTTTCTAATAGCGTTTTCCACAACTGGCCAAAAATTACACATTACAAAAATTAGTGCGTTACCCGAAATTGAGAGAATGGATGTCTGAGGTACATTAATATGTTAAGAAAAACTATTTTATCTACTCCTACTGTACAATGACCATTAATTATGATTCATAATTCACAGTTTGCAGCCAATCATAAAATTCAATTTTCATTATTCAATAGTTTGCAAGTTGCAACCAATCAGAAAATTCAATTTTCATTATTCAATAGGTTGTAGCCAATCACAGAATTCATTCTTATTATTCAATGACTTTTGAAGTTAACAGCTGTCAAAATTCGGAAATATGAACACAAGTCTCCTATTGCATAGGAGTAGATAAAATATCGTATTATATTCGCGATTATGGCCATTATTCACTCAGATGACTTGCGCCACGCGCCTTCGGCTTGTGGCACAAATGTCATCTTCGTGAATAATGGCTGTCATAATCGCTCATATAATAATATACTATTATCTACCACAGGTCTCAAACAAAAACTGTTTGTTTCAATTTTCATTACATCGCCGAATTGCATAAAAACAGAGAAAATGATTTCTCTCTACAATGAGGTAAAATCAATTCATAAATCATCGTTGTTTGAGGAATCTATGAATGGTAAGCTGTTTATAGCACCAAATGGTATGGGCACGGTTTACTACGATCCACTCCACGTCCGGCTATTGCCTGGTATTAAAATATATAAAGAAAAAAATCTTCAGCAATTTTTTTAGAAAAAGCATAGGATTTACTTTAACTGTCTTTTGTTAATCTTAAATAGGGGTGGGGAATTTTAGGTAAATACATATTTACGGAGACTAGGCATTCAAGTGTGAATGATACTAATCAATTTTCAGCAATTCTCTTTAATTTGTCCCACGTGTGATTTTGCTCAAAATACCTATTTTAATGGTTTATATGCTAGTTTATAACTGTTTAACCCAAATCTTAGGTTTTGTTCCTATTTCTATTATGTTTTGCTCATTTTTATAACTTCGTCCTTCAAGGGGAAAATCTATTATATGCACTATATCGCACGAGAAACGTTTTCTTAAACTGAAATAACGTGGAATTTTATTTTTACTATAGTTCTGTTACGATCATAGACAAATATTGTATATAATAGCAAAAATGTGTTTATGGCACTATTCAAGCCGAATAAATATAGCAGCAGTAAGTGTACTGGAGAAATTATTGTATTTACCTACTTAGCAGATACTAAATAATGCATTTTTAGTTTCTTAAGCAACTTGTAGTTTTTACTTCCCTCGTCTGAAAGACAAAGGAACAACACTTCTTCACGAAAAAATCACCTTCCGAGATTTCTTCAGATCTTCACGTTCCAAGGTCCCTAGATGACGAAAAAGAGGTTTTCTTAATTCCGTCTGTCTGTCTGTCTGTCTTTCTGTGTATCTATCTGTTGGCAGTATAGATCAAAAACCATTTGTCGGAGGAAGACGATATTTTGCATACATATTATATATCTACCTCGCATGAAACTGATACAATTTCACACAAATATATACAGGGTGAACACCTTAAAAAAATAAAATTTGTTTATTTTTGTGTTAATTTTGAAATAAAAGGAAGTAATAACTTTTACATAGGCCAGGCTTTACGTTTGCCAAAAATAAAACTCAACCGATACAGGATAATGTCACAAAAGAGTAAAAACGTTTCAACAATAAGCCCGTTCTGTTCAAGAGAGGTGCGCGCCGCACTTATTTCTATAAGGCTTGATGGCGTAGTTCGAATTTCGCTGCAGTTACATCCGCTGCGGAGATGCGGTTATGATCGCTATGCAGGTGCGGCGGGTTAAAACCCCAGTAGGATAAATTCTTTCTAAATTTGCAAATTGATCTAATTCGGGCGAGGGAAGTTCTGGGTAAAGCATTTTATAGATTTTTTTAATGTGCAATACATTTTGATATTTTTCGTAAACAGGACCTATTTCCCCTTTTTTTCTAAGTTCTTCTACCGCCCCACCCCCTCGCCTGGAATCGCTTTCGCATTATATCAGGGGGTGCGGGCGTCACTTGCACTGTCATGCTTAACCAAGTGAAAACCCGCACGCCCGTGCCGGGAGTTGAACTCTTTTCCGAGCGCTCGAGTTTTCACTGTGGCCTCGACTGCTATTGGCGGGACCGCTTACCCATGGAGACCTGACCTATTTTGCCTAAAATATTTCTTTTGCATCCTAAAATATATTTATTCTGCCTTTTTGCCAATCTATTTTAGTTGTAGTACATTGTAGTACCTAAAATTCCCATCCCCATTCATAAATAGTTTAATAGTTTTATTTAACACCTCCGTATTATGACGCTATAATTATGCCGATTTGAGTTGAATTACATAGGTCATAAAACACACGTGCTTTATAGATACTACAACTCACTTCCGGAGCACTTGGCTTGTTTTTCGAATTTATCGAGTTGTTGAGTAAATTTGTGTATGGTATCTGTGTGTTATTACAAATAATTCACTTGAGAAGGGACCCCCACTCGACCTGACAGCCTCGAGGGCTCAACTTTTCTCTTGTAGATTATTTGTAATATAACACACTTGTACCATGATCATGTTCTTTTGTTAATACTTAAGATCCTAAGAAGAACAATGTATTAAGTTTTCCTTTTATCTGGTTTTGTATACCTGTGCTACTTTTCCGTGCTAATCACAACTTTGTTTTGCCTCTATAATTGATAATACAACAAAGAGCTATTCATTGTTGTAAAAAACTCGACAATCTAAATCAATGCTTCTTTTTGTTGGACTGTTCCATTGCACGTACATATCTATTTGTGGCGTTCAAACACTGTTAATAAGTTAAAAAAACACTGTAGAAGATTAACAGTCATAAGAAGTTGGACTCAAAAGTGTCGGTAGTAAAGATTTTGTATAAAATTATATTGTGTTTTGTAGTGTTGCGTTTTTGGGAAAGCTAATCTTTTTATGGGCATTTGGCCTTCAGTGAGTGGAGACTAGTAAACTCAACTGAAAGTATGTAAACCAGTGCCTGTGCTTACCTTATGGTAGTCAATGCAAGCACTAATGACAAAGCACACGTCAAGGTCACAAGTAATGGAGATTCAGTATCTACAAAGAATAAAAGCGATAAGATCCGATAGAATAATAAAAAAAATGTATTAGTCAAGTATTTATTGAAGAGCGTGAAAGATAGTCAACTGTTGTAGTATAAACGGCTTGGTAAGAGAAGCTCTCTCTCTCTCTCTCTCTCTCTCTCTCTCTCTCTCTCTCTCTCTAGTCGTATACTTCATGGCTGAAGTGTCGTGATCTCATGGTTGCTATTACGCTGTGGTTTGGGCAATGTTCCTCCATTTGTCCCTGTCTGAGGCGTGCCTGATGTTTTCTTGAAACGGTGTGCCGGTGAATTGCTTGACTTGGTCTATCCATCGTCTTGGAGAGCGTCCTCGAGGTCGTTTCCCTTTTAGCTTCCCCTGAACAACCAGTTTTTCTAAGTTGTCGTCCTTCCTTCTGGTGACGTGTCCAAAGTATTTCAAGATTCGTCGCTTTACTAGACTTGACAGCCTTTCCTGAATTCCCAGTTCTTCCAGGATGGAAACATTGGTTCTATGTGCTGTCCAAGGGATCCTCAGGAGTCTTCTCCACACCCACATCTCGAAGGCATCCAACTTTTTAATGTCTGCGGCCCTCAAGGTCCAAGCTTCCGCTCCGTATATGGCAATGGGAAACACAAGTGTTCTGACTAGCTTGCATTTTGTTGCCTTCGTAATGTGGTGGTCTTTCCAAATTTTTGTTAGTTTAGTCAAGAGAAGCTACAGCAGCCTATTATAGAAGATATAGAAAAGGCAATGAAAAAGATAATGAAGGGTAGACCTATTTATAGACGTACCTAACTAGCGTGAGGGCCGGGAGGACGAGACCCACCCCAGAGTGTCATTTGGTCGTCTCGAGAAAAATAAAAGTTAAATAAATTAAAAAAATGTTTATTAATTACAAAACTGCATAGGTATTGACGATGCGATGGTTGGTTGGGGGTCGGGCCCCAAAAATCCTAGTTACGCCGATGGCGTAGAGCGTAGACCATTCCAAGGAATGAGGAGTTACAAAGTGTGTATGATCCAAAGGTCTGATGGGGAAGCAACTAGGAAAGCCAAGTTAGGTTAGAAGTTATCTAGAAGTAATTACATACATTACTGCCCTTAGTTCTGGTGGAAAATAAGTCCAAGACAACATAAAGCTACTACTTTTCTACTATTTTAGGCTAAGACAAGGCATCGAAGCTGTGAACTAGGGATTGTGGTTGATTTTGGTGTCCTCTGGTTGCAGTTTTGGTTAACAAGGGTTAGCGTAATACTCAGTAAACATAAATACCGCCTTGGAGAAATTGTTTTCTGACTTGTTAAAATCAAGGAATTTCAAGATTTTTTAATTTAAGACAACGAGAATCATTATAATCATTGTCTCAAGATATAGCAAAAATGGAAATCAAGACAAAAATCTTGTTAAGAGCACTGGTTGCCTTGAATAATCTAGAAATATAATACAAAATCGAGTTACAGCTTAGCATTTTAAAAATCTATATACTTTTATCTTCGTAAAAGGAGCACATCCGTTCAGATTACTTTAAATCCGAAATGAAAAGTACCTATGTAACCTACTTACACTTTGTTTCTGACCGAGAACTGTTCTTGATAGAAATAGTATCTATAGATTTAGCTTTAATTTTCAAATAATATCGAGATTAAACTTATTTTAGATTTAGCTTTAATTTTCAAATAATATCGAGATTAAACTTATTTTTCGTTTTAGTTTCCGGAAAAGAACGAATTAGGTAATTTACTGTTTTGTATGTATCTACAAATGACACAATAAAATGTTTTAAACACTGGAAAAGGCCTACACTTTAGCTTGACCAACAACATAAAGAATAGTATATTAAAGTATGAGTGGATAACAAGGTCTTTAAAACACGCGCGAGTTTTCGAGCGCGACGGCGTAGCCGGAGTGCTCGAAATAGAGCAAGCGTTTTAAAGACCAGTTATCCACGAATACTTTACGCTATTTTTTATTATACCTCCAATACTGGAAATAAATTACGCACTAAAAACTTAGAAATAATTTTTGTCGTGATAAATCGAGAGGGCATAATAATATTGCTACTATAGTTACGAGAATTATTTACGTTTTTGTCGCGTCCATGTCCGTTGTTGCATTCAGTCGTTTCCTTGACAACCTTTAAAGCTCGGCGAGCTTTAATCGCCTGCTTTCGCACGCTCAGGCGTGTTTTAAACGGCGATTCTGATGCAGGTATAATAAAAAATACGTAAAATGATGAGATTATTTAGAGTGCGCAATATACCTATATGCAGGTTTTTTATAGGTATAAGCCACGGTAATTACTGTTCCAATATTTTCAATCAATACGAACGGAAGGTAAGTTCCACGATGAAGGTCATATAATAGATAAACGTCTCTACAAATTTACTTATTAAAGTTAATATTATAAAAACCGCAAAATAGTTTACACATAGTTACCCGCCGTAGCAACAAAGTAGCTATACGTTGATTACATTATCAGACAAAGACTATTAGTCAACAGAGAAGTCTATTTTGCAACTTTTTACAACGTTTTTCTACACAACAAAAAGTAATGAAAAGAAGAACAGCACGAGCAGTTAGTTGTCGGTATAAATTCAGATTTTCGGTTGCTTTTCCTATAATTATTTTATTTTCTTTTTGATGAAGCTCAATGGAGGAAAATTGTCGTTAGACATTTTGCCTTCTTGTGTTACATCCTCTTTTCTTACATTTCTCCGGGAAGGCTTGCAAGTAGGATGTTGATAATATTAATAAGATCGTGGGTCCATATTCTCTACAACAAATTTTTAAAACTTACTACTTCGATAACTGTAGTTACATTGTGCCGTTTCATAGAATGAACAGAATTGTTACTTCATTTTTATTACATACATAACCTCCAGGTTTAACGAATATTTTATTGTGCGGCAAGCAACTGCAAAAAAATTACTGTAATTCATTGCAGGTCTTTTATTTTAATATAAATAAAAAGGGAAGTTTAATCTTACCGTGAATTGACCGTACGTGCGCGTTGTAGTACTAAACTGGTTAATTAGTCGATTGATTAAAATTGTTGAACGAAATACAGCACACGTTACGGTGTCATACTTGACAGCTGATTACAGCGAATAAACATCGAAAATTTAGGTTTACAAACCGACGGGGACTACACTATTAAACGAATAAAAATAACTACACATTTTCACTCTTGGCATTCTTTTATAAATTGCCTGAAACTGGGTTAGTGTAAAAGCGGCGGTGTAACTGTTTTCTACGAAATACGTATAATGCCCGTATTAATGTAGATAATTGAAGTTTTAAGAACATTATAATTTACTATTTCAATATATTCAGGATATCTCCCGAATTCAGGGCCGTAGCTACCACCGGGGCAGCCGGGGCAGCGCCCCGGGGCCCCGGAACATAAGGGGCCCCCGAAAGAAGAGAAACTTTTTTTACGAAATTGTTTTAAAAAATTATTGAACCAAACCTAAGAAAATGAGCAGCGTCAAGGAATTTGCACATCTGTTAATAATTGATCACAGCTCACTTTCGCCAACTTATCCTGATGTGTCTACAGCATGTATTATGTACTTGACAGTTCCAGTGACGGTAGCTAAGGTCGAACGGTCATTTTCAAAACTGAAATTGATCAAGAATTGCATACGAAGCACCATGGGACAGGAAAGGCTCAGCAATCTAGCTTTGCTTTCAATTGAAAATGACAGAGCTCAACAAATTAACTTTGATAAAGTAATCAACGACTGCTTGTAAAATAGTTATGTACGTAATAAGACCGGAAAACGACTTATTAAAATACGAGTTTAGATTTTTACAGACGAGGCGAGGAACGAACCGAGTCGGGAATTTCTAAACAAGTAATTTAATAATATTTTACGGTCGTGTATCGTACAATGTTTTATTTCATACGGTTTTATACAATATGTGCATTAAAAAAGTCCATAAGGGGCGGTTGTGGAAATTCAAACGTATGAATAGTATGTTGGTGGCACTGTAAGGCTATGTCAAATTCGAGGTTATCAGGTTAGGTTTTGCATCACTCTAACCTGATAGATAACCTCGAATTTGACATAGCCTTACAGTGCCACTAACATATTATTCAGCAGTTGCCTAGCAATACTTTCCAGCCTTGTGATGTAATGTTCCACTTTACGGACTCAAATTAATGATGTAAAGTCGTATTTTCCGGACAGTATGAAATAAAAGTTAGGAAACAGAATTTAAAGTGATCCAGTTTTCATTTAAAACTCAACCTGTGTAGACTTAGGATATTGTAACCTTGTAAGTTTTATATGCATGCTTTCATGTCATATAACGGGTGGTACGCCTGGTGCAAAAGTTTTTACTTCCCGATAGGCGCCTTCTGCGTGACCTAACGACTACCGCTAAATTAATACTAATAACCGGGACCGCTGCAGTATAAGGCTAACGCTTTTTATATTAAACTGAATGTGACAAGTAAATATGTGTTTTGTCTGTTTTAAATGTCCATTCTTCTATCTTAACAAAAAAAAACACTAAATAGCAACCCTATTAAAAAAGACTTACTAAATGAAAGTGGTGTAGAGGTAAAGGGGAAGATAACGTGGGGCCCCATAATTATTTGTTGCCCCAGGGCCCCCAAGCCTGTAGCTACGGCCCTGCCCGAATTAGTTTATAGTAGGTATATATCAATAAAAAAATATTTGAATTTTGTTTTCATATTTAAGAATTTATACCGGGTGACAACGAGATCAGGGTCAGGGCCATATCTCTATCTCCTTTAATTATCAAAATGATTTCGAATTGAGAGACAGATATAATCAAAATGGCCGACTTCTAGTTTCACCGGAAATGTCATTAACTTTGATTTTTTAAATGGGTTGTTCTGTATATTTTATGGTTTTCGGAACCCACGACTCAAATTACATACGGCAGTATTGCCAAATTTGCTTAGGTAGTTTCCAAAAATATTTAAAATATTTATTAATAAAACATTTTTCCGTTGTATATAAAGATACAGTGCTGCATGATGCGTATAGTTAGATTGGTAATCAATTCTTCTATCTAATGGCGCGATGGCCCTTGGTAGGTGCCAGTTAAAACAAATGACTTTTTCTCAAAAAACACGTTTAGCAAATTTTATTCCTACATGAACGATTTGTTATCGATGAAATTAATAAAATATTATTATGGGTTATTAGAGTTGTCTAGAACACATTATTTTTAATCATGGCCTTCTACGATAAAAAAACAAAAATAATTTTTTGAAAAATTAAAATTTGGCAAAAGTATGGTATGTAATTTGAGCTGTACATTCCAAAAAACCTAAAATGTATAGGGTGATCCATTTAAAAAAATCAACGTTAATGGCACTTCCGGTAAAACCAGAAGTTGGCCATTTCAACTATATCTATCGATCAATCAGAAATTATATCTATTATCCACATATCAAATTTTATAAATAAAGGAGATATAAGCATGACCCTGGTCTCATTGTCACCCGGTATGTATTTGCTTTACATTTCGAGAGTACTGTCTTAGTTGAACAGGTAAGTTTTCTGATAATTCCAGAAAAATATTGAGGAACGCTATTAAGGCTGGTTACAAGTTAAAAATATAAATAACAATAACGCAATTAGGTCGCATAATATTGTTCTTTACAAAAAGATTTTGGTTGATAACAGAAAAAACTCGAGAATGCAATCATTGATCTTCTTTGTAACTAAATAGATATGGCTTTACAAAAATTTGCTTTAAATATTTATTTGGTGCATGCATACGTTTAGTTTCCTTGGGATCATATTTGTATGTGTATAATGAATGTTTTCTATTGTATATAATTATCTTAGGCGTAGATGTTATGTATACAAGTATGTTAACATATGGAGGTCTAGAAATCGATTTTCGGGTTCGATGCCAACCAATTAACGAAAAGCGTAACCCTAAGGTGTTAAACACTGCAGAAGTTCTAATTATTCATTAACCGCCAAAGCATCTCTTCTACGTCTGCCAGCTATATGACATCACGAAAATGAAAACAGGTAAGTCGCCCTACCACCAACAGTACACGCGGTATTCTTGAATCCTCTCAAACTGTCCTTTAACTTAAAAATACCTAGTTTGGACGTAAAAACGCCCACTCTAGAAGTAACCTCCCTGCTCGAGGACGAGTGGAAGACATACTCTAATTTCGACGCCGGGACCTGTTTTACGTTCAGCGCAAAATCACCCTTTCTGACGGTCTAAGATAAAGGGTGATTTTTCGTAATAGTGCAATTGATACAATCTATTCATTTGAAGACCAGAAATTGTTATTAAATACGCTAAGATATAAAAGGTATGTTTTGAATAGGGATTATTAAATAATAATACCTACCAAAATATCAGTAAGCTAGTTACATACAGTGTGTCTCACTTTAGACGGCACCATCTCAGTATTTTTTGTTTATATTATCGATTTAAAAAATTCTTTGTTCTAATTATTCCCCTTACTAAATTGTACTTTTAGGGTATATTACATCCCCTTTAGTTTCACGGTAAAATGCTAGCCTACTACGATTTAAAATAAATAGCAAAATTGGAGAAGTCGCATTCGGGATTTTTTTATCACAAAATCTTGTGAATAAAAATTGTTCAGAATCGTAAAAAATACTGAGGTAGTGCCGTCTAAAGTGAGACACACTATATAATAACGCAATAAAAATGATGCAGGATTTGTTTTTAAGTATTATTTAGAAATATTATGTTAAAAACATGTAATGTAAAAAATATTGGAAATCTACGCAATAATGAATGAACACAGATGGATATTAAGGCCTATTTTGAATTTAAAATGTCAGTATTGTTAGATTTTCCGTCTAATGGCAGGCTATTCATGGTATTTTAAAACTTTGTAAAATAGAATTGGTTTGCTACGACCGTCGGAGATTAGAAGTGTTGTTTTATTTATTACCTGCCGAAATGTTAGCCTTCAACTACAAGTCTTCTGCAATAGCAGCTATTCACTTATAGTGTAAAAATTGGCTTATCGCTTATTGTTTGGACGAAATATATGTACGAATAATCAAATTGTGTCCGGTTTGTCTTAGTTGACAGCGTTGGATTCAAAATACAGTTACGGAATACATCTGTGCAAAACGAACCAGTGTTAAAATATCTTATCAGCCTAAATTAAATAGCTAAAGTGTCTAAATAATATATTTTTAAATTGGTAACGAATAACACAAAACAGAAATTTAACAGCATGTCATTATCCTGATGCAGTTGCAGCCAACTCTTTTCTTATCCACGATCGAGGGCGACGGCAAATGACTTAAAAATTGAAAACCTGGAGCTGATGGGTCGCAATCGAGCAATACAAATCACTGATGCTCATGTTCAGTTCCCCGTCTATTAATAAAATCATTATTTAGGCCCGTTTGTGTCTGTAGTTGACAGAATTAATTTACCTTTTCAAAAGGGAAATCGCTTTGATGTGGCATTTCAGGTGCGCATTTCTATTTAATTTCCGTATTTCGTTTGTGACAGCGTTATTGGCGAGGGAGTCGCCGAAGTCTGCGTGGTCAATACCAAGATATCCAATGTCTAACTAAACTTTTATTGTCGACCTCTCACAAAATCCTGGAAACTTTGTTTTTAGTTCGTTTGCCGTGAGGCTTGAGCCGGGCTGCTCCCCACACGGAGAGAAAAGTACATATAGGGAGAGACAAAGAATGGAAAAGAAAAGCTTGCGGATGAGATTTGCCAGGAATTTGCGGAGCATAGCACTGTCGCTTTAAATAATCCAACTGGACTACGTCTGTATATTCTTAAGATAAAGTCCAGATTCTCTTTCTGCGTGTGTCGTTTCGAGAGCCTGGCAGCCTCCTGGAAACGCACGTTTATAATGAGCACAGCACGGAGTTGTATGCATATTCTAGCAGGATCAATGGACTTTTTGTTTATATTTGCATACACTAGAAACGAAAACTTAAAAATGTCATTCTAAGCAACCGATATTTTACAATATTAACGTGTTTTAAAAAACTTGCACGCATATATAAATTTACACGGGGGGGGCTAAACTTTCAATTAAATTAGTATATCATTTTCAGCTTTGCTCTATTAGATGGATATTGTTCGCACGTAGAAAACTATGTTAAATTGCTTAATAATTTTCAGAATTCGAAATGGCTTGAGTTAAAAGATACTTTTTTA
This sequence comes from Agriotes lineatus, assembly GCA_940337035.1. Taxonomy (NCBI): domain Eukaryota; kingdom Metazoa; phylum Arthropoda; class Insecta; order Coleoptera; family Elateridae; genus Agriotes; species Agriotes lineatus. Next base: position 82,573,985 of record OW679198.1, read on the forward strand.
ACTAGGAGAAGTAAATGGGAACACTTATACTTTAAATAACAGCAGAAAGACCAATACGTTTACTTTCCTTGTCTAAAAGATGAAGGAAAACAATTTTCTTAGTTTTTAAATATTAGCTTTAGTTAATATCTGAAATTAAACAATGTATTTTTTAGAAGTTACATTAATTGTTATATTCATTTCAAGTACATACCGTATAAGTATATTGCTTACAGCAATTCTGGTTGCTTTGCTAACGCACGTACATGAAAGAACGATTCAAATAGGCCCAGAACTGGTATTCTGTTTGTTGCTACAATAAGTCATTATTCGACATTAATAATTATACAAGACATGATTAGCAATAACTGTAATTTGATTAACAGAGGTTAGTATTTGAATAGAACAGTATCGGCAGGGTTGCGTTCAGCTTATTATTCAATATTTGTTCTAGTTATGGCAAATGCATCTAATTTATGATGCCTGACAAGTTAATATTGTAACGTCAGGACAAAGTTGTAAATTTGCTTAGATACAGAGGTGTGTCGAGGAGTTACAAAAGTTTTATGCAGCGTTTAGTGTTAATTTCATTATGCCAGCAATCGGCAGTTCAGCTGAAGGGTAAGAGAGCGGAGTAAGAAGGCATGAGATGCAAAGAACATTGAAAGGCAACCTAAGAATACAAAAAAGACTACAGTGAAGTGCTAATAAACTTGTGAAACCAGTGTTTTATAAACATAAAGTAAAAAACAAAGTGAGGTTAGTGTATTCGAGAATTGACATTTTTGCAAAAACAATTAAAGAAAAACATTGTATAAACTAACTTGAAAACAATTGTAACGTGTTGCTAGGATACTAGATGCTCAATTATTATTGTTTTATTAGCAAAGCCAAGCGGGAAGCTGTTTTTAAGATTGGCATCCAAAGGTTGAATTAATTATTTACATTAAAAGTTATTATTTTGTACCAGTTGTTGTTTTACTTGATCGCTAGTGTGCAGAGTCTATTTGTGCGAATTTATATGAAGTTATAAAGTGATATCCAAGAGGGAAGTGATTCTGAAGTTTCGCCCACTTGAGTTCGACTTTCGAGTCATATTTCGGAGAGTTTTGAGGCGACGGCAAGCAAATATCACTGTGCAGCGTGTAAATTGGGCATTCCTTGTAGCATACACGCAGACTGCAGCAGCGGAAAGCATTCCAGAAAGAAATTACGCCTTAGCGTCCCTAAGAAGTGTTCTCCAGGTACGAAGTCCACTTTAGAGCTCGATTTGAAACAGCAGGGGGGATCTGAGAGGTCTACATCATCGTGATACAGCTAGGGCAGACATCGTTTGAGCTCCAGAGACAGGCTGCAGCCGCAGGGAGAGTTCCAGAAGGAAATTACAAGCTTGGCGTCCCTTGGTTTTGCGGTGGACGGACGTGGATTCGTGAAGCAGGAAGTAAACCAGTTGCGAGTTAGCATCACCTATGACGTAATACAGGTTGGCCCAAACTACTTGATTCATTAATAACATTGCTATTCATTACCTGAGGTTGAATTATTGATTGTTGATGAATATGCGATAAAATTGCGCTGAATTTTATGTCTTCGATCAGCTCTTCTTACCATTAATTTTAGAGGTTAACTGTCGCTCGTTAGAAAGTGGTCATTTGCTATACAAGAGTAAGTCATCCTGTGTGTTACAATCCAACTCTTGCATATTTTTGAGTTCACACATGCTAACCGGAGCAATAATTTTGAATTTAGTTGCCAATCAATAAAATATAAATAAAAGGCAATACACCATTTATTATGCAATTAATAATACAATTCAGAACATTTTTTATAAGCTCTGAGATCCATAATTCGTATTAAAACTAAAACTAACTTGTATTTGTTTTGATTATTCCATTTTATTTATTTATTTACTTCATTTATTAATATACAACTTATCACGACATGCAAGTGGGGTATCATTACAATATATGGCAATTAAAATTTGTTGATCCAAGGGGAAAAGGTGAAAATAAAATTTGTTAGAATATTGTAATTGACACGATTTAAGGTAAACGTACAATATACCGCATGTCTACAGAACTGTGCACTAGAGCGATAACACAATGCGGTCAGTCATTATACGAAGCTCCCGATGAACTGAGGCAACTATTAGTTCTAAAAAAACAATTAAAGGTTCTATTATATCCACGATTAATTTTACGCAGTCACGCATTTTGAAGATGAAGCTAATACAAAGTTGATAGCTAAATATATAGGGTGCACTATAATCCTATACAAAGCTTTGAGGTTTCTGAAAAACGATTGTTATTAATAGCAACAAAACGCAGTAATGCTTTTCATATATTCAGAAAAATTGCTAATGTAAAAATTCACGAAAAAATATAAAATAACAAATAAAAGTTCTTGAACAAGCAAGAGAATATGAGCATCTGTTAATTTTTGAGATCTACTAGCAAATTTTCCATTTCTATAGCTAGTTTAATAACATTTTCCTACTCACTTGTCAAAGTTTGTGTGACACACCATGTATATGTAATATCAACGATACTGAGCAGTTATTTGCAAAAATAATCGATTTATTTGTTTTTAGAATTCAACAAAAGGATATTAAGGATATTAAATTGGCAACAGGAGTACATGCACTTCAAGTAGATAGCTGAGAAGTAGGAATATATTTAAATTAGTATTATGTAACACAGAGAAAACGTAACCAATTGTTAATAGTTATTTATGTATCAAGTGCAATGAGTGCGTGTTTATGGCATGCGGCATGAATTGTCCAACATACAGAATTTTTTCTACGATCGTAACAGAAGTATAGATAGTTTAGGTAAATTTACAAAAACGCGTGAAAAAGAAGTACTTTTCATTATTAAAATAGCAGTAGAAAAGTTGACATTTCGCAACGGCCGAAAAAAACTAACACATTCGTCCCAACATAAAATTAAAACAAATGCTGATTTTTAAAGCAAACTTTTCGAGTTTGTAAACCATTAAAAAACAGACAATTATTAACTATATGATTTACATCTTTATTTCAATTTGGATGATCACCTGAATAGTTAATTTTAGATTTTTTATCGATCATTTTCTTCTAATTAATTTTGCCTTTAAAATATGTTTCAATGCTTAAAATTAAATGCAGCTAAATAATAATAAATTTTTTGGCGTAAGTGTTGATAATAGTTGTTTAAAAAGAATAGTACGTGCGTTGTTTATATACAAAGAGCGATCACATTATCATATTTATACTACCATATATATGAAGTACCTATAACTCGCAGCTGTTGGTTTTGTAACCAGACTTAGCATAGTATTTTTCCAAGCTGCAGATGCCGTTGGGCAGATATGATGATGATGATGATTTTTATTATTAGATCTTCACATACAAGAAAAATCAATATGAAATTTATAGCTGTCAAGAGATCTAATATTTGTTTGTTTGTTATGGACAAGGTCTAGGCATGTGGAGTGATCGGTACCATAGACACCGTCTGCTGTGGTCATATGGTCAAAGAATATTTGTAAAATAATTATAGGGTATAGGACTAATAACTGATCGAAGTGATTTTCGATATTAATAACTTTCAAAATATTATATCTTCGTTTGAAATCACTGATAATAATAACATGCTACAGCTATAGCAACTACAGTAAACATTTTATTTAACAGATAGATCGATTGTACGTTTGACGATTAATAAAAAAAATCGTAATAACTTTTTCTCCACTGTTATTTTTTCGTCAAAGCCATGCATAGATAAAATTATCTTCCAATATCGAAGTAAATTGATTATACGAGTATAGGTACTTTGGCGTTGCGTTTATTATAGCGTTTTGTCAGTAGTGGAAGTGTTGAATTCCGTGGAAAGACAGCTGCAAAGGCCTTTTACATTTACTTATCAATTTATCATTAATATTATTTAATTTTTGTAAAAATCTAATTTTTGCGACTTTTGCTAAAACTATACAAAAGTTGTAGTTAATTGCATAATATACGTTCTTGTTCTAAAGAATTTGATTTTTATCATACCATTATAAAAATTTCCTGGAAAGCGAAAAAGAACTATAAGAGTAAAATACCAGTTCCGGTTGGTCGATTTGAGCCAAATATCACTGGCATTTCCATATTTATGTCAAAAACGTAGATATACATTTTCACGCCGCGCCGATTGATTGAACTGTCTGGGCTGTAAAAAGAACACAGACAGGCATCACTTCGAAAGCAACTTTTATGAATCAGAAGACACGAAAATGAATATTTCCGTGAAAATTTCAAGTTCGAAAAAATCATGATTTCTACACTTTATTTTACGAAGTAAAAGAAAGTAAAATTCATGTAGTTATATAGATCACAAATTTTATTTATAAAAGCTGTCAATCTCGCTATTATTTTTTTAAGAATAGCTTGTATTTACTAACTACAGTCGGTTTTCGAATTCCAGCATACTAAATAACTACACGAGTTACTGGTATTACGATACTTTTTATGAAATTATGGCAAGCAATATAATTAGATCTAATTTTTCCGGCATTTGGAGCCCAGTAAGTCGATCTTAAATGTTTATACAAATATAATATTCCAGTGTTATTTTATTTGTATAAATATTTTCACTTCTTTTTACGATAAAGGAATTGAGTTTTCAACAGGTCTTCACGTTTTGGAGTCCCCATGAACCCGAAAAACATGTTTTTGTTCATTGGCCTGTGTGTCTATCTGTAAAAGAATATCTAAAAAACGAAAAGAAGTCGCATAACCGGAAGTATGGTTTTTACTTTTGTGATTTTTAGTTTTTTAGATTTTTTCAAAAACGGTTTTAATGAATTTTTTCAAACTTTATAATTTTTTTTACATTTTTAATGTGTATTGATGTGAGATAGGTGATTTTCCAGTTGAATACCTCTAAAATGGGGTTCTTTCGTTTTTTTACTATTTTTTTTATTAATTCCTATTTTAAATGGAACACCCGGTATATTATTACATTTTTGAATGCAGCTTAAAATTTTACAGAAAATTTGTCTCTTGAACTAACGCTCTAATTTGTACTATTTCTGTAGAATTTTTAATTTTTGAATTTTTTTTACAAATGTTTAAACATTAAAAATAAAAATTTTGGCTAGGTAATTATAAGATCACTGTAAAAGGAAGTTGTATGCGTGTATCACACCAGATTTTTACATATAGTATAAAAATATTCTTAAACACAGTTTCTCCTATTAATATACAGACAGGTAGTTGTTATACATGAAATAAATTGAGCATTGCGAAAATAAATTCTATAAGCATTGTGTAAAACTGTTATCCGTACTGACTACTAGTGCTACTAACCAAGTAGGAGTAGTACACACTACTTCAAAAGTTGCTTTCTAAAAACGTTGTGTTATATACATGAAGTTGTGAAAGAATAATTGGATCTAAGAATTAATTTATGGCTTATCAAAGCAGATTTTTATTAAATTGATATAAAATATTGTGCAGTGACTTTGAACTGGATTTAGATGTTATTCATTGATGAAATATAGGTAGCACATTGGGAACTCGATTAAAACCTACGCTCTTCAGGTAGACATTGAGGTAACTAACATATAAGTTAAGCTTATAGCTCAAACTGGTGGTTACATGTTTAAATTAACCTTTGCAAGATTATTTTTGAAAACTGTTAGAAGCTGTATCAAAATAATGTTTTTGAAAATAAGATGCAGGTTAATCTTAAACAAATATTTATGTAACCCGCATTGAAAACTTAAAAATAGGAATTTGCCTAAGAATCCGGTCTCTAATAATAAGAATTTTATTATGGCCCTCGAATATAATCTCCGCATTGTAATAAAAGTGTTATTGTTCATTAAAGAATCCGTCATAAAGGGGGTCGTAAACGCGAAACGGCGCAGTTTATATCCAGGTGTTTGCAGACTGTACTTCAAAGTTCTGGCCTGTTATTTGTTCTTTTATCAAGAAACTTGTGCCGTTGTTCAGTTTGCACGCCAGAGGTATTTCTCCGGGCGCGACCATCAAAGTTTGATAAGTTTCCCTCGCCTGGACTGGCCGCTCGGACAGCGGTCATTTTTCTCTCGTTTTCAATCTACGCAGAAGAACTTCTCATCCTTTCAGGCGGATTTCTTGTTTTACGTTTCCTTTGTTTCTTCGGCGGACGCCGGTGGCAGAATTAGGCTGCATGAGGGTTCAATAAGCAGCCAAGCATCTCCGGAGTCCGGAAAATGCGTGTGTCGACGCCAGACCCGGACCCGCTCCGGGTAAACGCTGTAAGGATAAGGCGTCTTTAAATATTATATGGACAAAATCAAAGAGCAAATAAAGTAGACGGGAAATGGTAGATCCAACACCGCGCTTGCTCCAGGCGCAGCTTAATGGCCGGATCCCGGAAATTGTGAGCACATATATCTCGTAGCAGATTTATGAAAGTGCTTTTCTTCCGAGTGGGGCAAGGGCGAGGAAGAAATATATACAATAGCTCCCTCCCAGCCCCACCTGCTCCGCGGCGGTGGACTTTGATCAAAGCTCATCACCGACGATGATGCGTGCCGCGTGGTCGAATAACAGAAATTGAATTCCTTGAGATAAGTGTGCGAGGAGATCTCTCAAAGACGGCTCGAAAGCGGATATTGACAGCCAGAACAATTGGACGCCCCCAAAATGAGATAAAGGAAACAAATACAGTAGGTGAGGGGTTGGAGGTGGCCGAAAGCGAACGGAGGTCAGGACTCGAGGTGTGGATGGAGGATACACTCCTATTCTGGGCATAAACACGTGCTAGCTGCACTTGCCTCAAATATTCCGAGACTTAGCATTGGCGGCACGCCGTTCGGGTAATTTTCAAACTCGAATTGTAATAACAGCGAAAACTGCGTTTGTAATAAAATCTTCTAATGAACGTTTAAAGTAAACGACACACTTTTCTTTCTGGTAGATACGAAGTAGGGTAAAAACTTCATATTGCTTAATTAAAAATTCAGTATGTTATTTAGAATTCAAAAACTGACTCGAGAAAATAATTGATATTTGTTACCTGAGAAGTCTACTGGAAATTATTGATGTATAAAGATATTTCGTACACGGATGTAAACGCCAATTGTTATTTATCTTGAAATCATGATCCTTTAAGAGCAAAATGATATTAACAGTCATAAGAAAGTACCCAAAAATTTAAATTTGAAACTCATCAAAAACACTGACAATCTCAAAATATCTACTAAACATATAAATGCGAAAACTTCCAATATTATTATTATTACTCAGGATAGGTGGCGTAGCCGATTCTGTCGCTACTACAGTTACCATGCACAGTACATACATATTAAATCTATAAACTAAATATTAAACAAAAATAAAATAAAAATAACAACTTTGGTGAAAATGTTATAAATGTGGCCTCAAATTTAAAGATATTTTATCAAAAAGCAAGGGCATGGTAGTCACAATACCGCCAATAAAACTAGTTATAATCAAACAACTAATAATCTAAACGCAAAATTAAAAGAAATTCGGAAAAAATCGTTTAAGAATTATCATCAATGGTTGAAATGTTTGCAAAACACCTCGATGTCACTTTTAAACTCTACTCGGTTGATATCGACGAAGAAGTTGAACAGTGCTTGATAATTTCATATCAATACCCCAATATCCCTTCACATCAAAGACAGATTCTGACATTCCGAGATCTATAAATATTTTGCATATGGACTTATAAAATTTAGCATCAGTGAAAAAATACTAAACTTTACAGGCTTATATTACATATATTTTTTTCATTTTTCGTTACGGCCAAACCGACTTGCATCTCCACTATTTGAGAATTAACGTTATTTTTACATGAAATTAGTAAATAATACGTATAGTACACTAATGAGGATTTATAATTATTAAACAAAGTAATAATTAATACAGTCATATAATGAAATATAATGTAAGTAAATAAATGTGATTAAAATAACACGCTTGTGCTTTCGACCTTGCGACCTAAGTGACAAAGTTGTAAGCATCGAAATCGTTGTCACAGCCGTGTTCAGACTACTTGGGCGTCAATGCTAAACAGCCTATCTTTGAACCTACGCCGTTCGCCGCTCTCCGTTCGCTGCCGTCTACAAACTGTCGGAAAGCTGGGCCGCTTCAATCTGGCCCCAATGCGTCCATGAAACTAAGCAAGTGATTATCGGTTTATGAAATAAAAATTACTCGTGCCTTTTTTAAGCATTAAAATGGGAAGAATGATGAAAAATAAGTAGAAGAAAATGTTTCTTTCAGAATAAAAAAATCTTGAATGACTGGTTTGTTATGATAGGGCCATGGATCCTTATAGGTAGCCGTCACTCGTCAAAGTTTTGTAAAAGTTACCCAAAAATGAACAGCATTAACAACGTATAACTACAATACCATTTTACGTGTAGGTTATGGACCTAACCAACTCAATCAGATTGGTTTTCCCCAAGGATTTTCGACGAGATACCAGTGTCATCGATTAAAAAATACCATAAAACATGTTACGCCTTTTAAATTAACTTCTGAGCGATCTTCCAAGGAAACAAAAATTAGGTACAGTTAGGTGCAAATGCCGGCCACCAGCTCAGCGTTTGGAGGAGTGTAGTTCTTAAGAAAGAAGGTGAAACGGTAGGACAATAATTAACTGAATGCCCAGAACGCCAACAATTTTTGAAATTGTAAACTCAATACCCAGGCTATATCACACTTCCTGAAAGATAGCTCCAAATAAATGCAATCAACCGTAACTAACTCACCCTGTATACTGGCAATAAAGATAATATAATTTTGTGTAAATATCACAGTACAAGTTTACAGTAGTTATCACAACAAATAGCATAAACCGAAATCGCAGGATCACGCTAAACTAAATAATATACTCACAGTTTTATGACACAAACAGCAATTTACAACACGTTAAAATAAAGCAGCTTCGCAAGCTACTTAGCCCGCAAGAGGTCCTGGGCTCAGTTTTGGAGAAATCTGAACGCGGTTTTCGAGCTCTCGGCCGAGAAGTTCATACGGCCGTAGGTGGTGTTTTCCATGACAAACGGCGCTGCGGTAGCGGGGTTGAGGTGCCAAAACCAGGAGGTCAAATGAACCCCCAATACGGGTCCTTCTTGTGCTCTAGATAGGCGCTGGCGACAAGAGAAAGCGGCTCCGTGAAGGCTTAACACCGTCGACTGGCACAACACCTGCAGCAGGTCGCCGTGGACACGGGTCAAACGAGCGGCCCGGCAGAATTCAGCGCGGCGACCAGGCCCAAAATTTCGCTGGCTTAGCTAATTAAAAACCGGCATTAATTCTGTCTGGTACTGCTTGCTGTGAAAAGGGGAATAGGTTCGAATAGAATACACAATGACAGGAGCCCTAGCGCGTCTAGTTACTCACCCCAGATGATGGTTTTGGGCACATAGAACAGCTCGTGGTTGTAATTACTAACAAAGAATCCGCACAATGCGTAGAAAAAACTTCCTTTAATGAGCTCGGGGCCTTAAAGCCACGAAAACGTGAGAGCTTGCATATCATCACCACATAAAACTAACCAAAAGCTCTACTAAACATCCCCGAAGCTCGTGAATTGCTACGCCACTAAACTGCTCGTTTCAAGCTGCGGGCGGAAAACGCACCCAAGCCCGCAATCAACTTTCCCCAGATAAAAACACATCGAGGTTATCACGGCCAAATGTCCCAGTCACGCGATGCGTGGGAAAAGGCGGCGTAATCTAAACGTAACAAACAATCCATAGAGGAAAAATATGTTCAGTAATATTCCTTGCCGTATAACCAGTTTTCTGTAGTATGGTATAGAGGACTATACAGAAAACTAAAACCACGTGACTCCATCAGCATTACGAAATATTAAAATCGCATGCCAGTGACCGCTACTTCAAGTTAATGTAGTGGAGAAATGTCAAAGTACTGCTCGAGTCATTCAGGAGTACCGCAGGGTATTGCCTTGGGACCACTGCGATATGTACTACCAAATCTTCCAGTAAATCAAATCAATGCAATAGAAACATTTGTCCTGATGGCTAGCTATGAAGATCCAGCAATAGCCTCCAACTTTGTTTAGGATCATCCGACTTTATTCATGATGTACAAACGGCTATGAAAAATACATAGAGGAAAGTCCGCTCATATTGCTTTTGCTCCAAGACATGAAATTATTCCACCAGTATATATTAATTGTACAGACACAGTAATAATATCACAGATCGAACAGGATAAATTACTTAAGAATTCGCTCAGACAAAAAGGGACGAAAAACGTACATACAGAAAAAAGAAGCAACTTGCCTTAAAACCAAACGAAATAATATGGCTCATCGGCAGACAATAAACACTTGCACTAGAAAACAAACTTGGAATGATCGCTAATGCACCATAGTATAATGTACACTTCAAGTTTAGGAGGTTGAATGGTAGTGGCTGCAAGATCTGTTATTGTAAATCTGAATTGATATTGAGGAATGTCTTACTCTAGATTGTTTTTTCAGGTGAAGTGCCCTTCTGTTTTAAATACGACAAAATGTCATCTCCCCCACCCCCCCTGTAAAATTCAACTTCCACTACTTTGGGGAATGAATGACCATTATACGTAGAAACTCCATTAGTTTTAAATTTTATCAACGGTTCTTCTGTTGGCAAACATACAATATGACATCCATCAAATGGAACACAAATTTACCCCTGTACTCTTAAGTTTCTCTTGGTTATAGTCGTAAATATCTATAATCTCTTTTAAAAAGTATACATTTTTGCTTCCATCTTTTCCTGCTAGAACACCAAAGGTCGGAAAATTTCCCCTAGTATTTACGATAAATGCTGAATTTTGTATACCCCCGTTGTATCGAGATTTCTCCAAGGGTTTTGATTAAAGTAACTGTATAGTCTATCCTCCGTTTCTTTTATTTTTTGTTCTTTTGACAGCAAATTTTTGTACTCTTCTTTCAAAGAGTTTGTTTCCGCTAAATAATCTAGTTTTCTTTTTCAATTTGGAGGCAAAAGTTGTAATTAGTCATTAAGTAATCGTACATATCCATCTTGTTAAAAATGTCTTGTATTATATCAAAATCCATAAGGTAGAAGTCATCAACTTGGAACTGTTTTAATATTCCAGGTAATTCATCCAGCAGAGTCCCCACTTTAACATTTGCCAGCTCAACAGATCTCAAGAAATCTGAACAGGTCTTTTCACACAACTACATTCCCAGGCAATGACGTCACCACCACATCCGGTGCCAATTCTCGGGAAATCGGGATTTGAATTTACCGCTAAATCTAAATTAGTTCATTTGTCCTGCGCAGAATTTGAATTTACCGCCAAAACCTGCACAGACACCTGCCATTGACCTCTTATTACCCACATTCAGCAAAAATTCCTAGAAAATCACCCACTCATCTGGCTCACATCCGGTGCAAATTCTACAAATACTATGGTTAGAGCTAAGAAAAATGATTTGTTGTCATTGTTTAATGTAAGATGTTCAAATACTAGCCTGTTACAACAGTTAAAATATTGTTATCCAAATTACTATCTCTCGATGTATTACTAACAGACGCAAGGTATGAAAATGAAGATGACGAGGAAATTTATTAAATTGTAAGAAATGTATGTAATTGTTATAATTAGTTGAATCTCATAAAATGTAAATGTTCTTACTGGAAATAAAACAGCTTTTTTTAAACAATGAGTTTTATTTTTCCTTTTCTTACATCCTATTTATAACAATTATTTTGTATAATACATTGCAATTTCTTCTTTAAAACGGCTTCTAGAACCTGCGACATTTGATCTATTCTATATTTAAACCTCATCCTGTCGAGTGCGCACAACTGCCAGTAATTGTGCGGAAGACCATCATCATCTTCCTCTTCTCGCTTATGGAAATGGTGAATTTGAACAATAGGATAAAATTCAACTTGCTTGCCGCTGCTGCTGCAGTTGTTGCACCTACACCTGATCATTCTCATTAAACTGCTCCATTTCCAGGGCATGGTTTAACTGTTTTATTACGTGGAAAATCATATCCTGCTGCTGTTGCTGTTCGCTTAATTGCAGGCGGAAAAACTTCTTTGAAACATCGTTTAATTGACTATATGTTTCAATGCTTCTTTTCAATCGCTCCAGCTTCTCAACCAGCGGTCGAATTGTATTCGATATTCAAAGTATGACGCAAACATTTGACGCATAATGCAAGTTCTAGTGACAGCTTCTTGTGCTTAAATACAATGTTGCGAGAACATTCTCAGACAATGACTCCATACATTAATTTTTAGCAACTGTGCACATTCTCAGACAATGACTCACATCCGGTGCAAATTCTCGGGCAGTGATAATGGAGGTCATTGACCCCCTCATTAGCGACATTCAGCACAAATTCCCAGACAATCAGATCCGGTGTAAATTTCCGGACGCTCACATTCGGTGCAAATTCCTGTTTGAACAAGTCTGAGCAGGTCTCAACAAGTCTCACAACTACATTCTCAGACAATGACTCACATCCGGTGCAAATTTTGAGCAATGGCGTCACCCTCACATATGCCGATTCGATGTTTCTCTATCTCCAATAGAATTTCCTGATCTTTCTTGGGTCATGATGCTACATTCCATGTGGCTAGACGTATTGTATTTCTTTCTCACCGTCTCGTTATTCAGGTGGTCCATTCTTGTTACGAGCTTGTTTAGCAGTTCTGTGAGCAATATTTCAGTACATCTCCAGGAGGTTGCTAGTCCTTCTTGCTATATTTGGATTTGGACCGGCAACCGCACCGTCAGGCTACTCAATCCACCCAGAGATGCTGCAAGCAGAGTTGCATGTATATCTACTTCTGTCAATGGGAGCACGGGATACAACTAACTGCGCCATCTACTGAAACTGATACATTAGAGAGAGTAACAAGGCTACACACAAACATGTATATGCAAAGTTAACTTAATGAATTATCTTTTGTGTATCTGAATATGAAGGAAAGCGGCCAACAGTACTTATGTACTTTAACTTAAAAATAAATTTTAAATTTGAAGATATGGAGAGCAATGTAGGTACTAGTTTGTACGACTTAAATAGTGTTTGGATAGTGTTATAAATTTGAGAAATAAAATATGGTTACTATAACTAGATTAAAAATTACGTCCACTAATATTATGAAAATTTCAGAATTCGAACTTTATCAGTTGCTGTATTGTAAAAATCGAAGTACTTTTTATGTATTTCAATGAAAACAGAAATCAAATTCACGAGCTAACTGATCGTCAGTGTTATTTATTTGTAAATTGTTAGTTATATTAGGTAACACTCCAAATTAAAGTAACATTTTCTTATTATTATTACCGTTGCTATAAATGAATGTATGTGATATAGGTATGAAATAAATTGACTTCTTTTTAAATATAAATATCTGGAACTATAATGTGCAGCTTTCGTAATTGAATAGAAAATCGTACGACATTCATTAATGACCAATAGAAAAATTAGTTCACTAGCCGTAACCAAGACAACAACAAAATTTCTTGGAAATTTTTCGTAGGTAGACCAACCTAACTGTGAGGGTTTGTGTCGTTACGATTTTCTTACCGAATCTGTATTCAAGCATGATTTCATATCCGGAAATTATTTTTCGTTCATTCCAACAACGACGTTGTTGGAACGCACTCAAAAAAAATCCGGAAAGAATTAATGCTCTTATAAGATTATACGTGATAATATTATTCTTAGACAGTTTACTTGCTTTTTTGCGTTAAGTTTGTGTCTAGGTAATTACACTTTGATGTCGAAGTTTAATCATTTACTTTCATTTTGGCCAAGAGAAAATTCGATACATTTATTAATACTTCCTTGAGATCTAATTAGAATTTTTACTCTCTTAATACAGCATGATTGGACCACTGTTTTAGTTAAAAGGTAATACAAGAATAATTATTATCAAAAGCCTTTTCTGCTTTATCATTTTTTGAATTTTTTCCATTTTTTATTAATTTTCATAATTTTCTACAAAATTAGGAGATGTGGTTAAAAACTTAGTGTTGTGAAACCCAAGTTGTTGGATTTTTTTTATTTGAAGAGTTGACAATCGCAATAACAATAATATTAATGATTTATTTATACGTGTATTTTTACATCCGCAAAAGCTGACGATAATAAGTCGTTTATGTTAGTGTTCGGAAACCCCACCGGCGCCACTGCGCTCCTCGTAATGGAACTTAATTTCTAACAATCAATACGTTTGGATTATCATCCTTCTATTTAGACCCACCTTGCGAACATCTGTATTTTTTCATCGAGCCTTTTTTATTATTGTTGACGTTACGGATTATACAAAGCCAATGTAAACGCGTTTTTGAGTTAGTACAAATATTCGAATCGGGATTAAAATATTTATCTACTCTTATTTTTGTTGATCGAGCCCACTCCCGGGCGGAAATTAATTTTCTCCCGGGTAAAATGCAAAATCACCAGCAATCCGCGAACTCCAAAAACGAAATTATTTTCTCAGTCACCCATTTCACTTTGTCTCCGAGTCCAAATACTCAATCATTCATGGAAATGACGGATTTTAATGTTACAAAGTTTAATTCGCGGAAGAGGGTGGATGTCATTGGAAATATCTGCATTTCCATTTAAATGTATTCGCCAGGCCGAGCCCGCCGTCCGCTTCTGAGATGTTGGAATTAACTCCGCTTTTTATATCTCCGCCGAGAACAGTATCAAAAGTTAATTTGTGGTGAAATCTGAGGGTCTGGCTAGTATTTACTCTCTAATGATGGAAATGCGCACTTCTTGCTTTAACTTTCCGTTTACATTTTATATTTATAGATGTTCTTTTAAATAAACATGAAAGGAAAATAAACTTCGGGGAGCCTCGCCTGCTCTGCCGGCATTTTTATGATTAAAGTAATTGAGCGCTGGCGTGGCAATAATGGGATTTTCATTATTTTCAGGTATGTCGTGGAACCGACTGCGGAATAGGAGAGGACTTGGTGAGTGGACACTGGCGGCTTGTTTACTAATTGTCGCGTTTAAATTGCGTCAAAACCTCTTTTGCGTCAAACGCTGGATTTCAGGCTCAATACGCTCTTGCAAATGCGGAAACTTCACATTTAATTTCTTTGCAAAAATCCAACTGCAAAATGTGGAATATTAATGTTCAAAACGACACCACAGCAACTACATTTAGCACATGTTTCCTTTATTTTTTGGTTGTCGATGTTTTAAGAATGAAAAAATTAAGAATTACGGAATTCAGTTACGACAGTGTTAGTTTACTTAAATAGTTTTCAGGAAGAGAAATGATTTGAAAGCTCCGTGATTTGCAATTTTCTAGCACGTTGAGTTTGACAAAATATCCTTATTTATGCATTAAAATCTTTTGACAGTACATTTTCAAAGTTGTTAGATATATACAGGATCAGTTTTTTATTGTACTAACAGAAACTATAGCAAATAGAGAAATGGCTAAATAGTAAAATCGTGCAGGTTTTTGATTTTGGTATTACTAGCCACGTTCGCTAGATTTTAGCAGGCAACTTCATGTACTTGATTTATTGGTGAAGCAAAGTAGAGGCAAAAGTTCAAATATCGTATACTTCAGAGTAGTGATGGGCATAACCGGACAATTTTCATAACCGAATTATTTGCATTCGAATGATATTAATAACCGAATGATTATTTGAATAATCATTCGAATAAATTTTGGCTCTCGATTCGTTTCGATTACGCCGGTTAGCGGTTTGCCGGCTGGTGGTTCACCGTCATCTGCATCGGCACCGTAACTTGCAAATAGCAGAGGAATTCAGTTAATCGTTAATTATAATAATTGTATAAATGATTTTTATTTGATTTCTAAGGAGTTTAAATCATTGAGAATAGCTATATCAATACTAATCATAAAGAAATTATAAAGATGCGAATACAAAGTATCCATTGAATCTATTTTAGTTCCTAAAATTCTCTAGTAGCCACCCTTCCCTTTTCGCTTGCACATCATACCGGTATATTTTAGAATCCATAATTTATCTACGTTATTAAAAATTAAATATAAATCTGTTACGATATTGGAAAATCTTATTTGGCTTTCTGTTTATCCCTTATTAGGCATAATCAACAGCGTTTCGAAGCAAAAATTTAGGCCGTTATAAATTAATACCAACACAGCTTCGGCAAATCTCGTACTCAGCAGAGCGTTATCTTTAATAGGAACGGCCCCATAAATTTAACCGGTCGACTGGGAGTCTCAAATGTGTTAATAACATCAACAAGCAGCCGCGAGCTTCACTTGGGTCAATCAGTACAATCTGCCTTGCTTATGGTTCTGAATGACTTATTATTTACAACATTTCGATCACTCGCAGGTCGCTGAGATACGGCACGTAGTACGTATCAAGATGAGGTTATTTTTCATTCGAATACTTGGAACGAAAACCGAGTTACAGAGGTTATTTCATAACCGGATAACCGGTTATTTTTCATTCGAATAAGCCCATCACTACTTCAGAGGATCATTACTGTATATACTTTTCTTTAGTTCCATATTTTTGAGTTTTTGCATAATGTTGTATTTTCATATAGAAGTTATAGTAGGCCATGCCACGGTATCATTGAATAGGTTGTTTAGTGACGTTTTAAAGATATATTGCAAGGAGTAAACGGCAATAGCAAAACAAAGCGATCAATGTCCACCAAGAAAGAAAAAAATAATTAGTGTAAAATTCAAACGGATAAGGCTTACAAAAAGTGAAAGAAGATGAAATAAAGGTGAAAGAAATTAAAATTTTTTCTTTTAGAATGATAATTACAAGTTTGTATGCAAACAATAATTATTTTTTGAAATCGGCAGTGAAGAACCTCAAAATCATCATTAAAATACGAGAAATTGGCAATGAAGTATATAAATAACTATTCATTATTATATAATATTTAGGGAAGATATTAAGGTTACTTGTAATCTTTTAGAATTTATGAAAAACTGACATTTCAGTTTCAGTGTATTAAAGTTAAATCGAAATGTCTGTAATTTTATTAATACACATATTGTGTACATCTTCTATGTGCAGTTCAAAAACATCCAATTACATCTTTCTTCAATCGTGTAGTGCCACAACTTTTTAAATCGTTTAAATGAACGCTAATAATGTAATAGCTGACAACGACAGTAGCTAGTAAATGTATTTTTAATATATGATTTCGGAATAGTAATTTACGATACAAGTGCGTAAAGATACTCTTTAGTCACGAGTGGGGTATAGTTAAAACCCTAGTGAGCGAGCGTTTTAAGCCCCGCGAGTGACTAAAGATGCTTTACGCATGTGTATTGTACAATATTTTATCTACGATCGAATCTAGAAAACACGGTAAATATAAAAAAAACAAAATTAAATTAGTATTGCTACTGACAACGTGCCTAATGAAATCTTTTAAACACGTTACTACTGACGACGTAAACTAATGAAAACATGTTATTAAACAGTTGGTTTACAAATTTAAAACTGATAACTAAAAGACAATTTTACACATTGTCGTAGGTAATAGCTATTTATGCAACAAGTGCTAAAAGTGATGTTTATGCACGAGATATGAAAATTATGAATCGAAGCCGAAGGCTGAGTTTCATAACATGTCGAGTGCAATAACACTTTTAG
>OW679198.1:82591701-82645456 GCA_940337035.1 Agriotes lineatus
GAATGTACTTCCCGCACTCACTTCCCGCACTTGAGCGGGAAGTGAGTGCGGGAAGTAGCGGGCTGAAATGTACGACTTCCCTCACTCAAATGAGGTCAGGAATGTTAACATTACATATATGGTTGCGAATAAATAAATTTTCAAACCTCAGTTCTGTATGACGGACTATTTTGAAGATGTATAAGTTTTCAAAGCAGGATTGTGAGTGCATCACAACGACATCAAATCTTTTATTGCTGCATGTTCTTGTGCTCTTTACAGTGGCTTTTGGTTTTGAACCGTGATATACAGAAGCTGAAATGAGGCTTATGGATAATGAACAGCAACAAAGAAAATAAGAGCAATAGTGAGAGATTTTAAAATTAGGCATTTTCAGTTTGTTATCGCAATAGAACAACTGTCAACTTCGTGACATCCAACAACCAGAGCCAGTAGATATAGGAGAGTATTGCCACTTTCGCCATGTTTATTCTTCTGACATATGCGTCACTTTGAGGTTTGTAACACAATTCCGTCAACGTGACGGTTGTTAGCAATCCAAAATTTACTTAAAATTGGCAAGACTGTAAGTCTATGTCAAATTCGAGGTTAGCAGGTTAGGTTTTGCGTCATTTCTGACACAAATGACGCAAAACATAACCTGCTAACCTCAAATTTGACATAGACTTACAGTCTTGCCAATTTCAAGTAAAATTTTGGATTGCTAACTCAATCAGTTATTGCTGAAGGGAACAAAAATGGCGGCATTTTCACGGATCAAAGAATGACGGTACTCCCCTATATACACTGGCTCTGCCAACAACTGCACCTGAACATCATCTCCTGTCGTTTATAATCAGCTCAACAGGGGCAGCATCAAAGCAGACACGGCCATTTTTGTGTCGGTGTGACGCCCCTCCCCGTGTTGCACTGACAAAAGTTCGAAAGTCGGTAATTCGACAATTATTTTGATCATTGTATTTTTTACCATTATCAGTGAAAAATTTACTTTTTGCGATACACCACCTTTAATATACAGGATGATTCATAAACAAGCGATTTCTTTTTGAAAATTAAGTGGCGCCCTTTACCTATATAAATTTTTTTCCAAAAACGTCTCTTTTTGGAGTTACTACACCCCCTCTAAAGAGGAACGGTAATATAGGTTTTCATTTTATTTCTCAAACTTGGGTAAATATAGGAGAATGATATTTAGTAGATATTTTTTACTTATTAAAAGATTTCTATAGATATATTTTCAATCATATATCTTTACCAGAGGCTGAAAATTGCGAACATTTTTGGTTTTGTATCATAACTTTTTGAAAGGTTAAAATTTTTTTCAAAAACTTAATTATAGATAATTGAAGCTTTCAAAGGGCCAGGGTTAAATCACCTCGGGGTTAATACACTCCTGGATAATCAAGGTTCAACTATATTTGTGTAAATGCTACAGAGATACCGATCTTGTAATTGAATTCTTTTATCTTTTAGCCAAACATTTTGGCTTTTA
Organism: Agriotes lineatus; assembly: GCA_940337035.1. Taxonomy (NCBI): domain Eukaryota; kingdom Metazoa; phylum Arthropoda; class Insecta; order Coleoptera; family Elateridae; genus Agriotes; species Agriotes lineatus. The sequence continues at coordinate 82,593,194 of OW679198.1, forward strand.
CATAAACTCACATAAATACTGTTAGGAGTTACTTGGAGAAAATTGATGTCAATACAATGCCGTTCAGAATGATAAACTAGTAATTTAAAAATACGCAAGTATTTTATTTTAATTAAAATGCTTCAGAAAAACGTAGTGACTTATGGGTTTATTCGTTCAGAGAAGTAAATATCTTATATAGCACCTATGTTCTAGAAACAATTAGAATGGAATGAAGTTTGACCTTAAGCCACCTAGTCAAATTATTGTAGCAGCAATTTTTCTTTCGCACAATGACCTAGGCCCTAGGCTCATTGTCTCAAGGTTATAAATAAGTATATTAAAAGTTTGGTCAGGCAATATGGAATAATTCTTAAAACTAATAGGTAGGAAGAACAACAGGCATGCCATAAATGTAACTTGTTTTTTGTTTGTGTATTATCAGCCAGTTTTGCATATTAAATTTTATTCATGTTGTGATATAAATTCAAGATATAGACAGATTGGTTATAATAGGTAGTGTTGTAAATACATTTTACAAAAAAGTATTTAGAAGAGTGGTTTGGTTGGTCTTGGATGACAATCAAAGTTATTTCAAAATTAACAAAAACAGATGAGGTCATCTTTTTATATTTGTACTTAGAGGGCCTTTATTTAAACTTGCCAAGTATTCTCGTTAATTTTAAATAGAGAAATAGTTAAATTAATCATCAGTTACTGTCGTTTTTATAATTGGCGTGTTAAGTTTCTAGACAAAACTGCATTCTACCGGACTGTTCTTATCATTATATATGTTTCCATGCTTAGCAACATAAAAAATGAATTTGTGGAATTATTGTTTCTACATTAATCACTAAAGTATTATAAAATGCCGAGGTTTTTTGTATAAATTTAAATTATTTTGTAGTTATCTGTTTTACTTTCACCGAGTGGAAAGGTTGTAGCCCGAGGTGCTAGCCGAGGGCTGTATTTCTATGATAATGGAAATTTATACTATTTTTTTACTAGCTCATCTTACTAAAAAATTTAAGAATTTATTTGATTGGAAACTTTTAAAACTAGTAACCTTGATGGTATTATTAGAAACACTATAAAAACACAATAAACATTTCCTTTACAAACGCTGTACACAAACATGAAAATGAGTTGGGTAATGGATTTTTCCTTCTCCAGAGAGGAAAAATCTCATTACACTAGTCAGTTTTGTAAATATCCACTTTTATCTTTCAAATATGGGTTGTAATAGCGTACTTTTGAATGAGGCAGTAGAAGAAACTTTAAGAAACAATTCAACATGTCATACAAGGTGTTTAAAAAATACGTTCGGATATTTTACCCACTTATATATCTCATCAATATGAGCAAAAAAGTTTGAATAAACATCGGTTTGGAAACCCTTCGTTTAATTCTTTAAAAAAAAAAAAAAAAAAATTCCGGCCGTTGCTGAAATAAATAATTTAAATCGAAGTACGCCAAAACATGATCCGCAATAGCATCAATAAACCTTAAAGTTGCACTAAAATCAGCTGATGGGTTTTTGGAGCATTTTAGTTTTTGTCTTAATATGTTCAGAGGCGTGCAAAAATATAGGTTCTATTTTTTCTTGAAAACGAAGCGAGATACGAAAAAATTCAAAAGACAAAAAATTTAAATTTTTAGGTGCTTTATTAAAAAATATGTGGAAATTGCAAAAATCTATTGGGCGTTATTTATTTTCCGAAAAAACCTAATCAATATGCCCCATGGCTCGTATATGTCCAAAAGATACCTCATAAAGTTATAAACAAACTATAAAATTTCATTAAAATCGCTCAAAGCGTTTTTAGATAATAAGAAATTGATTTTTTTTGAAAACTTTAACTCCCTGTATAGTGATGTAAAAAACGCGTTTTTTTTTAAATCGAATAAAAAACCTTTAAAAAAAACTACAAAAAACTGTTTTTTTGTTTTTTTATTCATTTTGTAACTGGCGGCACGTTTTGGTAGGTATGGTTGGCAGCAGGTAAGCAAACGACAAAATTTAAACTTATTTTGAGTTTACATGCACTTTAAGTTCAAGAATACTACAACACAGACTAGACAAATGTTTAATAAACAAAAGTAACATTTTATACCTACTGCCTACTCTTATTACGTATTACTCACAGAACAGCAAAGCATATGCATGCGTCTATGCGAGCACCCCGCCCCACCCCCACTGTTGGAAGTTGTTTTAAGCTGGACTTAGCTCTGAAACTGTCGAGCTGATCGACGAATCAAGTTATGTCAAATATTAGCGATTCATCAGAGTCATAAGACAGTGACATGGGCGACGTAAACTGCATGGATACTGACTCCGAATCAGTTGAGGAGTCAGTCATGTCTGTTAGCGAGTAATTTTTTGCATTATTATAATTTCTACATCCACTTTCGCTATGAAATGTAATACATTATTTTTCTTTAGAAATTTTTTTTTTGTTATAAATTCTATAATGCACTTTACCTATGAAATGTATGATTTTTATTTAGAAATATCTGTTTTTTGTTTTTCCAAAGAATATTACTTGTTATTCACTACACTTTAATTCTGAAAAAAAACTTATTTAAAAAAAAACCAGACTGCTCGGTTTTTTTGCACAAAAAACAGGTTTTAAAAAAAAAACGGTTTTTTTATGGTTGCATCGCTATCCCTGTATCTCGGAAATGAAGCGTTTCCGGACCCATGTTTATTAGGACTTTTTTGTTTGGATTGATGAGATCTATAAGTGGGTAAAATATCCGAACGTATTTTTTAAACACCCTGTACAACATGAAAGGAAAAAAAACAGCGTTTTTTAAAAAATAAGTTTTAACTTGACTTCAAATATTTTGAAACGCTGATTGTAGAACAACTTAGAAGCCACATTTAATAATTTCTCATGAAATATTTTTAACCAACAAGCCAGGGATTACCTGTGTTCCAGGTATCAGTGAACGCTGTTGTAATATGGCAGATGTTGGTTTAATACTTTGGAAATTCCACTTTACGATTAAACATTTTATGAACATACAATGTAATTGCAGTTTGGCATCTTACATAAGCTCATGTTTAATGCATATAATTGTTAATGATATTGTTAAATTACCTGAATTGACTGTTACATATTACAAACTGAAGGGAAAGGTGACTACAATGGCATAGCTAGTCGCAAAAATAGTTGGCACCAGTACTTGGCTGCTACCCAGTTTTTCTTCGAATTTTGAAAAGCAGCTTATTTTGGGACACGTTAACGTATTTAAATGAGTGACAATTAATTTTTTGCAAATTGACATGCTTCAGTTAAACGTTTTCTATTGTTATGCGGATTTGTTATGTACATATGTGTTTTGGCAAAGGCTTCGACATATTTATTGGAAAACCTGTTTGTTCTCACAAGAAAATTGTTACGTCAATTTTTAGTTGTTACTGAGAATTAATTAATTGCTTAAAGTAGGTTACAATCTGAAAAAAAATTGTGTTTCTCTAGTTCCATCTTTAAGTAAGATTTTGATAGTTTTATAAATTCTTCATGTGCTGGGTAGCAACTGATGTTCAATTGGAGCAGCAATGAAATGTACAGAAATTAAGATTCGTATCTAATTATAATTATTATTTCATGTTAAACCTCAAACATACATACTAAAAAGTGGGGAAAGAGTGGCAAATTTTGAATTAAATCGTAGTAATTTTTTTGCTTTTATGTTTTTTGCAAGTGTATCGCCCCAATTTTCTGGTTGTATGCCATTGGTGGCACTGTAAGCACAGAATAAACACCTAACGGACTTAGAAGCGACACTCGCGGTGGCATGTTCGAGTAGCCGATTTCAGCTATGGCGGCCATATTGAAGTCTGTGTCAAAACTGACGCAAAACCTAACCTGCTAACCTTGAATTTGACATAGACTTACAGTGCCATCAACATAAATATGGCCGCAGCTGCAAGTTTCGCTTCTGAGTCCGTTAGGTGTTTATTCTCTGCTGTAAAGCTACGTCAAATTCGAGGTTAGCTAGCAGGTTAAGTTTTGTGTCAATTTGTGTCAAAACTGATGCAAAAACTAACCTGCTAACTTCAAAATTTGACATGGACTTACAGTGCCACCAATGACATGTAACTATAAAGTTGGGGTGATACAACTGCGCAAAACATAAAAGCAAAAAATGACTAGGATTTAATTAGAAATTTCCAGCTCTTTCCCCACTTTTTAGTACTCACGCTGTATAAAGCGACTTATGCTATTGTACATTTTAATTAATTCGAATGATTTTATTCTTGTACTTTACCGCTACCTTTTACATCAAGGAAATATCTATTTTATATTGTAAAATCGAATTGTTGCAATCATGCGACAGGAAGTTGTAAGTTAAAAATATCTTCTCTTTTAGTTCTTTGTTCTTAATGATTCAAACGATTTGCTGTGCATGTCATTGAGAAGGGCCCAAAGTGGATGTCATAACGAAATTACATACTATTACCGGAATGAATGCAACTAGTTTAATAGAACAATTACTGGTAATTTCGGTGCGTGTTATTAATCGATTGTATTGTTTTAGCAAACATTACTTTGACTTTGAACTTAACCTTACCGTTTCTATTGTTTAATGATCTCCATGACGAGAAGTTTTTAGCATGCATTTCCAGACTGCACTCAAACTACGTTTCATATGAGTTGACGTTCACTGAGAATTGTAGAAAATATATTTGTGATATACAACTTGCAGTAAATTCTATATCTAGTATAACATTTTAAATGAGCCAAATTTAATGTAAGGAACTAGTATGTAAAACAAAATGAAACAAAATATCCAAACAGCTGACAAAGACGAGTCGGCTAGTAACCTTTGCGTAATTGCTATTACATTATCGGTACATACTATTTTCTACAACTTTTCTGTCGTAGGTTGTAATTATGATAGTCTCGTGGACTTTGGGTTATCACATTACAATAAAAAATATGACTGGGTGTTTACTTAATTAAATCCGTATTTTAAATTGTCGCAGATAAACCATCTTATCCTAATTTTGAAACAAAAAAGTAGCTTTTATCATGTCAAAACATTACAAGTTTATTATGTTGAGTGCAGTAGCATTTATAGGCGTTACGTGGATTGATAGTTTCGACGAATAATCATAAATACACCCTTGGTTGAATGTAACAAAGTGTACGAATAATTGAACAACAGATAGATAAAGTTAAACAAACTATTATACGCCGAGAAAAATCATAAATAACGATAAAAGCAACAAATGCTTCATTTACTACTAACCTTGTAATAAAGTATTATGAAGTACAGAACAATACAAATCGTTGTAAATACAATTTAGCCTTGAATGCGAAGTTAAAACGATTAAACTTGTTTGTATTTCTGTCTTTAGGTACTTCAATTCAGTTTTTTGACCCCCTGTGGATAATTTAAGGGTTAAATCAATAACCCTATAGGTACTTGCAAGCCAGGCCAAAGAGAAATTATAACATTATATCGTCGTCTAGCAATAAAAAGGCGAACAGTGGAGTAAACCCTATTGCTGGGTTTGAATTGAAAAGGTATGATTAGAGCCGCCATTTGTAGTTTTAAATTTATGGTGATAAATGGAGGTAAGCATATTATGGTTTTCAATATAGCGCTATCATAAATAATAAATATAATGCATGCGACGTATTTATTGATTTCCTAGTAAAAGGTATTGTACATTGTACAGCGTTTATGGTATTAGTCAAAATCATCATATTGGTAAATGATATTTTTAAATTTAAAAAGCAATTGGAGGGCTATTTTAAATTATATTTGTTTGTTTATGTACTTAATTGCAGTGGTAATCTTTCATAATTAATATGAAATGTGTTTTGCTGTAATCAATCTTATCATTTTTTAAACAAACGTTATTGTTCTAAGTTATCATACCGTTATACCTATGAAGTACCCATTGTTTTTACGCTAAATACTATTCCTGTTTACATTTATTTTCTATTAATCTTACATCAGCTGACGTTTGTTTATATTCTTTGTTTTAGTTTACATTGTGCACATTAGAAACCAGTTGCTCTTGTCGTTTAAACAGTTTATATTTATAATAATTTTGTTTTAATGCACTATTCTCAGGAATGTGTGCACGTAAAAAATATTTTTTTCACAATAATTTATAACCGCTTGAGCTTTTCTTATTTTAAGAGATGGGCGTTTTTATATCCAGAATTTAGGCAGTTATAAATTCTCGTATTGCTGCGGCAGGTAAACCAGTTGGGTGGCATTAAATTGTTTGAAATCCCGTTCCAATAAAATTTAATATTTTATTAACGTCTTTGGTCGCCCTGGTCAATCTGATGGCTTCACTAGCAGCACATTTGATAACACCGAGAGAAGTTCATGTACAGGACTTTAGGTCATCTCCATTTATGTACGATTTTTTTTTATTCAAAATTTTATGTCTAACCCGTTCAGAGTTTATCAAATGTTCTAATTGTAAACTGATGTGATGCTTATGGGTTATTGCAGTATCTAGCTAGAAAGTGTACAAGAGTAATAACTATACACAAACAAGATTTTTGCCATATATTTTGAAGGAAATGTATTTAAATAGTACAGAAATATAAATATTGTTATTTGCACGATGAAGCATATTCTTTAATTTTACCGGGGACTAAATCTCCATGCTGTGCATTCTTATCTTGGTTACTATGCACTGATGTTAATTGCTTGCTAGAGACTAGCATGGTTAGTAGGATTAGTATGCATCATATGACATTAATCTTTTCATGCACGCTAATCATTGCATTTATTTTGTATTATTTGAAATGAACTGCAATTATCAAAGAATTTCAACAAGGATTTATCTTTTAATGTTTTTGAAAAAACGAGAAAATTACTATTGCTGTACTTAATGTCATTGAATAGTGTGAATAATTGTAATACAGAATTTATAAATCAGCTTCACTTGTGGCCAAAATCTAAAATAGTACCGTATAACGGGGATATATGGAACGATTTTTTTAGATTTTCATGTGTAGCTCCTGGCATTATCAAAGTATCTAAATTTATAAGTTGAAAATGGAAGCATGTAGTATTGGGAACATATTGTTTCATGTATGATGACTACAAAAAATTTTTAGTATTTTTTTTTTTATTTTATCGTTGTTCGGTATAACCCGCTATTGGGGGATATATCGAACACTTTAAATTTTTCTCAGTAACTAAAGCTTTTAAGTGAATGATTGATATAGGCATCTACAGTAAAATTTACTGAACACTTTTCTTAAAAAAAAATTTTTTTTTTACAATTCTTGTAGGAGGAATGGGAAAAAAACTGATTAAACTGAAAAGTGATTTATTTGCAGACGAATCTTATGAAATACAAAATAAAAATAACTTCTTTCTTCAAACAATGTTAAAAAGCTACTTATATCTAACAAGGAAAACAGAGAATTAAAAAAAAAACCATTTTTTTCTTATAAAATATCTTCACGAAAATTGTGAAGGCCACGAGTTATCGATGGAGTGCAGATCTTGTGGGTTATTTGGGATAGCTTAACAGCTTGTACATCTTCCACATCTAGAAATACAAAAATGTGTTTTTACCCCTACATTGTCTCATACAGCTAATTTCTATTGCTGTTTTATTTTATATGCAAAAATTTTGGCTACAAATTTTTTCTCAACTTTTTTTTAGTGTTTTTATCATAATAAAACTTGTAACTACAAAACATCCATCATTAATATGATTGGGGGTCATACTTTCTTCTATATGCTGTGCCTAGTCAGTGCACGTGTACCCGCGGCATCGTTCGATATAACCCTACAAAATGACATTGTTTACATTTTTAACCATAACTAAAAAAATAATGAATTTATTCAAAATTTGTTCATGCAGAAATGTTGTTATGGTTATTTAAAAGGATTTATTTCATTGGACCTATATAGATATCACCAATACTTACTTAGATATGAAGAGGTTTAGTAGACGTCACTAAAATCTATAACAAATCACTTGGCGGCAACTCTGCATTTAATGCGGTTAAAATTATTTTCTGATCGACGCAGGCATAACGAATAATATCACGTGGAAGTTATGCAGCACCTCCAACAAGTTTGGGCAATGAAAGTTGCCTACCGTCGAAGATAATCATCAGAGTTTGGTAAATTACGTTTTTGTGCGATATTACCCGCAGCGTTCGATATATCCCCGTTATACGGTACTGTTAACAACAAAAGTTATTTGCTGCAGCAATTTATAGCATGTTAAAGGTCAATTGTTACCTCCATAATCGGTAGGAAAGTGCTGTAATTGAACGTGGGAACAAAATTGAAGGCTTTTGTGTGATGCTGGTATTATTGAAGATTAAAGTAAAGTGTAGTGCTCTAACTAAGTTAGTCGAAATTTCGGCCTTAGTTGAGTCTTAAAACATTACAGAGAATAGTAGAGCGAAGAAGGAAGGTAGGAGAATAATGAGAAGCTAAAGAAAAAGTGAAGAACAAGGAAATAGCCCCGAAATAGAAGATCAAAACTCATAAGTAGGGTTAGAATTAGCTAACCTAATTTGCGCTGTTGCCAGACTGAGCAAAATACCAACAGGTGCACAGAAAATTAGACGAATAAGACCTAAAATAAAGAGGCCGTCGACGCAAGGTCGTAGTTATTTACATCACAGGGTGTGTTCCAAAGCTCAACTTCGCGGCTCAAAACCGTGTAAACGTGTGAACAGTTGGTGGCATTCAATATGGCATAAGGAAAAGAAATAACGTTGCTGGATATCATGAATAAGCTAACAAAAATTGAGGATAAATTGGATGCTACGAATACTAACATAAAAAAAAGCAACGGGATGAAATAGTTATGCTGGGAAACATCGTAAAGCAACAAGAAACAAAAATACAAACATTAGAAAACGATATAAAGAAAAGGAATTTAGTAATATTTGGAGTTCCAGAAGAGGACAAAGAAAGTATGGAGAGTATGGAAAAGATATTCGTAGAGATAATGAAACAAATTGAGGTGGAAATATCCGAACATGAGATAGACTTCATAAACAGAATAGAAACTTGTAACAGCCAATAGAATAGACCAATTAGAGTAGGAATAACAACGAAAATAAAAAGCTTGTATAAATTGAAAGGAACTGAAATGTGGGTAAAAGAAGATATGAGCAAGATAACAAGAGATGCCAGAAAAAAAACATATGATATAAGGTAGAAATAAAGGAATTGAAGCAAAATATTGTTAGAGATAAACTAATAGTAAATGGAGAAGAATGGGACATTAAAAGAACTAGAGGCACAAAATAAAGAAGGAAGTGGAAGTGAAGGAGATGATAAGGAAAAGGAAGGAGAAAACAGGGAGCACAAGAAAAGAATGAGATCAACGGATGATGAAAATGAAAACGCCTCCAAGGGAACCCAACATAAAGCAACAGTACAAAAGAAGACGTTCTGGACACAAATCCTATTGGTACCTCACGTAAAAGGAATAATAACAAAGGAAGGAAGCACAAAGAGTAATACAAATATTTTTAGCGGTAACACGGATATTAAATAACACCTTCAACCTCCCCATAAATGAAGACAAAAAACTAGCAAATGCAATAAGAAGGATGGAAATAAAGAAGTCGAAAAGCAACGAAATAGGCCAAAGAGTGAGGACTAGGGAAGAGAGTTGTGAAGGGAATGAAACAGTACGGTTAAGTGAAATGGATGTTAGAAAAGTAAATAAAAAAGTAAGAAACTATGCAATAAGAAAAAAATGAGAAAGGAAACTTTAAAAATCGGTACTTGGAATGTTAGAACAATGCTAACAGCGGGAAAACTAAATCAAATAGCAGAAGAACTTAGAAGGTAGAATGTAACAATAACTGGAGCACAAGAAGTAAGATGGGCGGGAGAAGGCCAGATAACTAAAAAGGATTTCATAATGAGGTATGCAGGGGAGTCTAAAAGTGGAAGGAACGGAACTGGTGTTATTATAGAGAACAACTATGCTAAGAATGTCTTATACTTTAAAGGAAAAAATGGTAGATTGTCCTAAGAATAAAAGGAAAACCAAATAACATAAGCATATTAAATGTATATGCACCTACTGAAGAGAAAACAGAAAATGAAAAGCAGAACTTCTATGAAAAGCTACAAGAAACAAGTGATGATATACCAAAGCACGACACGGTGATTATGCTGGGACACTTTAATGCACAAATTGGCAAAGAGGGTGGTTTTAAAATGGCAGCTGGAAAAAATACATTACATAACAATACCAATGATAATGGGCGAAAACTATGCAATTTTGCTGCCGAAAATGACCTCTTTATAGCAACGAATACATAAAGAGACATGGAATGTGCCTGGATGAAATTGTGGAAATCAAATTGATCATTTTCTAATTACTACAAAAAAAAATTCAAAAGATAAAGACGTGAGAACTTTTAGAGGGGCAATTGCGGACAGCGATCGCTTCCTTGTAGTGGCGAACTGGAAGCAGAGAATAATTAAACATTATGAAAACGTTCAACGGGAAAACACATGGGTATTTGACAGTTTGACAAAGAAGAAATAAAGATTAAATATGTGGAAGAAGTAAAAAAAGAATGTGGAAAAAAGAGAAGCAAGAATTAGAGCAATTAGAATAAAAGTAAATGAAGTTTAAGAAGTTTATAAGAAAACAAAGAAAGAAGCAGATGTATGTAAAATGAAAAAAAAATGGATAGAGCAGAAAATGGATGAAATTGAAAACAACATGAGAAAAATCAATACTGAAATATCGCGAAGATGTATGGGATGATAGACAAAGATGGACAGACGCAATACGACTCATAAATAATTAAATAAATATGGTACAACATTTTCATAAAATATCTTATGTACAGGATGAAAATGGTAATGAACAAGAACAAGAAAGAGAGGGAAATGATTGGTAATTGCAATCCCTTCATGGGAGGAAATTAAGAAAGCAATTGAAAGAATTAAAAAAGGAAAGGCATAGATAAGAGACCAACTGATTAAATGGAATGGCAATCAACTATATAATAGAATATGTAAACTAATTTAAGAAATTTGTTAGAAATTTGTTCTGAATAACAGAAAGATTTCGACAGGAATGGAGGATAAGAGAGATAATACCAATACTAAAGCAAAGAAATAAACCAATACTCAGTAATTATAGAGGAATCACATTACTCAATACCTCATATAAAATATTTTCTAGTCTGCTACATTATATAAGTGATTATGCAGAATTAGAGATTGGAGATTACCAATGTGGATTTCGTCGCAATTCGATGATGGATGCAATTTTCTCAATTACTCAAATAATGGAAAAGGCATATGAACATAATATTGATACACGTATACTCTTCATAGACTTCAAAATCGCCTTTGACAGTGTAAATAGAAGGAAATTAATCAAGGATATGGAAAGCATGAACATTCCTCAAAAATTAATTAGATTAACTGAATTGACAATCAAGAGCACAGAAGCCAAAGTTACAATTCGAGAAGGGGTTACTGAAAGTTTTGGGGTAAAGAAAGGTGTTGGACAAGGGGATGCATTATCTGTAACTTTATTTAACATCTCCTTAGAAAATATAGTAAGAAAAACAGCACACAATCGAACTGTTATTAACAAAACTGTCCTAGTACTGCCGACGCAGATGATCTGGCAATAATAGCAAGAGATCGAAAGAAACTTATTGAAACAGTGGAAGTAATTGAAGAAGAGGCAAGGAAAAGAGGATTTTTAATAAATGAATCTAAAACAAAGTACATGAAACAGTGGAAGTAATTGAAGAAAGTGGAAGTAATTGAAGAAGATGGCAAGGAAAAGAGGATTTTTAATAAATGAATCTAAAACAAAGTACATGAAACAGTGGAAGTAATTGAAGAAAGTGGAAGTAATTGAAAAAGAGGCAAGGAAAAGAGGATTTTTAATAAATGAATCTAAAACAAAGTACATGAGGTGCGATTGAAACAGTGGAAGTAATTGAAGAAGAGGCAACGAAAAGAGGATTTTTAATAAATGAATCTAACACAAAGTACATGAGATGCGTTTGAAACAGTGGAAGTAACTGAAGAAAAGGCAAGGAAAAGAGGATTTTTAATAAATGAATCTAAAACAAAGTACATGAAACAGTGGAAGTAATTGAAGAAAGTGGAAGTAATTGAAGAAGAGGCAAGGAAAAGAGGATTTTTAATAAATGAATCTAAAACAAAGTACATGAAACAGTGGAAGTAATTGAAGAAAGTGGAAGTAATTGAAGAAGATGGCAAGGAAAAGAGGATTTTTAATAAATGAATCTAAAACAAAGTACATGAAACAGTGGAAGTAATTGAAGAAAGTGGAAGTAATTGAAAAAGAGGCAAGGAAAAGAGGATTTTTAATAAATGAATCTAAAACAAAGTACATGAGGTGCGATTGAAACAGTGGAAGTAATTGAAGAAGAGGCAACGAAAAGAGGATTTTTAATAAATGAATCTAACACAAAGTACATGAGATGCGTTTGAAACAGTGGAAGTAACTGAAGAAAAGGCAAGGAAAAGAGGATTTTTAATAAATGAATCTAAAACAAAGTACATGAAACAGTGGAAGTAATTGAAGAAAGTGGAAGTAATTGAAGAAGAGGCAAGGAAAAGAGGATTTTTAATAAATGAATCTAAAACAAAGTACATGAAACAGTGGAAGTAATTGAAGAAAGTGGAAGTAATTGAAGAAGAGGCAAGGAAAAGAGGATTTTTAGTAAATGAATCTAAAACAAAGTACATGAGGTGTGATTGAAACAGTGGAAGTAATTGAAGAAGAGGCAAGGAAAAGAGGATTTTTAATAAATGAATCTAAAACAAAGTACATGAGATGAGATTGAAACAGTGGAAGTAATTGAAGAGGAGGATTTTTAATGAATGAATCTAAAACAAAGTACATGAGGTGCGATTGAAACAGTGGAAGTAATTGAAGAGGAGGATTTTTAATAAATGAATCTAAAACAAAGTACATGAGGTGCGATTGAAACAGTGGAAGTAATTGAAGAAGAGGCAAGGAAAAGAGGATTTTTAATAAATGAATCTAAAACAAAGTACATGAGGTGCGATAGAATGAAAGACACAAAGGCGTGAATGCGCTATCTAAAGACAAGAACACATACTTTTGAAGAAGCAAAAACTTTTAAATATCTAGGCGCAATCTTAAGTAATAAAAATGATAGAAGACAAGATGTTGAACGTAGAATTATAACAGGACACAAATTGTTTAATAAAAATAAAAAGTGATTGAAAAGTAAAAAACTAAGTAGAAAAACCAAGATAAGAATACACAAGACTTTATAAGACCTGCTATAACATTTGCATCAGAGACTATCGTTCTGACAAAGAGTGATGAAGAGCAATTGAGAATCTTTGAGAGAAAGGTGATGAGGTCAATACTAGGAGGTAAAAAAATTAGAGATGACATACAGAAGGAAAACAAACAATGAAATCTTGGAAGAAAATAAAGGAGAAGACATGCGAAAGCAATCAAGGCACAAAGGCTGAGTTGGTAGTTGGTATGGACATGTCATGAGAACAGAAGAGCATCGAGCGATCAAGAAACTAATAAATTGGAGGCCCTTGGAAAATTGTAGAAGAAGAATAAAGTTAAGATGGATAGACCAAGTGATAAGTGACTTAAGAGCGATGGGAGTGAAGCACAGAAAGAAGTGGAAAGCTACCGAGTGATTTTTAAAAAACTCAGTTGCAGCAGGCGCTGGATAGCCGGAATCAGTTGGCAATACTGAAATGTATTGTTGGCGACACCACAGAATAATACAGAATGGCCTGTCGGCTTAAAATTCAGCTAGTTTTTTCTTTGCGCATGCGCGAGTTCTGGTGGTGTGCAGTCAGCTGTTTTCCATATTTTACACGTGTAGTTGTGGCAGTCAATGACCCCTCATAAGAAGGTTATGTTTTTTTGGGCAAGTGGTTTTAATATATTCATTTAATATGAGTGCACAAAAAAGATCTTTTGGTGGCAGATGGTGTACTGTGTATTTCCATATGAATTGCATGGACTTTAAACGTACGGATTATTTCTGTTCAGTTTAAAATTTAGGCGCATAATTTTGAATTTACCCCCTCTGCACACCACTAGGATCATGGCGGACAATTTCAAGGTCACAAAAATTGAGTATGCTGACATCAAAAGCGCCGACACAGAGAGGCCATTCTGATTTAGGGTATTATTCTGTGGCGACACTGTCAGTCAATGTCAAACTCGAGGTGGCAGGTTAGGTTTTGTGTTAGTTTTGACACAGACTGACGCAAAATCTAACCTACTAACCTCGAATTTGACATTGGCTGACAGTGTCGCCAACAATACATTTCAGTATTGCCAACTGATTCAGGTTATCCAGGGCTTGCTGCAATTGAGTTTTTAAAAAATCACACTATGGTGAAGAGTGTCAAACAACATAAAAACTTGTAACCATAGATTTAAGTGAAATAGGGAGTAATGCACTCTACCAAATGTATTGGTAGAGCCTGTTAAAGGCGGTTATGATTTCCGATTGGAATTTATACCTAATAATAATAAAAATTTTAGTTGAATAGATTTTTAATCATGTATTGCAACTTACAAGACTCGGTTCATTTTATAGTTTAATGCCATTTTAGAATGTTAATTAAAGTCATGGTATGGGTCGATGTATCGGTACAATAATTTTCCAAATAGTGATAATTTTTTCAGTCACGGAAATGAATATAGACCGGTTCGGATTAGGATGTGTTAACCACTTAAAGTGTTTAATCAAATATTTTATTAGTACTTAATATATACCTGCTAAAATCTATTTATATTGAGATATGTTGTATAGAAACCTGATTTACATAACAAATTGTTGTTATAGGTGTATCACCTTAGCGAGGGGAAATCTAAGAACCCTCGTTTCTTTGATGAAGATTTAGAAGACCATCAACCTTTCCCCACTCTGCAGCACGTACTGGAAGTCTTAGATCCCCATGTTGGCTTTAACATCGAGGTCAAGTGGACCATGCAGCTGCTGGACGGTTCCTACGAACTGAACAATCCGGTTGATATCAACATGTACTTGGACACCATTTTGGAAGTGGTTATGAAAAACGCCGGAAATAGAAGAATTATATTTTCAGCTTTCCATCCTGATATTTGTTCGATGCTAAGGTTGAAGCAGAACAAATATCCAGTCATGTTCCTTACCATTGGAAGAACCGCCAAGTATCCGCAGTATCACGATCCTCGCTGTTTGAATGTCGATATGGCCGTCAAACATGCCGTCATGAACGAGCTATTGGGCGTCAATATCCACACGGAGGACTTACTCAGGGAGCCGGCTCAGCTTAAGCTGGCTACTCAAGCTGGGCTTATAGTATTTTGCTGGGGAGATGATAATGCTGACAAAGCAACAATAAAGTATTTAAAGGAGCTCGGCCTACATGGGATTATTTATGACAAAATCGACCAGTATTCTAGCAAAGAGGTGAAAGAAAGCATCTTTCTTGTCGAGGCCAGGGAGTCCCAGAAAGAGCTCATTCGACTGGCAGCCGCCAACGTGGAATTAAGGCCGCCTTCTCCGCAACCCATTATTAAGGAACGTATCCTAGACGTTGAAAGAGCCAGGCAGCATTTGGATAACATTTCCACTGCTACTTCTTTGGAAAGCCTCGACAGCCATTTATCTGATTATAATACTGGTTCAGACAATTAATGAACGGGTTCTTCTTGTGATATTTTTGGGCTTGCCTTCAGGTTGTATAACTACATTTTAAGTTGGCAGATTTCCATTTGAAAGCTTGTAGGTATCAAACTTATTATATCACTATCAAACTTGTTAGATCGGTGTAACGGGACCGGAAAATTTTTGCAGTTGCTGCAGTTGTATTGCATGTCTTCACATAATTTTTTTTTAATGAAAAATTGAACTGATGTAACAAGTTTGATAATAATTTAAATAATGTTAATTGGCGACGGTTTATGTAGTGGTGTGCGTGGTTTTGCTAATCAATTTTTTTATATATATAGTTTGTACAGTTAGGTTGTAGGATATTAGTAGAAATACATTGCTGTCACAGTTCGGCTAATAACAAACTTTGATAAATTTATTACTTGTTGCTGTAATCCCTTTGTAATTTGTAAGTAAATATAAATTTTTTTAAAGAGAGATTCATTAGTTAAACGATTTAAAATTATTATAGTAGCATAACTGGAAATGTTGAATTATTTTAAGTTCAGTCATTACTAACTAATTAATAACATTTAAAATATTTGAATATTCTACATCTGGCGTTGGCATTTTTTTGGGAAACGTCACTAACTACATTTTTGTATAACGATTTTATATAAAATAGCTGTTATACTAACAGATCAGCTCGTTTAATATGGTCTCCACTATGATTTTGTATTAATGATGAAGGGGTTTAAAAACATTTAAAATAAAAAAATATTACAATGTACCTTAAGTTAAGTCCCAACAATATTTCGGTGTTACTTGAACCGTAGATGTCTGCCGTTGGACCGTTTAACGGTTTTTTGATTATTCATTATTTTCACATGCTCCCCAAAAAGGTCTTTGTTAGAGTGAAAATCAGTTAGCACCAAGTTTGGGTTGATTCTGGGTAATCCAATACTCCCCAGTCAAAATCGCTGTTTCCGATTTTAAGAAAGGGATTGATTAATGTATATTGCAACCATGCTGAATAAGCAATATTTTGTAGAATACAATAATAATAGAAAAATGAGTAAAGAAGGGATAAGAAAAAAGTAGTTTGTAGTGTGTGCAGGCAATAGATTTTATACATACTTAGATATATACATAAACTTTGTTTACCTTACAACTACCGACACCAACTAAAGCAAAACTACGTACATCATACACGATAGGTAATTTAAAGTTCTACAGTTATGGAGATTCTGACTTGAATGTTTTTTCTCTTTTAGTTTTTATACCGGGTAGTATTAGAATAGATGGCTTAGATATTAAATTTTTTGTTTGGCAATAATATTATTTAATCCAAATAACTGAATAGAAGAGAAAAACGATGCGTTCGCTACCTGTCTGTGATCATTTTCTGTGCTGCGTTTTAACGGTGCGAACTTTAGTTTTTCTTTGCTATTAATTTCTACGCCAGTCTAGACATAAGGAAATTGTGATCGTATTTTGTTGTGGTATACATATTTGCCTATTATGATCGAACAATTAATTGTCGACGTGAACTCTGCAGTTTGACTTATTAAACAAGTACAGCAATACTGCAATAGTATAATAATTTGCTGTTAGCGTAGGATTGAAATACAAAAGTTTAATCACTTTTACAGGTGGCCTCCTTTACAGCCACATGAGCATTTTTGTATTTAAAATTGTAAGTCATGATGGATGTATTATTAATGGCGTATTTGGCGTTACAATTGTAGTTAGGCATCTTGCACTTCTGCATTGTACAAGTTTTAACGTTATGAAGATCTAGCAATTTTAAAGTTACATTTTATCACAATGCAATATGTTGTCTACTTAGAAAAATTAGTATATTTAAATCAAAGGAAATCAAATCTATTTGCATATATTGTTGCAAGTTTAAATATGTTGTATAGTTTGACATCCTTTGGTTTATATAACATTTTCTTCTAATGCACATAGGTAATTACTGGTAATGCTTCCCGAAGGATTTTTGGAAAATTGCTGAAGTACACGGCAGTAACTAGTAACTATTGTATTTTTATTTATTTTGATTGTAAGTATAGTATTGAATGGACAGTATTGTCCGATATATATTGTAGAATAGTAGTTTTTGAAATTTTTAAGCATACTGTAAACACACATAAGCTGCAGCTGTTGAGAATAGCTAGCTTAAGCCTCGAGTTGTTTGAAGATAGAAAACATGGGTCCCATATATTAATAAGATAGTGCTACATAAATAGCAAAAGAATTATGCCTGGTTTATAAAATTTCATTGTAGTAGTAAAATACACTTTCAACTTTTATGACTTGTCCTATTATGGAGACGGAATGAAATATTTTGGCAGGGGCTATTTTGGACTGAATTGTTCAAAAATTTCACAATTTTTCAATGTCTACTTCACCCTAGTTGACATCGAAATGGCAACGCCAAAATGTTCCAGTCTGCTATAGCGTTACTATATGTAGTTACTATCAACTATAGTTTTGTAATTTATGTAAATGTAAAATTTGAATAAACTCAGTGGACTGGAAGTGGGAGACTCTAAAAGCTACCACTAATAAAACTATGGTTGATTAAAGACTCCTACCGAAAAGGGCCATTGTAGCATACTTTTGATATGAGGAGCACCTTCCGAAATAGTTATTGTATTCCAAGTGCTTGGCGGCAATATTGTAGAATACTAGTGCCATAAAAATTTAAAAATGACAAAACTGTTATGATGCAGCGGTTTCTACATATTAGAATATGTAACTTTTGTAATATCGTTAGATTAATTGAGTTAAAAGGCCAAACATCGTGACTTGATGAAATTGGTTTATAATTTGACAAGAAACATAAATTATTGAAGCAGTAACGCGTCAAGTTTGTAATTGAAATAGAAATATTTTCTATGTTTAAAGTAAGATTATATCTAATTTGGAATAGTTTTAGAATTAATTTAGATTGAAATATTCTATTAAAAATCTGTTTTAAAAAATTAAGTGCCACCATGTACTAACTACACTTTTAAATTTTTCCTCTGCATCATAATTTAAGAAAAAAGTGTAGAGGATGTAAAATTGGTTTGTGCGTATCACTAGTTTTAGAAATGAAATTTATTTGTAATTTTCATTCTGTAATGTTTTAAAGCTAAATTTAAATAAAATTTCATGTATAAGGTGAATGCTTATCCGAAACGAATATTGAAATATTTAATAGGCTGGATTCGTTCTATAAAATAACTTTCTCAAAAATTAAATTTTTTGTTTTCGAGTTTATATAAGTTCAAAACAGGTAATAAGTGTCGATTTCCTTAAATTTGTTAATGGAAAATTATAGTAATGAATATCTAGCCGCTTTTTCGTTGCAAAACAAAAAGACTTGCAAACTTAATTACAGAATTCATTATTATGATATGCCAAAACCAATTCTACACACTCTACATTTACTGGAGCGTATTTTTTGGAAAGTAACTAGGAATAGAAACAAAGCATATTTTTGATAGTGTAAAAATTTAATGTTGCAATTCACGATGTAATGAATTAATGTCAACTAAACATTGAAAGATGAAATACATATTTCTGCAAAGTAAAATATAAATTATTATAAACCAAGCAACCGTTATGGAGTTAGTGGGTGTATTTGAAAGAAGAGTCAGCGTACATAAATCAAACAAGTAGAGACACTCGAGCCAAATGTAACCTGTCGAGAGTGCCTGAGACAGCGATTCGGGGGGGATTTCTAAGTCTACCAGATGGCAGAACAAAGTTCTACCCATCAGAGCCAGTATATATAGGAGAGTACCGCCACGTCTGACATATGCGTCATTTGGAGGTTTGTAATACAATTCCATCGACGTGACGTTTGTTGGCAATCCAAAACTGGACTTGAAATTAGCAAGACTGTAAATCTATGTCAAATGTGAGGTTAACAGGTTAGGTTTCGCATCAGTTTTGACACAGAAGCTGTTTACGAATTGAGTGCAACTAGCACTGGTGCAATTGACTCTGGGGTGAGTTGCTTTGTAATTCGAACAGACGTTGCGTTACTCTCGGGTAAAATACATAACCTAACTAATTTGGTTTTGAATTGAACATTTAAAATAAGGGCGGTATATGCAGACTACGCTCAAAATGGATTTAAAGAACTTAATTCGTAGGAAAAAGTTCATTGAACTATAATCTAATCTATAATATAATTTTCCTTAATGTGTGTTTGTCTGTGTGTCTGTGGCACAAAATAAAATCTCACGTTCCAGCTTCACAGATGTTTATATTTGTTTAGGTTTTGTTTTTCTTATCTTAGCGCTCGGCTCGGAGCTTGACCTTTCGCGTATCCTACTTCACGTGCGCGCCGATTCAAGACTCGCAGCGCGCGGTTTGCTTGTTAATAATTAAATTTAAAAAATTCTGTTCATTACAATAAATTTAGCTGATACTGCGGCTGATGAAAATAATGAAAATTGAGAATTTTCTCGAACAGATCGTGCCCCATTATAATGATAAAAAATTCCAATCACATTTTAGAATAGGCAAAAAGATTGTCAATATTTCGTATACAGCACAGTACAAATACCGATTCTTTTAGTCAAAAAGGTGGTCAAATCTGACAGCTTGACAGGTGATTCTAAATAACACAACAGCGCATGTCAGGGCATGTTGCACCACAAATTTTCATGGGGCTTACGGGGGCAGGGGAAGGAAGACTAGCGTTAGTTACTCCAAAAATTATGTTGTAATTCGAACGCGAGGTAACTTACTCTGGTGCACTCCAGAGCACTCTAATGTGTAATGCGAAAGCAGCTAAACTGACGTAAAACATAACCTGCTAACCTCAATTTTGACATAGACTTACAGTCCTGCCAATTTCAAGTAAAATTTTAGACATAACCCATCAATTATTGCTAATGGGAGTAAACATGGCGAAGATGGCGGCGTTTTCTCTGATCAAAGAATGGCGGTACTCTTCTATAAAGTAACAAATAAATTCATTAACTTTTTTAATATTAATATAACCTGTATTTTTTATTATTGCTTTTGGTTGATTGATTGATTGATTGAATTGTGAGTTGATGGCAGGGTTAGGAGCCTAGAACACTGCAGCCTTAGGTTTGCCGTCTTTGTTAGGTTTGGTAACGTTTTCACTAGGTTTTCTCTAACTAGAGTTTCTCTTGTATTGGCTCCACCCAGGAGCGTATGTCTCCATCGGGCGAGGGCTTCACAGTCAAAAATAATATGAGAGGCTGTTTCGTCCTCTTCATTACATAGTCTGCATATGGGTTCCTCATTTAGGATGCCCATTGTATGCATGTGCTTGCGTAGGTTGCAGTGTCCAGTTATCAGTCCTGTCACTTGCCTAATCTGGTGTCTGCTTAGTCGCAGTACATCATCTGTTAGTTTTTTAGATGGTGTTTTTAGCATGGTCTTGCTGTGTCTTAATCCATCCACATGGTTCCAGTGGTTATGGTGCGATGTTTTTATCCACCCAGCCAACCAGCCACGAGCTTTTGGTAGTACTTTTTATGTTGCTTGATATAAAATTTTCAATAGGTTACATCTGAAAAAAAGTCGAGAAAAATGGTCTAAAGTTTAAATATTAAACACTAATGAAATCAGCAAAATAAATCTATTTACCTACGTTTGACAGAAGGTCATTGACGGCACATTTGTTTTTATTGAAGTTTAAAAAACAATTGAAAAATACAACTAGAAATTTATTATCAACTCCATTCAAAGTTAATAATGACGATGACTGCGTGAGATAAACATTGGAACCAAAAGAAACTAAATTGGTTAAATTCTAATCTAGGAAAACCAAAGGACGCTTATTTTGTTATGACATTTTAAAATTGTTTAATTCTGACATGTATACTCCAGTCACTTGACATCTGCACTGTCAGCGTCAAAATTTAAAAAAATTTCTTGACTATACCTCAAAAATAATGTGTTTTTTATTAGACTGTACAGTAATTTAATTGTTAAAATGTGAAAAATAGCAATGGTGCCAACATAATGTCAGTTTGACAGTGCAGATGTCAAGTAAATGGACTATAACTAATCTCTTTAGGTTTTATCCACCGATAACTAGATTTAATTTGCTCATTTAATTGCTTTTTAATATTAAAATTTTAGGACCATTTTTCTCGAAGTTTTTTCAAATGGAACATATTGAAAATTTTATACCGTTCGAAACGGGATTAAAAGTCCTACCGAAATCAATAATAAAAATTATAGGTTATTTAAAAAAAAAGTTGATGACGTCATGAAAAGCAAATTACATAAGAAACTGAAAATCAGCTGAGAATATTCCCTATGGTCAAAATCGCTACACCCTTTCGAGACTTTTTCATGAAAATGGATATCATCGAAGTTAACGAATTTATCCGTTATTTTATTTCCACACTGACGCTGTATATACTGGCTCTGCTACCAATTATGATGTGGTAAAGTAGTGGCACCATCTGTTAGTACTATCGGAAAGTACCCCCCCCCCCCCCCCCCCAGGAGCCGTTCAAGGTCATTCAAATCGGTTGACATCAAAGGAACTGACAGTGAGTGCCTACTTGTTTGATTTATGTACGCCGGAACAGTATTTACAGCACCGACGTTTTCATATTCAACTTTTACACTGTATATACTATGTAGAATGTTGATATTGAGAGATCCAAATAGATCCTGGAATAAGAAGTCGCGTTATTACTAGATTCAGAAGGTGTGTTAGTGTAATTTTTGTGTACAAATATGACTGATTGTGAATAGTTGTTTATATACATAGGCCACAAATGACTGGCGTACCGAAAACGTTTGGCAGACAAGACGGAAGTCGAGTTCGCCAAATTATTCCGAGGAATCCATACATTTCTTGACCGTGGCATGCACAAAACTTTCTGTGCAATCCCAATGCAAAACATAAAGTTTTTGTGCCGCCACAAAATTTTGATTTTGCAGCAGCCACTAATAACAACGGCCACGAAATAGTGACGGTCATGAAAACAAATCTTGCGGCTGTAGTTACGTTTGTAAAAATCAACAAAAAATTATCTTCAATTATGGCTGTGAGAACCTTTGATTTTTCGGACCGAACTTCCAGCATTGTTTCCTCTTCGATTCGAACTCAAACTCGCATTTTATGTAGAGTTTAATGAATCAAATTTTGTGCGAGCTACTAAATTAAAATTGAATGTACAATTTTTATACTATAAACGAAATTAAACTTGATTACTAATTACAGTAGAACTTGGTTATAACAAATTCCGCGGGACCGCTATATTTGTTCGTAATAACCGTTATTCGTTATATTCAAGAAGGTCATAATTTGAGCAAATTTCCAACTCCCGTATAATTTCTACTTTTTTGGAAACCGATAAAATTTTCCATTTGACTCCGGACATTTTTCCACAACCAGAAAATCCGTAAGTACATACGGAATGTCAGTAAAGGAACGACTAAGATACATCCACTGGAATATTTTTGTAACTCTTTTTGTTGCATTATAGGCCAACGTCTTAGCTATTGTATTTTCAATCCTGTAAAGGGTTTTGTTTAAAAAAATACAATAGCTAAGACGTGGCTATGATGCAACACTTTCGTTTTGCAGAATGCGATAACAGAACTGAGCCATAACATCGGGAGAAACCCATTATCGGTTTTCGAAGAACTAGATTCTACAGGGCGCCGCTGGATTCTAAGAAAAACAGAGTTGCTTATAATGCCCACTAGCTCGCGCTTACTTTGGTGCGTACGATGTAGTAATTCTACAGAGTGCTAGAGAGAGCTAGAGAAAGCGGCCTACTAAGAAATTTAACTGACCAATATTTTCCTAGAAAACCTTAGCAATTATAATACTGTCACAACAAAATAATATCTTTCAGTTACATTTTATTAGGAGATGAAAAGGACCAGTCCTAAGAATATATTCTTAAATTTTGGTTCGCTATTCCCGTGAAACGAATTCGTAATAAACATGAAATACATGCACTAAATCAAATGTAATTCAAATATACCTTCAAAATTATTCGTTATAAACGTGAATTCGTTGTAACCGTGATCGTTAAAAGCGAGTTCTACTGTATATAATTATTATAAACAAAGGTAACAAATTTTTTGTTTCTTATGGCCAAGGTCTACGCGTGCAGAGTACCAGGTACTTTAGATACCAATTGCTTTGGTCATATGGTCAAAGTCCCACTCAGAGTTTTATTTTAAAATAACGAATTTCACGCGAGCCAAATGAACATCTACAGTATCATATATTGTTATATTTTATTATTAGTTACCTTAAATTACTAAAACAATTAAATTTGAATGCATAATGTAAAATCTGTGTACATACTGAGACCAGTAGTATTCGGAAATGATCTCATTGCGTCTTTTAACCTTCTAATCAAAGCGCCATTATTATATTTGAATTAATTATTAAATAGCTTTCAAGGGGCTTATTCGATTCGTCCTTCATTTGTTGAATTGCGGGAGAGTTATTTCAATCAAAACATTACCTATTGGAAATTTTATAACTGATATGGTCGGCAATATTTCGCAAACCGCTGAAGGAACGAAGCTCCAAAAACACCAATTAAACATTTATGTTGGCAAGTTTATGATTTAAGTTACGATTTATGCCACAGAATGTTGCAACAAGATTTGCATCTGCAGCTTTACTGATTTATTACTGTTCAGGAACTTTCAGAATAGGATTATTCAAAAACAGTTCAGGTTTATCATTTGTTTTTGGATAATCATAGTGATGAGCAGTTAAGTTTAACCTTTCTAGGGACGAAGCCTGATTTTACTTGAATGGGTATGTTAATTGAGGCATCTTTTCGTTCACATAAATGAGAATAAGTCGTAGTTAGGCCAACGCCAACTGCAGTAAGGTACAGGTACGAATTAGTGTGACCTTAATGAAATTCGTAACGATGAGCTACTGGATGCTTTTCTCCAATGGGATAGCGCAACAGTTGCAGATACAATTTTTTATGCAAACAGTTTGATGACTGGTGCATTATAATAAAAATACTGCACCCTGGCATCCTCACTCCTTTGATATGACTGTTTTGGGCTTCTTTATGTCCCTATTTGAAAACATCGTGTTTAAGGCTCCACTTAATGATTTATATAAACCGAACTTTAGAAGTTCTGAATCTAGTACTAACATGACTTGTCATTTCGCAGCCCGCTCGTGATCAGTTTTTTGGGGATTTCAAGGTATGTACATCAAGTGAAAGGTTCATCTCAGCTGTGTTGGTACATCACGCCTTGAAATGGACTTTGCATGTAGCATTGATGAACCGGCATGACTGTTGTTTCTCACAATGAATTATTTTATGCAAATTTTTAAAATAAGTGGCCTACCGTAAGAACCAAGATATGGTTTACCATGTTATTATTGCAACTCCAGCAATTAAATAACATTACATGTAAAACTATATTAGAGTGAACAAACGTGCTGCAGTATTAGAAGGTAATATTGAAAATTTTAACTATAAAAGAATTAATAACAAAATAAAAACAAACTTCAACAAAATTGAATATTTGAAAACTATGAGTAGTTTCATGAACTTGCACATAAATATTAAATTTTTGTTGGTTTTTCTCATAACATGCAACTAGTTTTTTATCTTTTAAAAATATCTTGATATTAATATTATTTATGTTTCTCTGCTGACTGATTGTTAATCGTTTTCAAGTTACAGTAGTCGATGTTTGTAATGTGTCATAAAATGTAACAAAATCGCTTATAAAATCTAGGAACTGTCAAAAGGAAGGCCTGGACAATGTAGAAGAAAAATAACTACTGTAAGGCAAGACTAATCACTAATTCTCACATGGGCATAAATAGTAGCGTAGCCCGAGAGGTAAATGTGTGTAACGACTCTTTTTTTTCCATTTCAGTTGCCAGGCCTAATTCTATGTAAACATATGGACTGAGGAAATCCTTTATACAACGGTACAAAAACTCTTATTTCCATTTAGAAACAATGTCTCTATAATTAAAAGACTGGCACAAATGTTTTTCACTTGGGGTCTAGTTTAAATAAACATAATTCAAAATGATTTTCCACGGAAAAGTGAATTGCTATTAATAACAATTTAAACTAATATACTGGGCTAAATTTCACCATCGATTGTAACACCCCGATCTTAACTAATATACCAAAATAGACAAAATGTTAACTTACTTAAAAATTCAGTATGTTTATTTTTGTTCTTCGTTCTAATGGTATCACGATTATTTTAATGTAATGTACAGTGTACATATAATATTATTTGTTTGACCTAAAAGTAAGGAGAAAATATAAGGCAGGTAGCAGTTAGGACCAATTAATACAGATAAATAGTTTATTAATATAACTTGTACATACGTGCATTGCTTGAGGTAACTACTGGCAAATTTGTGAATAATGGGTGATATTTAATTATTAAAAATGTGATAATGTGTTAATATTTTATTTAAGATGCTGACTGGACAACCAAGTAATTTGGCTACATGGTTTGTCTTTGTGGTGGTAAATCACCTGTGCTAAGAGCTTGACGAGTCGTATCACCTGGAATTCTCGTACCTAATGCTAGGACAGATTATAAACCAAACTTAAGTGTAAAATATATACATATATGAAAGTTTAACTCTCATACCAATTCAAATTGCAAAGACTTCGACGAATAATAATTAAAGGTTTAGATCTATAACACAAGTAGTCCTAGGAATTTAGATTATTTTTGTACTTTATTTAACCAAAAATGTAATTGTGATATTCTACAAAAATGAATAAATAGTATTGAAGTTATATGGTGTTGCAGAAAATAAAACATTACTATTAAAAGTATATTCAAAACTGTTCGTAAACAGTATTTATAGTCAAAGTTGTTTAAATACAACCTATTTATTAGTACTGTAGTATTTCATATATTAAGAATTGCAAAGGTGGTTTTTATTTGAAGTAAATGAATGGCAACCATAAAAATTAGCCTTGAGCATTTCCATTTTCTTATTACTCGTAGGGAGGAACAAATTTAGTTAATGAAGAGCAACTGTACCGACCCCGAAGATTTTACAATCAAGTGCCTACTGTGTTAGGAGACAATAAAAATCAGTACATAGACTTAGTCATTGATTAATGTTCTACATTTCGGTGATTCAAATGTGAGGTATTTCTACTACTTGAATAGGTAACAGGTGTTGATCAAAGACTTTCCAAAAAGGGCCATTATAGCATACTTTTGATATCCTGAGCATCTTCGAGCATATAGTCTGTTCAGTAAACATAAAAACATTGAGGGGCCTTTGATTTCCAAAACGTGATAAGTCTACCTGCTTCTAAAATTCATCGTTGTCTAGGAGTGGACTTACAAAAAGTTAATAAAACAAATTGGTTAATGGTGTGTTATAAGTAATTACTTTTAAGGATGTTATACAAATACTGTGTTAGATATTATTAATAGGTATTTTTACTACATTTTATAAAAGTTCAGGCAAGAATTTCTCGAAAAATATCGAGTGACACTCAAAAGAGAAATACTGATTGTTATTTCTAAATTCAAACCCGCCTTTAGGTAGGTATGGAAATCTTTGCAACACAAAACATAAAATCCCTAGTACAGAAATTGTATGCATAATGCCACCTTAAAATAAATTTAAATGTTTTTGTTTACTGTATAGCTTATAGTTATTGAATTCAAGTGCTTGGCGGCAATATTGTAGAATACTAATGCCATAAAATTAAAAAAATATAAAACTAAAACAGTTTCTATATGTTAGCATATTACTTCTGTAATATCTTTTTTGTGCTACCAACATATTTTTACTTATTTTCGGGTTTGTTATTTGTGACCGAAAGTTGAACACACCGTACCCTTGTTGGTTGGTAAGAGAGCAATAAAATAACAGACCCGTTATAAAATATAACTGTACTAGCACTGTTACAGAAAATTTGATTACAATACAAACAGCTATCATGCACTTTACTTAGGCAAACAATATTTGTAATATTCAATGGTATTTTTTTTTATAAGTTGATAGCGCAAAAAATTTTATACGACACTCTATCATTGAGCACCCTATTGGAATAGGCCTCAAAAATAGAGAAACTAACTTTTTTTTAGCCTGTTCTAACGCACTTACCAATCTTCTAACATAATATACTATAGAAAACAGGGTTGAAAGGCCAAACATGGTGACTTGATGCAATTGATTTATATCTTGATAAAAAATATGATATAGTCCGTTCAGAATTCAAAATTCTAAGTAGGGTTAAGGTACCTGGTACTCTGCATGCCTAGACCTTATCCACGGGGTTGGCAAAAAGGGCCTATGAAGGCCTACTACTTGCTAGACATGAGTCTCCCCACAAATAATACTACTACTACTACTACTACTGTTCATTAAACATAAAAACAGAAATTGGCCTTTGATTTCCAAAATTTCATGAGTGTACTTCCAGAATTTATCTTTGTCTAAGAATGTACTGATAAAAAGTTACTAAAACAAATAGGTTAAGGGTGTGCCATTTACTTCCCATCAGTCAAAAAATGTAATTAGCTATAAGCCGTTCACGACCTTTTTGGGACAGAGTTGGCTATGATTTTTTCTTTTCATGTTGGACTAACTGATTCGATGATGTAGCGGATGCAACTTTTTTTTCTGTCAGTGTCTGTTCGACATTTTCTTGCCACCACATTGCCACATTTATTATTTTAATATTCGTAAGAAAATAAATGATTTATCAAATGTGTAAAAATAATTTGAATTTCTGTCAAAGGAAAAGTCAAAATGCCCAAAATAATTTCGCTACAACAAAAAATTTTCATTAAACGATGCTACTTCCAATTTAAAAAGGACAGACCAAATTTAAAAGAACGCGAGTCGATGTGGAGACTAGGAAATATCCGGCAACAATGTACCTATTCAGATAATATGACCTTAAATTGAAAACAACCCAACCTAACACAAAAAGTGTCAATTTCCATGAGGGAGTTTAGTTGCAACAGAGGTTCTGCCAACAAAATTACTAGATGGTCATAGCCTCACCTGACCCAAAAAGATCGTGAACGCCTTATAGGTACTTTTATTTATTTTGATTGAAGTTAGTTGTAAGTATAGTATTGAATGGATATATATTGTACAATATAGCAGTTTTTGAAATTTTTAAGCGTACTGTAAACACATAAGCAACAGCTGCGGAGAATAGTTAGCTTAAGCTCCGAGTTGTTTGAAGATAGAAAACATGGGTCCCATATATTAATAAGATAGTGCTACATAAATAGCAAAAGAATTATGCCTGGTATATAAAATTTCATTGTAGTCTTAAAATACACTTTCAACTTTTATGACTTGTCCGATTTAGTCGGAATAAAATATTTTGGCAGGAGCTATTTTGGGCTGAATTGTTCAAAAATGTTCACTTTCACAATTTTTTAATGTCTATTTCCCTCTAGTTGACAACGAAATGGAAATGCCAAAATGTTCCAGTCTGCTATAGCGTTACTATATGTAGTTACTATCAACTATAGTTTTGTAATTTATGTAAATGTAAAATTTGAATAAACTCAGTGGACTGGAAGTGGGAGACTCTAAAAGCTACCACTAATAAAACTATGGTTGATTAAAGACTCCTACCGAAAAGGGCCATTGTAGCATACTTTTGATATGAGGAGCACCTTCCTTTCTACATATTAGCATATGTAACTTTTGTAATATCGTTAGATTAATTGAGTTAAAAGGCCAAACATCGTGACTTGATGAAATTGGTTTATAATTTGACAAGAAATATAAATTATTGAAGCAGTAACGCGTAAAGTTTGTAATTGAAATAGAAATATTTTCTATGTTTAAAGTAAGATTATATCTAATTTGGAATAGTTTTAGAATTACTTTAGATTGAAATATTCTATTAAAAAGCTGTTTTAAAAAATTAAGTGCCACCATGTACTAACTACACTTAAATTTTTCCTCTGCATCATAATTTAAGAGAAAAGTGTAGAGGATGTAAAATTGGTTTGTGCATATCACTGGTTTTAGAAATGAAATTTATTTGTAATTTTCATTCTGTAATGTTTTAAAGCTAAATTTGAATAAAATTTGATGTATAAGGTGAATGCTTATTCAAAATAAATATTGAAATATTTAATAGGCTTGATTCGTTCCATAAAATAACTTTCTCAAAAATTAAATTTTGTGTCTTCGAGTTTATCGAGTTCAAAACTGGTAATAAGTGTCGATTTTCTTGAATTTGTTAATGGAAAATTATAGTAATGAATATCTAGTAGCTTTTTTGTTGCAAAACAAAAAGACTTGCAAACTTAATTACAGAATTCATTACCTATATGAAACCAATTCTACACACTCTACATTTATATACTGGAGCGTATTTTTTGGAAAGTAACTAGGAATAGAAACAAAGCATATTTTTGATAGTGTAAAAATTTAATGTTGCAATTCACGATGTAATGAATTAATGTCAACTAAACATTGAAAGATGAAATACATATTTCTGCAAAGTAAACTATAAATTATTATAAACCAAGCAACTGTTATGGAGTTAGTGGGTGTATTTGAAAGAAGAGTCAGCGTACATAAATCAAACAAGTAGAGACACTTGAGCCAAATGTAACCTGTCTAGAGTGCCTGGGACAGCGACTCCGGGGGGATTTCTAAGTCTAACTACTAGATGGCAGAACCAAATTCTACCCATCAGAGCCAGTATATATAGGAGAGTACTGCCACGTCTGACATATGCGTCACTTTGAGGTTTATAATACAATTCCATCAACGTAATGTTTGTTGGCAATCCAAAACTGGACTTGAAATTAGCAAGACTGTAAGTCTATGTCAAATGTGAGGTTAACAGGTTAGGTTTTGCGTTAGTTTTGACACAAAAGCTGCTTTCGAATTGAGTGCAACTAGCACTGGTGCAATTGACTCTGGGGTGAGTTGCTTTGTAATTCGAATAGACGTTGCGTTACTCTCGGGTAAAATACATAACTAACTAATTTGCTTTTGAATTGAACGTTTAAAATAAGGGCGGTGTATGCAGACTACACTCAAAATGGATTTAAAGAAAAAATTCGTAGGAAAAAGTTCATTAAAATATAATTAATAATTAAATTTAAAAAAATCTGTTAATTAAAATAAATTTAGCTGATACTGCGGCTGATGAAAATAATGAAAATTGAGAATTTTGTCGAAAAGATTGTGCCCCATTATGATGATAAAACATTCCAATCACATTTTAGAATAAGCAAAAAGATTGTCAATATTTCGTATACAGCACAGTACCTACAAATACCGATTCTTTTAGTCAAAAAGGCGGTTAAATCTGACAGCTTGACAGCTGATTCTAAATAACGCAACAGGGCATGTTGCACCACAAATTTTCATGGGACTTAAGGGGGCAGGGGAAGGAAGACTAGTGTTAGTTACTCCAAAATTTATGTTGTAATTCGAATGCGAGGTAACTTGCTCTGGTACACTCTAGAGCACTCCAATGTGTAATGCGAAAGCAGCTAAACTGATGTAAAACATAACCTGCTAACCTCACTTTTGACATAGACTTACAATCCTGCCAATTTCAAGTAAAATTTTAGACATAACTCATCAATTATTGCTAATGGGAGTAAACATGGCGGCGTTTTCTCTGATCAAAGAATGGCGGTACTCTCCTATAAAGTAACGGATAAATTCATTAACTTTGTTAATATAAATTTTTATGAAAAAGTCTTGGAAGGGATGTAGCGATTTTAATTATAGGTTATACACTATTACCATCTTTATGTTGCTACGTCATTTGTTTTAGAAGTTATGTCATCGACTTTTTTTAAATGATAACCTGTATTTTTTATTATTGCTTTTGGTAGTACTTCTTATGTTGCTTGATATAAAATTTTCAATAGGTTACATCTGAAAAAAAAATCGAGAAAAATGGTCTAAAGTTTAAATATTACAAAATAATGAAATGAGCAAAATGAATCTATTTACCTACGTTTGACGGAAAGTCATTGACGGCACATTCATTTTTATTGAAGTTTAAAAAAACAATTGAAAAATACAACTAGAAATTTATTATCAACTCCATTCAAAGTTAATAATGACGATGACTGCGTGAGATAAACATTGGAACCAAAAGAAAATAAATTGGTTAAATTCTAATCTAGAAAAACCAAAGGACATTTATTTTGTTATTACATTTAAAAATTGGCTAGTTCTGACATGTAACTAATCTCTTTAGGTTTTATCCACCGGTAACTAGATTTATTTTGCTCATTTCATTGGTTTTTAAAATTTAAATTTTAAGACCATTTTTCTCGATTTTTTTCAAATGGAACGATATTGAAAATTTGATACTGTTCGAAACGGGATTAAAAATACTACCGAAATCAATGATAAAAAATTTAGGTTATTTAAAAAAAAAGTTGATGACGTCATATGAAAAACAAATTACATAAGCAACTGAAAATCAGCTGAAAATATTCCCTATGGTCAAAATCGCTACACCCCTTCGACATTTCTTCATAAAAATGAATATCAACGAAGTTAATGAATTTATCCGTTACTTTATAGGAGAGTACCGCCATTATTTGGTCCGAGAAAACGCTGCCATGTTTACTTCCATCAGCAATAATTGATTGAGTTATGTCTAAAATTTTACTTGAAATTGGCAAGACTGTAAGTCTAAGTCAAATGGGAGATTAACAGGTTAGGTTTCGCGTCAGTTTTGACACAAACTGATGTAAAACATAACCTGCTAACCTTGAATTTGACATAGACTTACAATCCTGCCAATTTCAAGTAAAATTTTAGACATAACTCAATTAATTATTGCTAATGGGAGTAAACATGGCGACGATGGCGGCGTTTTCTCTGATCAAAGAATGGCGGAACTCTCCTATAAAGTAACACCTGTATTTTTTATTATAGCTTTTGGTAGTACTTTTTATGTTGCTTTAAATGATATAAAATTTTCAATAGGTTACATCTGTAAAAAAACTGAGAAAAATGGTCTAAAGTTTAAATATTAAAAACTAATGAAATGAGGTTAGTTGGTTAAGTTTTGCGTCAGTTTGTGTCAAAACTGACGCAAAACCTAACCTATTAACGTCGAATTTGACATAGACTTACAGTCTTGCCAATTTCAAGTAAAATTTTAGACATAACTGAATCAGTTATTGCTGATAAGAACAAAAATGGCAGCATTTTCACGGATCAAAGAATGCCGGTACTACTCTCCTATACACACTGGCTTTGAATGTGCTAAAGTAGTGGCGCCATCTGTTAGTACTGTCGGAAAGTACCCCCCAGAAGCCATTCAAGGGTCATTCAAATTGGTATTTTAACATCAAAGGAACTGACAGTGTTTGCCTACTTGTTTGATTTATGTATGCTGGAACAATATTTACAGCACCGACGTTTTCATATTCAACTTTTACACTGTATATACTATGTAGAATGTTGATATTGAGAGATCCTGGAATAAGAAGTCGCGTTATTACTAGATTCAGAAGGTGTGTTAGTGTAATTTTTGTGTACAAATATGACTGATTGTGAATAGTTGTTTATATACATAGGCCACAAATGACTGGCGTACCGAAGAACGTTTGGCCGACAAGACGGATGTCGAGTTCGTCAAATTATTCCGAGGAATCCATACATTTCTTGACCGTGGCATACACAACATTTTCTGTGCAATCCCAATGCAAAACATAAAGTTTTTGTGCAGTCGCGAAATTTTGATTTTGCGGCAGTCACTAATAACAATGGCCACGAAATAGTGACAGTCATGAAAACAAATCTTGCGGCTGTAGTTACGTTTGTAAAAATCAACTTTTCAGCATGGTTACACAAAAAATTATCTTCAATTATGGCTGTGAGAACCTATGATTTTTCGGACCGAACTTCCAGCATTCTTTCCTCTTCGATTCGAACTCAAACTCGTATTTTACGTAGAGTTTATTGAATCAAATCTTGTGTGAGCTACCAAATTAAAATTGAATGTAGAATTTTTATACTATAAACAAAATTAAACTTGTTTACTAATTATATAATTACTATAAACAAAGGTAACAAATTGTTTGTTTCTTATGGCCAATGCAGAGTACCAGGTACTTTAGACACCAATTGCTGTGGTCATATGGTCAAAGTCCCACTCAGAGTTTTCTTTTTAAAATAACGAATTTCACGCGAGCCAAATGAACATGTACAGTATTATATATTGTTATATTTTATTATTAGTTACCTTAAATTACTAAAACAATTAAATTTTAAGACCATTTTTCTCGATTTTTTTCAAATGGAACGATATTGAAAATTTGATACTGTTCGAAACGGGATTAAAAATACTACCGAAATCAATGATAAAAAATTTAGGTTGTTATTTAAAAAAAAAGTTGATGACGTCATATGAAAAACAAATTACATAAGCAACTGAAAATCAGCTGAAAATATTCCCTATGGTCAAAATCGCTACACCCCTTCGACATTTCTTCATAAAAATGAATATCAACGAAGTTAATGAATTTATCCGTTACTTTATAGGAGAGTACCGCCATTATTTGGTCCGAGAAAACGCTGCCATGTTTCCATCAGCAATAATTGATTGAGTTATGTCTAAAATTTTACTTGAAATTGGCAAGACTGTAAGTCTAAGTCAAATGGGAGATTAACAGGTTAGGTTTCGCGTCAGTTTTGACACAAACTGATGTAAAACATAACCTGCTAACCTTGAATTTGACATAGACTTACAATCCTGCCAATTTCAAGTAAAATTTTAGACATAACTCAATTAATTATTGCTAATGGGAGTAAACATGGCGACGATGGCGGCGTTTTCTCTGATCAAAGAATGGCGGAACTCTCCTATAAAGTAACACCTGTATTTTTTATTATAGCTTTTGGTAGTACTTTTTATGTTGCTTTAAATGATATAAAATTTTCAATAGGTTACATCTGTAAAAAAACTGAGAAAAATGGTCTAAAGTTTAAATATTAAAAACTAATGAAATGAGGTTAGTTGGTTAAGTTTTGCGTCAGTTTGTGTCAAAACTGACGCAAAACCTAACCTATTAACGTCGAATTTGACATAGACTTACAGTCTTGCCAATTTCAAGTAAAATTTTAGACATAACTGAATCAGTTATTGCTGATAAGAACAAAAATGGCAGCATTTTCACGGATCAAAGAATGCCGGTACTACTCTCCTATACACACTGGCTTTGAATGTGCTAAAGTAGTGGCGCCATCTGTTAGTACTGTCGGAAAGTACCTCCCAGAAGCCATTCAAGGGTCATTCAAATTGGTATTTTAACATCAAAGGAACTGACAGTGTTTGCCTACTTGTTTGATTTATGTATGCTGGAACAATATTTACAGCACCGACGTTTTCATATTCAACTTTTACACTGTATATACTATGTAGAATGTTGATATTGAGAGATCCTGGAATAAGAAGTCGCGTTATTACTAGATTCAGAAGGTGTGTTAGTGTAATTTTTGTGTACAAATATGACTGATTGTGAATAGTTGTTTATATACATAGGCCACAAATGACTGGCGTACCGAAGAACGTTTGGCCGACAAGACGGATGTCGAGTTCGTCAAATTATTCCGAGGAATCCATACATTTCTTGACCGTGGCATACACAACATTTTCTGTGCAATCCCAATGCAAAACATAAAGTTTTTGTGCAGTCGCGAAATTTTGATTTTGCGGCAGTCACTAATAACAATGGCCACGAAATAGTGACAGTCATGAAAACAAATCTTGCGGCTGTAGTTACGTTTGTAAAAATCAACTTTTCAGCATGGTTACACAAAAAATTATCTTCAATTATGGCTGTGAGAACCTATGATTTTTCGGACCGAACTTCCAGCATTCTTTCCTCTTCGATTCGAACTCAAACTCGTATTTTACGTAGAGTTTATTGAATCAAATCTTGTGTGAGCTACCAAATTAAAATTGAATGTAGAATTTTTATACTATAAACAAAATTAAACTTGTTTACTAATTATATAATTACTATAAACAAAGGTAACAAATTGTTTGTTTCTTATGGCCAATGCAGAGTACCAGGTACTTTAGACACCAATTGCTGTGGTCATATGGTCAAAGTCCCACTCAGAGTTTTCTTTTTAAAATAACGAATTTCACACGAGCCAAATGAACATGTACAGTATTATATATTGTTATATTTTATTATTAGTTACCTTAAATTACTAAAACAATTAAATTTTAAGACCATTTTTCTCGATTTTTTTCAAATGGAACGATATTGAAAATTTGATACTGTTCGAAACGGGATTAAAAATACTACCGAAATCAATGATAAAAAATTTAGGTTGTTATTTAAAAAAAAAGTTGATGACGTCATATGAAAAACAAATTACATAAGCAACTGAAAATCAGCTGAAAATATTCCCTATGGTCAAAATCGCTACACCCCTTCGACATTTCTTCATAAAAATGAATATCAACGAAGTTAATGAATTTATCCGTTACTTTATAGGAGAGTACCGCCATTATTTGGTCCGAGAAAACGCTGCCATGTTTACTTCCATCAGCAATAATTGATTGAGTTATGTCTAAAATTTTACTTGAAATTGGCAAGACTGTAAGTCTAAGTCAAATGGGAGATTAACAGGTTAGGTTTCGCGTCAGTTTTGACACAAACTGATGTAAAACATAACCTGCTAACCTTGAATTTGACATAGACTTACAATCCTGCCAATTTCAAGTAAAATTTTAGACATAACTCAATTAATTATTGCTAATGGGAGTAAACATGGCGACGATGGCGGCGTTTTCTCTGATCAAAGAATGGCGGAACTCTCCTATAAAGTAACACCTGTATTTTTTATTATAGCTTTTGGTAGTACTTTTTATGTTGCTTTAAATGATATAAAATTTTCAATAGGTTACATCTGTAAAAAAACTGAGAAAAATGGTCTAAAGTTTAAATATTAAAAACTAATGAAATGAGGTTAGTTGGTTAAGTTTTGCGTCAGTTTGTGTCAAAACTGACGCAAAACCTAACCTATTAACGTCGAATTTGACATAGACTTACAGTCTTGCCAATTTTAAGTAAAATTTTAGACATAACTGAATCAGTTATTGCTGATAAGAACAAAAATGGCAGCATTTTTACGGATCAAAGAATGCCGGTACTACTCTCCTATACACACTGGCTTTGAATGTGCTAAAGTAGTGGCGCCATCTGTTAGTACTGTCGGAAAGTACCCCCCAGAAGCCATTCAAGGGTCATTCAAATTGGTATTTTAACATCAAAGGAACTGACAGTGTTTGCCTACTTGTTTGATTTATGTATGCTGGAACAATATTTACAGCACCGACGTTTTCATATTCAACTTTTACACTGTATATACTATGTAGAATGTTGATATTGAGAGATCCTGGAATAAGAAGTCGCGTTATTACTAGATTCAGAAGGTGTGTTAGTGTAATTTTTGTGTACAAATATGACTGATTGTGAATAGTTGTTTATATACATAGGCCACAAATGACTGGCGTACCGAAGAACGTTTGGCCGACAAGACGGATGTCGAGTTCGTCAAATTATTCCGAGGAATCCATACATTTCTTGACCGTGGCATACACAACATTTTCTGTGCAATCCCAATGCAAAACATAAAGTTTTTGTGCAGTCGCGAAATTTTGATTTTGCGGCAGTCACTAATAACAATGGCCACGAAATAGTGACAGTCATGAAAACAAATCTTGCGGCTGTAGTTACGTTTGTAAAAATCAACTTTTCAGCATGGTTACACAAAAAATTATCTTCAATTATGGCTGTGAGAACCTATGATTTTTCGGACCGAACTTCCAGCATTCTTTCCTCTTCGATTCGAACTCAAACTCGTATTTTACGTAGAGTTTATTGAATCAAATCTTGTGTGAGCTACCAAATTAAAATTGAATGTAGAATTTTTATACTATAAACAAAATTAAACTTGTTTACTAATTATATAATTACTATAAACAAAGGTAACAAATTGTTTGTTTCTTATGGCCAATGCAGAGTACCAGGTACTTTAGACACCAATTGCTGTGGTCATATGGTCAAAGTCCCACTCAGAGTTTTCTTTTTAAAATAACGAATTTCACGCGAGCCAAATGAACATGTACAGTATTATATATTGTTATATTTTATTATTAGTTACCTTAAATTACTAAAACAATTAAATTTGAGTGCATAATGTAAAATCTGTATACATACTGAGATCAGTAGTATTCGGAAATTATCTGATTGCATCTTTTAACCTTCTAATCAAAGCGTCATTATTATATTTGAATTTTATTGGCCGATTATGAACCCCACTCGCCTAAAGAATGGCGGTAATTTTAAATATGTAATTAACTGCGAAATTTGAATGATATTGTAATTTTTCTCCTCTAAGCAAAGATTCAGTTCTGTTCGAAAATTCGAACGGATTACATAGCCTATTTTTAATGCATTTCAAAGAGCATTAATCATTAAATAGCTTTCAAGGGGCTTATTCGATTCCTCCTTCATTTGTTGAATTGCGAGAGAGGTATTTCAATCAAAACATTACCTATTGGAAATTTTATAACTGATATGGCCAGCAATATTTTGCAAACCTCTGAAGGAACGAAGCTCCAAAAACACCAATTAAACATTTATGTCAGCAAGTTTATGATTTAAGTTACGATTTATGCTACAGAATGTTGTAACGAGATTTGCATCTGCAGCTTTACTGATTTATTACTGTTCAAGAACTTTCAGAATAGGATTATTCAAAAACAGTTCAGGTTTATCATTTGTTTTTGCATAATCATAGTGATGAGCAGTTAAGTTTAACCTTTCTAGGGACGAAGCCTGGTTTTACTTGAATGGGTATGTTAATTGAGGCACCTCTTCGTTCACAAAAATGAGAATAAGTCGTAGGTTAGTTAGGCCAACTGCCAACGCCAACTGCAGTAAGGTACAGGTACGAATTAGTGCGACCTTAATGAAATTCGTAACGATGAGCTACTCCAACAGGATGGCGCAACAGCTGCAATTTTTTATGAAAACAGTTTGATGACTGGTGCATTATAACAAAAATACTGCAACACCCTGGCATCCTCACTCTTTTGATATGACTGTTTTGGGCTTTTTTATGTCCCTATTTGAAAACGCCGTGTTTAAGGCTCCACTTAATGATTTATATAAACCGAACTTTGGAAGTTCTGAATCTAGTACTAACATGACCTGTCATTCTGCAGCCCGCGGTGATCAGGATTTTTGGGATTTCAAGGTATGTACATCAAGTGAAAGGTTCATCTTAGCTGCGTTGGTACATCAGGCCTTGAAATGGACTTTGCATGTAGCCTCTGATAAACTGGCATGACTGTTTTTTCTCACAATGAATTATTTTATGCACATTTTTAAAATAAGTTGCCAACCGTAAGAACCAAGATATGGTTTACCATATTATTATTGCAACGCTAGCAATTAAATAACATTACAACATGTAAAACTATATTAGAGTGAACAAACGTGCTGCAGTATTAGACGGTAATATTGAAAATTTTAACTATAAAATAATAACAAAATAAAAAACAAACTTCAACAAAATCGAATATTTGAAAACTATGAATAGTTTCATGAACTTGCACATAAATATAAAATTTTTGTTGGTTTTTCTCATATCTTTTAAAAATATCTTGATATTAATATATTATTTATGTTTCTCTGCTGACTGATTGTTAATCGTTTTCAAAGAGAGGGAATCCTTTTCAAGTTACAGTAGTAGATGTTTGTAATGTGTCATAAAATGTAACAAAATCGCTTATAAAAAATTGGAACTGTCAAAAGGAAGGCCTGGACAATGTAGAAGAAAAACAACTACTGTAAGGCAAGACTAATCACTAATTCTCACATGGGCATAAATAGTAGCGTAGCCCGAGAGGTAAATGTGTGTAACGACTGTTTTTTTCCATTTCAGTTGCCAGGCCTAAGTCTATGTAAACAATACATATGGACTGAGGAAATCCTTTATACAACGGTACAAAATAGCTATTTATGCAACAAGTGCTAAAAGTCGACGTTAATGCACGAGACATGAAAATTATGAAACGAAGCCGAAGGCTGAGTTTCATAACATGTCTCGCGCATAAACGACTTTTAGCACGCGTTGCATACAATATTTTATCTACGACCTTAATTTTACCGTTATTAATCCATAAATATCGATTTAAGAAAGGTTCCCATCTGCGACACTTTTAATTTATGTCATAATGAACAGTAGGCTACGCCGCGCGGTGATTGTTTGGCCACGCCCGTGCTGTCAAGGTGAGTTACGAAATGTAATTATTGATACTCCACATATGACTGTATTCATTACATAACGCTTTAAGTGTTTCAAAAACGCTTTACCTGTAACGCAAGAAGCAACTAGAATAGCTTTACAACTTCACTTGCAGTTCGAAATTGTAGTTTTGTAACCTCACTTCACTTTTAGCCCGTGTGCTAAAAGTAAGCAGCTGATTTCTTTAAACACGGTAAACTATAAAACGTCACTTTTAGTGAAACAAGCTAGCGCTAAAAGGCCTACTTTTAGTAGTGGTCGTAGATAAACTATATTTCCATTTAGAAACAATGTCTCTATAATTAAAAGACTGGCACAAATGTTTTTTCACTTGGGGTCTAGTTTAAATAAACATAATTCAAAATGATTTTCCATGGAAAAGTGAATTGTTATTAATAAAAATTTAAACTAATATACTGGGCTACACTTCACCATCGATTGTAACACCCTGAACTTTACTAATATACCAAAATAGACTGCTTACAATGTTGATTGTTGCAGGTATATAAATAAAGATAATGCATTTGAGTACGAGTATAACAAAAAACACAACTATCTTTTACAAACTTAGATATCTGTACTTTACCAAAACACGAAATAAAATTTTAACTTATTTAAAAATTCAGTATGCAATTTTTCTCAAGTTTATTCTTGTTCTT
This sequence comes from Agriotes lineatus, assembly GCA_940337035.1. Classification (NCBI taxonomy): domain Eukaryota; kingdom Metazoa; phylum Arthropoda; class Insecta; order Coleoptera; family Elateridae; genus Agriotes; species Agriotes lineatus. Next base: position 82,633,771 of record OW679198.1, read on the forward strand.
CGTTCTAATGGTATCACGATTATTTTAATGTCATATGCAGTGTACATATAATATTTTTTGTTTGACCTAAAAGTAAGGAGAAAATATAAGGCAGGTAGCAGTTAGGACCAATTAATACAGATAAATAGTTTATTAATATAACTTGTACATACGTGCATTGCTTGAGGTAACTACTGGCAAATTTGTGAATAATGGGTGATATTTAATTATTAAAAATGTGATAATGTGTTAATATTTTATTTAAGATGCTGACTGGACAACCAAGTAATTTGGCTACATGGTTTGTCTTTGTGGTGGTAAATCACCTGTGCTAAGAGCTTGACGAGTCGTATCACCTGGAATTCTCGTACCTAATGCTAGGACAGATTATAAACCAAACTTAAGTGTAAAATATATACATATATAAAGTAATGAAAGTTTAACTCTCATACCAATTCAAATTACAAAGACTTCGACGAATAATAATTAAAGGTTTAGATCTATAATACAAGTAGTCCTAGGAATTTAGATTATTTTTGTACTTTATTTAACCAAAAATGTAATTGTGATATTCTATAAAAATGAATAAATAGTATTGAAGTTATATGGTGTTGCAGAAAATAAAACATTACTATTAAAAGTATATTCAAAACTGTTCGTAAACAGTATTTATAGTCAAAGTTGTTGAAATACAACCTATTTATTAGTACTGTAGTATTTCATATTACTGGTTTATTGAGAATTGCAAAGGTGGTTTTTATTTGACGTAAATGAATGGCAACCGTAAAAATTAGCCTTGACATTTCCATTTTCTTATTACTCGTAGGGAGGAACAAATTTAGTTAATGAAGAGCAACTGTGCCGATCCAGAAGATTTTACAATCAAGTGCCTACTGTGTTATGAGACATTAAAAATCAGTACATAGACTTAGTCATTGATAAATGTTCTACATTTGGGTGATTCGAATTTGAGGTATTTCTACTAGGTATCTGAAGAAATAGGTAACAGGTGTTGATCAAAGACTTTCCAAAAAGGGCCATTATAGCATACGTTTGATATCTTGAGCATCTTTGAGCATATAGTCTGTTCAGTAAACATAAAAACATTGAGGGGCCTTTGATTTCCAAAATGTTATGAGTGTACCTGCTGCTAAAATTCATCTTTGTCTAGGAGTGGACTTACAAAAAGTTAATAAAACAAATAGGTTAATGGTGTGTTATAAGTAATTACTTTTAAGGATGTTATACAAATACTGTGTTAGATATTATTAATAGGTATTTTTACTACATTTTATAAAAGTTCAGGCAAGAATTTCTCGAAAAATATCGAGTGACACTGAAATGAGAAATATTGATTGTTATTTCTAAATTCAAACCTGCCTTTAGGTAGGTGTGGAAATCTTTGCAACACAAATAACAAAATCCCTAGTACAGAAATTGTATGCATAATGCCACCTTAAAAAAAAATTATATGTTTTTGTGTTTACTGTATAGCTTATAGTTATTGTATTCAAGTGCTTGGTGGCAATATTGTAGAATACTAATGCCATAAAATTAAAAAAATATAAAACTAAAACAGTTTCTATACATTAGCATATTACTGCTGTAATATCTTTTTTGTGCTACCAACGTATTTTTACTTATTTTCGGGTTTTTTATTTGTGACCGAAAGTTGAACACACCGTACCCTTGTTGGTTGGTAAGAGAGCAATAAAATAACAGACCCATTAGAAAATATAACTGTCGTGGCGCGCCGAACAAATAGAGTTAAGCAGGCAACCCAAATGACATATTACAAAGCTTGCTAGATTTCTATTACCATTAAGGATCAGAGATGGCTGTTGTTACAGTTAGAACTAATTCAAGTGTCATTAAATAATATTTTGAGGTTATAATGCGAATATAAATTTCGACCAACTTAAAAAGCAAAATTGACATTTGTGCTTTTACGTTGTGAATCAAGTCACATAAGTTGTCACTTTTATGATGTTTGAAATTAAACATATTTTATTTAGATTTACAAAATATAAAAACAATAATAATTTTAAAAATCTGATGAATTTCTAGTTTTTGAAATTATTTTTATATCTGAAGAAATGATAACTACATAAAATACAATACAAAACATTACAGCCAACTAAACAAATAGATGGTAAAATAATACAATATAGATTATTCTAACAGTTAGTAACCTAAATTATCTTTAACACAGACATCTTCTTGTTCAGATGATAGATTAGAACCTGATTCACCGCTGTCGTCTACTGTAATAATTATTTCTTCTGTCATGCATAATTCCTGAATTTATTCTCTGCTAAAGTTTTGACGTCGTCTAATTTGAATGTGTTATTTGCAGCAACATAGTTCTTTACTGACACCCACATTTTCCCAATCGGGTTTAGTTCTGGATGGTAAGAGGGTAATCCAAGGACTACGTGGGAAGATGTTCGACTAATAATTTCTCCATCATATAACATTTATGTGTAGGTTTATGTAATTTTCTTTTTTGTTTCATTCAACTTAAAATAAATGTTTCTTACTAATAACCACTTTTGCATTTCTGCTTTTTCCAAACGAATGTTGGATTCGGCTCAGTACAGAAATTGTGATACGATGTATTATTGATGACCAAAATGTATCTTTCTTCTTTCAGCCACTTGACATAATTTTGATGGGTCATTTCATTGTGGTAATCGCCTTTCTCATAAGTCCTGATTTAAACATCAATACAAAATTTGGTACGAAACCCTTTTTACCTCTGACATGAAGAATAATCGATCGTTGCCCTTTACCGACAGGGGATTTTAAACAGCTGTTGGTGCCATCATCCCAAAATTTAGAACAGTATGGGAGCTATGCAAGTACGTTTCATCAGTGTACACACAAATTCAACACGTTTTGCTGGAATTTCTCTCTTCTCTATTAGAACTTGCCTATTCTCTATTGAAAACTCATTCTATGTACTCATCGCCTAAAGGAATGTAACTTGTCATTGAAAATAACACCCCCTCTTCTTCATTTTGTACGGCTTCGAACACAGCTTTCATTGTAGATCTCTTTTTATGGATTTGCGCAAAGTTATAGATCACGCTTCGGATTACTTCTTCTTCATATAGATCGACAGATGACCTGGGGCTAGGTTTAGTAATTGGTTTTCTTGGAGTAGTAAATTTTCTTCCATCACTTGGTTCGGCTTCTTTAACATTTCGCTTAACTGTATTTACGCCAACACCGGTTGCTTTAGCCATTCATTCTTGCAAAAGACTGAAAGAAATTGCAGGAGTCCTACTTGATTCTTCCTTCATATTATTTCAGGTCCTTGACTACAAATTAGTTTGTTAGGGTTACCCATAATGTAGGCAGCTCTATAAATAATTAAAATTTCCTTAAGAAATTACTTTATAAGTCAATATTCTATATTTACATGTAACTGTGAAAACAGCAAACGAAATGCACAAATTAGTCCTTGAAAATGGTTGATTTTTAAACTGCAGGCAGGAACCCCAAAGAACTGTTTTTAGAATGTACTATTGCATCGGGAAACGTGTTTAAACAAAGGCAGGCCACAGGCCTAAATATTTTCAATTGCACAAATGTCAATTTTGCTTTTTAAGTTGGTCGAAATTTATATTCGCATTATAACCTCAAAATATTATTTAATGACACTTGAATTAGTTCTAACTGTAACAACAGCCATCTCTGATCCTTAATGGTAATAGAAATCTAGCAAGCTTTGTAATATGTCATTTGGGTTGCCTGCTTAACTCTATTTGTTCGGCGCGCCAAGTATAGCACTGTTACAGAAAATTTGATTACAATACAAACAGCTATCATGCACTTTACTTAGGCAAACAATATTTGTAATATTCGCTTATAATACCATGAGTAGTCAAAGTTATGTCGACTATTTTTGCGGTGGTGTCACGAATGTCCATTGCGCTTTGGTACGATTAGGACGAGTGCGCTAACACGAGTACTAATCCCAAGCGCAATGGACATGAGTAGTGATACCACCGCAAAAATAATCTACTTAACTTTGACTAAGAATGGTATTCGAGGGACTATTTAATGAACGAAACTACTTTTTCAAATTAGTTTTCAGTAAATCTACCAACAAACTACGCAATTTCTATAGTAACACAACACTAATATTGACTTTTTCTAATAAAAATCACATTCGTTTAAAATAGTCACTTAAATACCTTCTAGGAAGATATATCCACTGATATTTTTTTGATTGGTCAAGAAACGTCAGAATTCTGGATTTTCATTGGTCACTTTTTGACAGATGACAGGTGAATTGAATAGTCACTTATAATACCATGAGTAGTCAAAGTTATGTCGACTATTTTTGCGGTGGTGTCACGAATGTCCATTGCGCTTTGGTACGATTAGGACGAGTGCGCTAGCACGAGTCCTAATCCGAAGCGCAATGGACATGAGTAGTGAAACCACCGCAAAAATAATCTACTTAACTTTGACTAAGAATGGTATTCGAGGGACTATTTAATGAACCAAACTACTTTTTCAAATTACTTTTCAGTAAATCTAGCAACAAACTACGCAATTTCTATAGTAACAGAACACTAATATTGACTTTTTCTTATAAAAATCACATTTGTTTAAAATAGTCACTTGAATACCTTCTAGGAAGATATATCCGCTGATATTTTTTTAATTGGTCAAGAAACGTCAGAATTCTGGATTTTCATTGGTCACTTTTTGACAGATGACAGGTAAATTGAATAGTCAATGGTATTTTTTTTATAAGTTGATAGCGCAAAAAATTTTATACGACACTCTATCGTTGAGCGCCCTATTGGAATAGGCCTCAAAAATAGAGAAACTAACTTTTTCTTAGCCTGTTCTAACGCACTTACCAATCTTCTAACGTAATATACTACAGAAAACAGGATTGAAAGGCCACACATGGTGCCTTGATGCAATTGATTTATATCTTGATAAAAAATATGATATAGTCCGTTCAGAATTCAAAATTCTAAGTAGGGTTAAGGTACCTGGTACTCTGCATGCCTAGACCCATGGAGGTTCCATGCCTAGACCTTATCCACGGGGTTGGCAAAAAGGGTCTATGAAGGCCTACTTGCTAGACATAAGTCTCCCCACAGATAATACTACTACTGCTACTACTATTCAATAAACATAAAAACACAAAGTGGCCTTTGATTTCCAAAATTTCATGAGTGTACTTCCAGAATTTATCTTTGTTTAGGAATGTACTTACAAAAACTTACTAAAACAAATAGGTTAAGGGTGTACCATTTACTTCCCATCTGTCATAAGATGTAATTAACTACTTTTATTTATTTTGATTGAAGTTAGATGTAAGTATAGTATTGAATGGATCTATATTGTACAATATAGCAGTTTTTGAAATTTTTAAGCGTACTGTAAACACATAAGCAGCAGCTGCGGAGAATAGCTAGCATAAGCTCCAAGTTGTTTGAAGATAGAAAACATGGGTCCCATATATTAATAAGATAGTGCTACATAAATAGCAAAAGAATTATGCCTGGTTTATAAAATTTCATTGTAGTCGTAAAATACACTTTCAACTTTTATGACTTGTCCGATTTAGTCGGAATGAAATATTTTGAAAGGAGCTATTTTGGGCTGAATTGTTCAAAAATGTGCACTTTCACAATTTTTCAATGTTTATTTCACTCTATACTCGGGCCGCCGAACAGATAGAGTGGAGCAGGCAACCCAAATAACATATTACAAAGGTCACTTGATAATATTTTAATTATAATTACTCAAAAGGATCGGAGATGCCGACCCTTGTAATTAGAACTAATTTCAATAATTGTCATTAAATAACTTTTTTTGTATTCGCTCCCCAAACTGGTTACTTTGGAAACTGTCTAGGATCCTCAAAATGGCCATTTAGAGGCCTTGTACTTAAAGTCGTCATGGCAACATTTTAGCGGACTCAAACATTAGTTGCCATGACGACTTTAAGTACAAGGCCTCTAAATGGCCATTTTGAGGATCCTAGAAAAATACATTTTCGCGCGGCCTCCTAATATAATGCCGCGTTAATGGTAATTGAAACTTCATATTATAATGTTTGGAGAGCTAATACAAAAAAACGTTGTATGCAACACGTCCTCAAATGGCTTTAGAGGACTCATCTAGTCAAAGTTATGTCGACTATTTTTGCGGTGGTGTCACGAATGTCCATTGCGCTTTGGTACGATTAGGACGAGTGCGCTAGCACGAGTCCTAATCCGAAGCGCAATGGACATGAGTAGTGAAACCACCGCAAAAATAATCTACTTAACTTTGACTAAGAATGGTATTCGAGGGACTATTTAATGAACCAAACTACTTTTTCAAATTACTTTTCAGTAAATCTAGCAACAAACTACGCAATTTCTATAGTAACAGAACACTAATATTGACTTTTTCTTATAAAAATCACATTTGTTTAAAATAGTCACTTGAATACCTTCTAGGAAGATATATCCGCTGATATTTTTTTAATTGGTCAAGAAACGTCAGAATTCTGGATTTTCATTGGTCACTTTTTGACAGATGACAGGTAAATTGAATAGTCAATGGTATTTTTTTTATAAGTTGATAGCGCAAAAAATTTTATACGACACTCTATCGTTGAGCGCCCTATTGGAATAGGCCTCAAAAATAGAGAAACTAACTTTTTCTTAGCCTGTTCTAACGCACTTACCAATCTTCTAACGTAATATACTACAGAAAACAGGATTGAAAGGCCAAACATGGTGCCTTGATGCAATTGATTTATATCTTGATAAAAAATATGATATAGTCCGTTCAGAATTCAAAATTCTAAGTAGGGTTAAGGTACCTGGTACTCTGCATGCCTAGACCCATGGAGGTTCCATGCCTAGACCTTATCCACGGGGTTGGCAAAAAGGGTCTATGAAGGCCTACTTGCTAGACATAAGTCTCCCCACAGATAATACTACTACTGCTACTACTATTCAATAAACATAAAAACACAAAGTGGCCTTTGATTTCCAAAATTTCATGAGTGTACTTCTAGAATTTATCTTTGTTTAGGAATGTACTTACAAAAACTTACTAAAACAAATAGGTTAAGGGTGTACCATTTACTTCCCATCTGTCATAAGATGTAATTAACTACTTTTATTTATTTTGATTGAAGTTAGATGTAAGTATAGTATTGAATGGATCTATATTGTACAATATAGCAGTTTTTGAAATTTTTAAGCGTACTGTAAACACATAAGCAGCAGCTGCGGAGAATAGCTAGCATAAGCTCCAAGTTGTTTGAAGATAGAAAACATGGGTCCCATATATTAATAAGATAGTGCTACATAAATAGCAAAAGAATTATGCCTGGTTTATAAAATTTCATTGTAGTCGTAAAATACACTTTCAACTTTTATGACTTGTCCGATTTAGTCGGAATGAAATATTTTGAAAGGAGCTATTTTGGGCTGAATTGTTCAAAAATGTGCACTTTCACAATTTTTCAATGTTTATTTCACTCTATACTCGGGCCGCCGAACAGATAGAGTGGAGCAGGCAACCCAAATAACATATTACAAAGGTCACTTGATAATATTTTAATTATAATTACTCAAAAGGATCGGAGATGCCGACCCTTGTAATTAGAACTAATTTCAATAATTGTCATTAAATAACTTTTTTTGTATTCGCTCCCCAAACTGGTTACTTTGGAAACTGTCTAGGATCCTCAAAATGGCCATTTAGAGGCCTTGTACTTAAAGTCGTCATGGCAACATTTTAGCGGACTCAAACATTAGTTGCCATGACGACTTTAAGTACAAGGCCTCTAAATGGCCATTTTGAGGATCCTAGAAAAATACATTTTCGCGCGGCCTCCTAATATAATGCCGCGTTAATGGTAATTGAAACTTCATATTATAATGTTTGGAGAGCTAATACAAAAAAACGTTGTATGCAACACGTCCTCAAATGGCTTTAGAGGACTCATCTTCATATTACGGACGAGGCGGAGCGAAGCGCAGCCGAGTCCGGAAACATTACGACTCGTCCCCTAAAGCCTTGCTTTGAGGACTAGTTACATAAACTACTATTTGAGGTTATGATGCAAATAGAAATGTCGACCAACTTAAAAGTCAAGCCTGACATTTGCCCACTTGTAATTGAAAATGTTTAAGCCTGTGGCCTGGCTCTTCCTAAATCTCATTATTGGCTGCGGCGTCGAAACCAAAACACGTTGCCCGTGATATGGTTAAGTTTGTAGCGTTTTTTCTTTGGAGTTCCTTTATTCAACCATTTACAAGGACTGAATTGTGCATCTCTACTGCTGTTTTCACAGTTACATATAAGTATAAAATATTGACTTGTAAAGTAGTCTCTTAAGGAACTTTTAATTATTCATAGAGCTTCCTGCATTATGGGTAACCGTAAGAAACTAATTCGTAGTCAAGAACGTGAAAGAATCTATAGCGACTATTGCAATTTTACTCAGTCGTTTTGCAAGAATGGGTGACTAAAGCAACCGATGTTGGCTTAAATACAGTTAAGCGAATTGTTAAAGAAGCCTAAGAAAGTGGCGGAAGAAAATTTACTTCTCCAAGAAAACAAATTACTAAACTTACCCCAGGTCATCTGTCGATCAATATAAAGAAGAAGTAATCCCAAGTGTGATCTATAACTTTGCCATAAAAAGAGACCTACAATGAAAGCTGTATTCGAAGTCGAGAATAAAATGAAGGGGGGTGTTAATTTCACTGAGAAATTACATTCCTTTAGGCGATTGGTACATAAAATGGGTTTTCAATAAAGAAAATGTCAAGACAACAGGCACACGTTCTAATAGAGAAGAGAGAAATTCCAGCAAATTGTGTTGAATTCTTAAGATAAAATATAAAGCCGAATGCTGAAATATTGTGTACACTGATGAAACGTACTTGCATAGCTTCCATACTGTTCTAAATGTTGTGATGATGGTACCATCAATTGTTTTAAATCCCCCGCCAGTAAAGCGCAAGAATTGATTATTCTTCATGCCGGAGGTAGAAAAGATTTCGTACCAAATTCATTCCTGACATTTTCTCTATTGAAAACCCATTTTATGTACCAATCGCCTAAAGGAATGTAATTTCTCAGTGAAATTAACACCCCCCTTCATTTTATTGGACTTCGAATACAGCTTTCATTGTAGGTCTCTTTTTATGGCAAAGTTATAGATCACACTTGGGATTACTTCTTCTTTATACCTATTGATCGAGAGAAGACCTGGGGTAAGTTTAGTAATTTGTTTTCTTGGAGAAGTAAATTTTCTTCCGCCACTTTGTTAGGCTCCTTTAACAATTCGCTTAACTGTATTTAAGCCAACATCGGTTGCTTTAGTCACCCATTCTTGCAAAACGACTGAGTAAAATTTGCAATAGTTGCTATAGATTCTTTCACGTTCTTGACTACGAATTAGTTTCTTACGGTTACCCATAATGCAGGCAGCTCTATGAATAATTAAAAGTTCCTTAAGAAACTACTTTACAAGTCAATATTTTATACTTGTATGTAACTGTGAAAACAGCAGTAGAGATGCACAATTTAGTCCTTGTAAATGGTTGAATAAAGGAACTCCAAAGAAAAAACGCTACAAACTTAACCATATCACGGGCAACGTGTTTTGGTTTCGACGCCGCAGCCAATAATGAGATTTAGGAAGAGCCAGGCCACAGGCTTAAACATTTTCAATTACAAGTGCGCAAATGTCAGGCTTGACTTTTAAGTTGGTCGACATTTCTATTTGCATTATAACCTCAAAAAGTTATTTAATGACAATTATTGAAATTAGTTCTAATTACAAGGGTCGGCATCTCCGATCCTTTTCAGTAATTATAATTAAAATATTATCAAGTGACCTTTGTAATATGTTATTTGGGTTGCCTGCGGTGGAATTATTCAACTACCTGGGAGTTATATTGACAGAAACTAGTGAGGAAAAAGAAGATGTACTAAACAGATTAGCAAAAGGAAGTAAAAGTGCAGGGGCTCTGGCAAGAATACTCAAGTCAAAGCAAATAACAAGGCAAGTTAAAATAAGACTTTATGAGAGCATTATACGTCCTACAGTAATATATGGATCCGAGACATGGGTTTTAACTAAAGACTTAGAAAACAAGCTTGAAGTCTGGGAACGCAGGTTGTTAAGAAAAGTTTTTGGTGGTGTAAAAGAGGGAAACGCATGGAGAAGGAGAACTAATGAAGAGTTGAGACAGTTGTATAGAAAAGCAACAATCACTACTATAGTTAAGAAGCAACGACTGAGATGGTTGGGCCATGTATACCGAATGTCACTAGGAAGAACACCAAAAGCTGTTCTGGAAACAAAGGCAGGTTCCCGAAGAAAGAGAGGGAGACCCAGAAAAAGATGGATGGATGCGGTCAATGAGGATTTGCGACAGTTGGGTGAACAAAATTGGAAAGAAGCAGTAACCGACCGAAGGAAGTGGAAGCAACTTGTAGAAGCCTTGGGCCAGTAGCAGGGCCGTAGCTACAGGCTTAGGGGCCCCGGGGCAACAAATAATTATGGGGCCCCCACATTTTCTTCCCCTTTACCTCTACACCACTTTCATTTAGTAAGCCGTTTTAATGGGGTTACTATTTGGTGTTTTTTCTGTTAAGATAGCAGAATCACAGAATAATACAGAATGGCCTGTCAGCTGAAAATTTAGCTAGTTTTTTCTTTGCGCATGCGCGAGTCTGGTGGTGTGCAGTCAGCTGTTTTCCATATTTTACACGTGTACTTGTGGCGGTCAATAACCCCTTGTAAGAAGGTTATGTTTTTTGTGCAAGTGGTTTTAAAATATTAATTAAATATGAGTGCACAGAAAGATCTTTTGGTGGCAGATGGTGTACTGTGCATTTCCATATAAATTGCATGGATTTTAGACGTACGGATTATTTCTGTTCAGTTTAAAATTTAGGCGCAAATTTTGAATTTACCGCCTCTGCACACCACTAGGATCATGGCGGACAATTTCAAGGTCACAAAAATTGAGTATGCTGACATCAAAAGCGCCGACACAGAGAGGCCATTCAGATTTAGGGTATTATTCTGTGGCAGAATGCACATTTAAAACTGACAAAACACATATTTACTTGTCACATTGGGTTTAACATAAAACTGTATTTAATGTTTAAACAGGCTAAGTTCGGTTCAAAACTTTTTTTAAGAAAATTTCGTAAAGTAACTTCTTCCGTCTTCGGGGGCCCCCTATGTTCGGGGGCCCCGGGGCGCTGCCCCGGCTGCCCCGGTGGTAGCTACGGCCCTGGCCAGTAGGCCTGTTGCGCTGATATATATAACTTTTGTAATATCTTTAGGATAATAGGGTTAAAAGGCCAAACATCATGACTTGATGAAATTGATTTATAATTTGACAAAAAACATATTGACAGAAACGCATAATAGCTATTAACATATCTAGGAATGTTATGAGTATCATAACTGCCGCAGATGTTGTATTGAAATCCGAGCTCGCAGAGCGAGGATTTTAAAACATCTGAGGCTGTTATGATTCATAACATCCGTGATTTGTTCAATAGTTTATCGGTTGCTGCATGGTTATGGTTGCCATGTACGGTAATGGACTATTACCGTACAGATCAGTTATGATTTAGTTACCAGCCTACTTTTGTATATGTAAACAAGGCATTAATATCCTGCAACCGATAAAGTTTG
>OW679198.1:82645479-82758623 GCA_940337035.1 Agriotes lineatus
GCCGAAGGCTGAGTTTCATAACACGTCGAGTGCAATAACACTTTTAGCACGAGTTTGCATACAATATTTTTTCTACGACCTTAATTTTTCTGTTATTAATCCATAAATGTCGATTTAACAAAGGTTGGCATTTATGACAGTTCTAATTTATGTCATAATAAAGAGATGCCTTGACGCGCAGGTGAATGTTTGTGGAGCCAGTAATGTCAAAGTCAGTTATCAAAGGTAATTATAATAGTAGACATCTGACTTTATTCATTACATAGCGCTTTAATTATTTAAAAAACACTTTACCTCTAACGCAAAAAGTAACTAGAATAACTTTACAACCACACTTACAGTTCGAAATTGTAGTTTTATAACCTCACTTCACTTTATAATACATGTGCTAAAAGTAAACAGCTGATCTCATTTTAAACAGGCTAAATTATAAAACGTCAGTTTTTGTGAAAAAAGCTAGCGCTAAAAGGCCTACCTTTAGTGGTGGTCGTAGAAAAACGTATTATTTAAATTATTTTGTTACGGATTCCGGCATCGAGCTGCTGAATTTGACTGATTGAACATATCTTTAATGACTTGTGATAATTAAAACTGCGCGTTTAGTCTTATCGGTTGGTCCATTATATTTTCTATGTCAAATTATTCACCTTGCTGGCATGTTCTTATATATGACCGGTTACAGATGATAATTTTTGTTGAACGTATAACAGGATAATGTGTTCAAGAAACTGTATTTACTCTTTTTGTTATATATTGCAGAATAGGTTAAAATAAATGTTACGAAAAGCATAATGGATGCTACTGATGATATCTTCGAAAAAAACTTCCAAGGAATTCAAACTATATATTCTACTCAAAACTAAGAAAGGAGTTTTAAAAAGGTCAAATAATAGGTGGACACTCAATTGAGGAGTGTAGCAAATTGGGATTCAAAGGTGAATTATGCAATACAAGTAATTTAAAAAGTTACTAGCCGTGAAGCTTATTCTAAGCAAACAAAAATTTTTCATGTATGTGTGTTTTCACTGCCGTTTTCCATTCTGTATAATATTTCAAATAAGTGATAGATTTTAATTTGCAATAGATCCAACGTTTTAATTAAAACAAAATGTGTGTTGGTCTCATCAAAATATATTTTTTTATTAGAATCAAGCTTAATTCGCCCTCATAAGATGGACCTTGTCTTGTTCCTACTACCACTTTAGGCCTTTCTTCTAAGCGGAGGGAGTGGTGCACCTATTTTTCGGGTGCTTTTCCAGCCTCCCCCACCCAATTTTTGTATATAAAAAAATAAATAGTTGTTCTACAAGGTCACAACATCATGCAGTAGTGTAGCAGTAAAGTTTATGCAATTTCCGTTAGCTGGTTCTGAAGGAAATAAACTCGATCGGGGATGCAGTAAGTTCCCTCGGTGATCATGTAAGTAAACCCGGTTAGGACGAAGTGTTCAATAATGAACGTTTACTAATGTGAATTACATTAATTTAAGATACATATTGCAGTCGGTGACATTCTAACTTATTTTTCTAGAGGGAATATGACTTTTAGTCAGATGCTTTAACCGCTCGGCCAGGAACGCTACTTAACACACAAGATTGAAATATTATGGAGTTCGGCCACGATAATAACGTGCCTTCGGATTGTATAGTAAAAACAGTGTTGCAATCATAAGAAAGAAAATAATAAGATACTCTTAACAATCATGTTGGTTATAGTATTACAGTCGTTTTTTATATTTGTAAAATTTTGAATTATATTCGATTTATAAAATATATACAGGGTGTCAATTTGAAAACCTACAATGTGTTATATCTGTGGAAGTAAAAAAGATATTTAAAATTTATAGAAATCGTTTCTACTACGAGTACATGGAAAGGGAATCATTATGACTTATTAGGTAACTTTCCCCATTCAACCCTCTGAGCTCTATTCGTAGCTACTTTAACAAAAAAATTTAATAGTAACACCCACTTAGTGATATTTAATTGTAAAGCTCTTAAAAACGCTATTCAGCGGTAGCAAACATGTTTTACCTGATTCGTTTCGAAAACATTAAGTAATAAAGTAATGTCGTTTTGAAAATTTACAATGTTCGAGTTTTTCTCAACGAATCAGCTATAAATAATCTTTGCTAGTGTTGAATAGCATTTTTCAAGAGTTTTCCTGTGAGATATACAAGGTGGATGTTACCATTTTTTGTTTTTGTTGAGGTATCTAGAATCCAGGGGTTTGAACGGGGAAGGTTACCTTATGAGTCATGTTGGTTCTCACTCCATGCTGTAGAAACGGTTTCTATAAATTTTAAATATCTTTTTTACTTTCAGAGATACAACACATTGTATGTTTTCAAATTAACACCCTGTATGCATATAAGTACTACAAAAATCAATGGAATCATGCACAATCAATTGGTTAGTTTCGGATAGAGGACAAACGGGAAAGAAAAATAGTGATACAGAAATAAAAATTATTTTGGATTCTTGAACTTCTATAAAATAATTTTCTTTAATCGTTAATATTTTGAGGCTTAGTGTGCTATTGTGTGTCAAAATCTTTTTGGAACTCGCTCATGCTATCAAGGCCGTCAGAGAAGGGAAATTATGCTACGGTAACATTTTCAAATGTCAGAGTACATTCAGAGAAAAATCTCATTAAATTTATATTGACAGGACTGCCACACAACATACAAAGTGTGAATAATTGGAAAAAGTTGTGATGCTATTAACTCCCATGGTTAAGTATAGTTGTGAGTTCGTGCAGTAATTATTTTACCCGTAAAAAAACAAAATACTTGACAGAAACTAATGATACTATGACTGTATAGCATTTTTTCCTTCGAATGTAGAGAGGCAATTTCTATGGATACTTTCAAATGTCGCTTATTATATAGTTTAAGAATTTACCGAGTGCCTTATAAACTTGGGCGAGCTGTGTGACTATAAAAATTTGAAGTCCATTACTAGCATTTAAAAAAAAGTCTGCTTAAAAGAAACATGTTGTGGTACACAAAGGGGAATAATACTTTGATTTGTCAACAATACTACAAAACCGTTGTTATTATTTAATTTGTCTTTCACATTAAAAGGATGCTTCCCAGACTCCATGAAATCGAAAGTAATTTTATGGGGATACTCTGCGTATCTCAAACGTGCCATAAAATTTTTGAACATCAACCTTCAGTTGTAAGTATTCATAAACGCCGGCGTTGAATTATGAACACAAGAGCGCAACAAGCAATCTTGACAGTTATTAAGTAAGCGAAGGCTTATTTCTAGTTTTCGCTACTTTACCATAGCTAACGTTGAAGCGACTTAAAAATAGTTATTAATATTCCCAGTTTATTCCTTATTTGGTTTCGATGCAAGTTGCAGGTAGTTTCAGCAGCTCAGGTAAAACAAGCTTGTGCAGAGCTTATTTTTTAGCTTAGAGTATGTATAAGCTCTTACTTGCAAAGAACCGGTCAACAATTTAAAGAATATAGTATCATATATTCATAGGTTGGTAAATAAAAAATACATATTCACCGATTATTATGAGTGATATTCCTTCCTCATTTTCCTTCTATATTAGGCCAGTGGCTTCTACTCAAATAATTGGGTCAAGCTACAAATACAAGCACTCCGTTTGCGCCAACTATAAATGTTTGCAATGTGGTTCAACTTGTTAAACTAATAAAAATATTTTAATTACAGGCTTCCGTTTCTACCAAACGACGCTGATTAAAGTAGCTACAATTTCAGGAAAAATCGCTTATGGCAGCAATTCAGTGCTGTTATTAATAATTAAATCTGCAGCAAGAACTAATTAACAGACTATGACAGCGCAACCTACAGTAAACGCTAGTTTATCACTAATGTGCGTAATATTTTCATTACCTGACACGCTCAATTACTGTGATCAATCTGCTTGGTCTGGGCAATGCAATATTCAGATGCTGCCTCAAACCTATCGAATTACTCATTCAATCGGACAGGTTGCGTGCGATACAGCGGTCAGTTTGGTTTATTTTATCTGAACTTTTGTAGGAAACGCCAATAAGGCTTTATTTCTCATTTGACAGCCAATAAATAGATTAGTGGGTAGTGCAGCGTTATTGCGTTTCACAGTATGAGCTCGTAAACTTTCTAAGACAATACTGAGTGCCTTCCAAGATTGATTTCAATTAATAATATTTATGTTTTAATATCCGAATATTGGAGTTTAGAATTTCAAATATTCTTAAAATTTTGGCGATATTGGATTAGCAGTATTTTTATTATTTGGTGGAGGCGCTAAGTGTGTCGAAACCTCCAATTTTAAATATCAGACATCTTAAAACAGATAGCACATGAGAAGTCTTGGTAGCACAGTGGTAGAGGTAAAATAAGACTATACACAAACATATACACACAAATGTGACTTGGTGATAAAAATGAAAAGTTTCTAGTGTCAAGAATGACGTTTTTAGCATTCTTAATTTTGGCGAGCAAATGACGTCTATTTCGCACATTGCCATTGGTGACGTGTCACCGAATTAAATGTTCATATTTCCGTTAGGAAAATAGCGTATGATACACGTGTATAAAGTGCCGTTAAAGCAATAGCGACGTTAAAAACTCTAGTATATTATACACTACTATCATAACATACAATTGTTTTGCAAAAATGTGAGTACCAATATGAGCTACTGAATGTTTTACGAAAGTCGATAGCAATGTACAGTAAGAATATTTGATGGCTTATCGTAGTTGTATGTTCTTGTAATGTTAGAAATTGTGTTTTGTGTTTTCCAAATGTTTATTTTTTATAGTTACCCGTAAAATGAAGAATTTATACGAATTTTCAAGTAAGCATGCAGTACTTGGAACTAAGTAGTAATAATAACTATGACCGTCATCATTACAACCATCTCAAAATCAAATAAATATTTTTTAAATTGTCAATTTGACATTAAGTATGAATCCTAAAAATACTACAAGAAAATCAATAAATGATAAACAAAATAGGCTGGCCTACAACATTTATTTGAGTTATATAGGACAAAATTATTATAAAACAGGAGCAATCAAACAAACATATTGTCTTAGTGTAAAACTTAAATTGAGAGCACCACCTACTGAATTCTTATTTGAAATTTAGTATAGGGTAATCATACTTTAGTTAAAAAAATAGGCAGATTTTAGTAACAAACGTAGGTGATAAAATGAGAAGAAGAGAAAAAGTGGATAGAGAGATAGGTAGCTTTGACTTCTTTTTAAATATGTTGGTGTTATTTTTATACAAATGCTTCAGCATATAATACTAGATAAATAATTATATTAAAATATGGGACTCGATAATTTATTTAGATGTGCTAGATCAATTATAATACAATTACTAAATAAAACTAGCTATGGGAAGTTTAATTAACATGAGATTAAATTACACAGTTTCATTTCATAGGAAAGCGACAATAACCCACTTTACTTTCTGTTCATTCTCATAACGGTAAGTAGATAAGTGAGACAATAAAGGCATGTACAAACAGCCAGATGACCTGTAATTAAACAATTTGTGTAAGCCATAATTAAAGTAAAAAAGGAAAAGTTTTGGCATATGGACTTTTGGATGTGCAGAGGAGAGCGCTAATGTGTGGATTTGTGGACGTTGTAGAAAGTTGGAAAATATTTATGAAGCTGTTTTGTGTTATGATATTTAAAAAGATAATTTAATAAATGTAATAATGTAACATTTAATTAATACGGGGTGGGCCACGAAACTTGTAGCCCTTGAAAGTCTTTTTTGAGATGTATTACAAAAAGCAATATAAGTACAAACAGCAAATATTTTTTAGTTTGATATTTACAACCATGATCTGTTTTTAATGCAAAAAATATAATGATCTACTCTTAGGGGCTACAAGTTTCGTGGCCTACCCGGTATAAATCTAAATTTTAACAGTCACTACTGTTACTAGACTAGGTGCAAGGAGAGTTTCGGTATTAAAAATAACAAACCGTGTGTAATGGCGGCTAGACCGGGTTCGATTCTCGGTCGACCTTTTTGTAGTCAAAGAAATTTTAAAAATTGTACGCTCCCCGGTTACTACGCTAACACCTATGGTAGTTGTTAACCCCTAACAAGGGAACTCATTTTCAATTACGACGCCTGCTGTATATACGTATTTTGCAGACGCATAAGGTATAGACCATTACATTGTTTATCCTAGTTCATACGGCAAATCAGAATAGAAGTAAACTGCAGACGCGCCGAATTATAATTTATAATACGTCTGCGGTTTACACAAGCATGATGAGCACTATTATTTCCCATAGAAACAGGGAGATTTCTTATGACAGCAGCATTATAAAGGTTTTTAGATGAAAATCAAACGTGTTGCCGTATGGCACGTAACTACTTTAAGCTTACACCTTAAGATTTTTCAACTTATGCTGTATTTCTTTTTTTCTTTTGTACTTGTCTTCTGAGTTGAAAAATAAAGACCATTATTTTTATTACTGTCTTTTTTTCGAAATGTTTATTTTTTACTTCCCTCGTCTAAAAGTCGAAGAAAGTATAGTATTCGCGAAAAAAATACTTTCCCAGATTTCTTCAGATCTTCACGTTTCAGGGTCCCTAGATGACGAAAAACCTGTTTTCTCAATTCCGTCCGTCTGTCTGCATGTCTGCCTGTTGTCGGTATAACTCAAAAACTATTTGTTGGAGGAAGACGATACCTTGCATGCAGATTATATGTCTACCTGGCATAAAACCGAGATAATTTCGGACAAATATATGCAAGGTGAGCAACTAGAAAAAAATATTTTTTAAATTTTGCGTTAACTGAGAAATAGGCAAAAGTTATAATTTGAACATAGGTCAGGCTTTACACTTGAAGAAAATGGGAGCCAACAGATACAGGGTAATGTCGGAAAAGAGTATAAAAGTTTCAACAATGGGCCAATTCTATTAAATACAGCCGCGCATCATAAAGCCGGGAAAGATCCTCGATGACGCCGTGGATGAGACGCGCGGATTTAAATTGCTCATTGCCGGTAATGTTTTTTTATTTGAAATTCATTTAATTCGCATTACCAAGTGTTTTCGTTGAATGTTTCAGTATTATTACGAACGTGAAGATATTTTTACCTCTATTTTCCTTTAAGTTTTAAAATTGTTTAGTGTCTCAACGTCCACTAGCCAGGGAAGTTCTGAGTAAAGCCCTTTACAGATTTTTGCTTTAATGGTCGAGCTTCTGCCAAGCGTTTTCGTTTATTGGTTCAATATTATTAGAAACGTTAAAATATTTTGTCCCTACTTTTCTTTGATTTTTAAAATAGTTTAGTGTCACAACGTCCACATGCGAGAGAAGTTATGAATAAAGCCCTTTGCAGAGTTTTTCAATTATAGGTACAAGTTTTTTTACAAAGTCTAATTCGATTTTAATAATATTTGCACTGCATGTTTGTAAAACGACTGCTTTTTGTATTTGTTTGTGGATGTTGTGATTTAACTTTAATTGTGTAAGATGTTTTTTGAATGAACTTGGTGGGTTGCCCGTTGTTGAGAAGATGAATAGTATTCTAGCGACTTGTTTTCTTTCAACATTTTTCATGTCTCAATTGCTCAAGATTTATATTTTCATATTTTCTCGTATTTGTTTGTTATGTTTGAGTCGACTGGAAGAGATGTGCCTGTGAGGTAGGTACGTGATATCTTGTGCATTGTTTTGTAATGTAATGTCTGGTGTCTGTTGTGCGGTATGGTTTTTATAATAGTTATTATATATTATTATCATATTATCTGTACGGCGAAGAAATATCGTAGAAGACTTATAGTGCGAGAGAACTACTTTTTATTAAATTTAGTTAAAATACTTTGGACTAAGTAAACATTACACTGCACGTGTGGCATACAACGTTTTATTTTATTTGGGTTCTTAACATGGACAAAATTTAAATCTTCGTTGTGCTGATGTCTAACATAAAAGAAAGAAGAAAAAGACAAATAAATTAGATAATAGTCAATTGAATAAGATTGAATAATTTCCCAATTACAGTGCAATAAAAGGATGTTCTGTTAATTAGCATATACCAAATAATGGAGTGTAAGCATCATATGTAAAATACTGAAGAAAGTTACTGTGAAATGGTTGGGGTTCATCAGTTGGTTGCAGCAGAGAACTACCTAATTGCTGTGAGCTGGTATCAGAGAGCGTTTTAAAATGGTTAGACTAGTGTTGTATAGAGAGTGAAAAGAAATGCTTCTGCAAGAAAATATATAATAATTACTTGAAATAAGCTGATAATATTTATAAGAGCTGTTGAGCTAAAAAGTTGATAATTTGTCAACACACTTTATATTAAAGTAATCTACATAACCAATATAGAGTTTGAATGAAAAAGTAATTAAAAATCTAGAACAATTATAAACGCATGTCCCAACTTCAGTAAAGTTTCATGTTTAAAAAAATATATTAAACGAGCTTGATTATTAATATGAAGAACCATCTTAGGGCAAGCTTACGTGAAATATAATTTTGATAACAAACAACTGTAACTCAAAGAAAATTTATTTCATATACTCACATAGAAGATCGTTGCAATATACATATATAATAGAAATCCGACGCAGGCTCCTGGAGTTACTGTCGTGCTTACAATTAAAATATATAGATAATTCTAGTTTTAGGGCAGAATTTAAAATTATAATTGGATAGTATAATATTTCAGAAATGTTGTAAGTAAATAATGCTTTTATAAAAAAAAAGAATGGCAAGCTGTCCTGAATTTTAACATTCGGTATGTATAGAATATAATTACCTGTTGCAAATATTAAAAATGTCTTATAATATCACACTTTGATGTAATGTGTATGATACGTCACATTTTTCAAAATCGTACACTCTATCTGGACACAGGTATTGTAAGCCAATCTAAAAAAGAAAGAGCTACTTGACGTGGGTCGCAGAAAAACAGGATGCTCATCTATAGTAGTTTCCTGCTCCCAAGTAAATTTAATCTGCCCCAAGAAACTAAATGAAAACTCCCAAATCTGAGATAACTTTGAAAGCAAAACAAATAGTACAAAATCCAACTTCTCATTTTATCTCCTGATGAACAATAGCCTAGAATTCGCTATAGTTGCTTTGTTAGCACTCCGGCGGTGGACCTGAGTATTGATCAGTCTCCCCTTACCACCCCCTCCCCCTGTGCACCCCTCACTGACCATTGCCCAGTCCCGGCCGTCCAGCACCCACACTATGACAAATGCTCGCCCCAATCGATATATAACTGATATTGGCAGTCACATGCTCCGGAATTACTAGAAATTATATTATGCGTGGACGCTGCGAATGTTTCCTTTCGGCCCGAAATGGGCTACTGTCCATTACTCTCATGGCGTGCTTTTGATGTTCCCACTTTCTGGCCGTTATCACGCTGAGGAAATAGCTTGAAGGGCTGAAGGCTTTGTTTTTATACTAAATAAAATCCTTCCTTTTTAGCGTTTTTTAAAAAGTTGACCGTTTCCTATTGGCGGGAAAAACTTAACCCAGCTTTTAGAGGCGCGCGCTGGATACTTTGAGCCTTCATCACCCAAGTAGAAGGTGTCCATAAATTACACAAACTCATAATAAAGCAACTAGGTTGTAATCTGCGCCACTAACCCTCTGTTGTTTATGTTTGCATTAATGAAATCCCCGTCAGAAACAGATTTCTGAATGAAGAAGTGACTTTTCTGAATAATGGACACCGTTTCCTTAATGTAATATCCGGGAAATATTTCCCGTAAAGGGGATGGGTAATAAATGTCACGCTCATGAATAATAAACAAAAGCAACATCTGGGCAAACTAGAAAAGGCACAGCATCCGAACGTATGTAGGGAGCGACAATTGTCCTTTTACATCTGAAAAGTCGTATATAGAGTTCGGCGCTTTCGCTTAACCATTAAGTCGGTCCTTCTTCGTTCAAAGCTCCCTGTTGGGCGAGGCAAGGACAAAAGACCCCCGTAAAGTAATTCTTAAATTAGATTATTTGCAGGAGTTATATTTCTGCTGATGCTGGACAGTGGTCACTTCGATCCCCCTGTAACGACCCCTACTTGCAGCTTAATCTTCCAGCGACAGACTAATAACACGCGCGTATTAAACGCGGAATATGTGTAATGACTAATTTTCCCCATTTCGATTGGCCACGTGCCATATTAGCAAGCGGAATTCGAGTGTCTACTTGTAAACATTTACGGTATGTCAGTGCCAGGGCGAAATGATAAATTGACACTTTGATGTGTTGAAACGCCTCCCGCGTAAAATTCGGGAAAAATTGGACAGCAGGACGAGGCGATTATTGTTTGCATTTTTTTAAACCAATGGAGCGTGAAAAGGATGGGAACTTCACTATTCATTACTTTTGGATGAGCTAAATGAAGCTTAGGGCGGCCAAAAAAGGAACGGGGAGATTAGCTGTAGTGATTACGCAGGATGTCCTGATCTAAAATCTGAAGTGACCCACAAATAAAAAGTGTCTAGGTTATGTTGAACGCGTAAATTATAAAAGGGTGAAAATTAAAGTATCAGTAAACTTTCAATTATTGAAAAATAAGATTGTTATTCGATTTTTTTTGTTTTCCTTGGCTGATATAATTTGTTAGTTGACGATACAATTACTTTCGAAGCGTGATCGCTAAGTTTTCAACGGTAATATCCCAAGTGCATTAACATAGCCGATTAAATTTTGATGTTTTCTGTGAGAATGTTTGCTAAGAAATTTTTCAAGTAATTTTGCTGCTTAACAAAAATTCCAAGTGCGTAGCACGAAGGATTTTATGGCATAAAATTTACGAGACAGTTGGGCAGTAAATCATAAAAATGTATTCAGGCTAGTTTACATGCACGCGGGATATTCGGCATGATTATTTCCTGAATGAATAGATAAAATTCAGTTGGTGAAGTACCTTTGATAATGATGTCAAAATTATACAGAAGCGATTAGATTCTGACAAATTTTAACTGCGTTTAAATTTTGACATTTGAATTTTCATCATTAATAAACCAACAGAAACCATGGTGATTACGCATTATTATGAATATGAAGGAAATAATCAGTAGTAATACTATAAGTACTTCGATATTATCGGGTTATATGTCGATAACGATAACGATAACTTGTTACACAATAATAAAAGTGTTTCAGTTTGACAGTTTAAATAAACCGACAGCGAAGCGGAAGGATTATTCTGTCAAATTGAGACGACGCCAATCTACTTCTTCTGTTTATTTCGGTGGTTTGATTTTTCCCTAATTTTATTTGGTGGCCCGGATATATGTAGCTCTTAACGTTTTCAATTTGTAGGTTTTTAATTGCTAACTGGGGATCATTTTGCACATGGTTTTTCAGCTATAATATAGACCAAAAATAGGTTTAATAAATATATGCAAAACTAAGGTGCACCTCAAAACACAACTCGACTTGCGAGTGAGTTACCATATACAGCAATTTAAAATTTACAAATATAAACTACATTAAGTACAACCAATGACAATTTGAAAATGTAGCGGAGACTCAATTAGGCTCCGAAGATTAAAATCTTTAAATGCACTAGGTTTCTCGTTCCAATGGGCCCTGAGGGGTACTCCTGGAGTTCGTTAACCGAAATGTAAATGACAGCAAAAGCCCAAAAGTAAAACCCACGGGATTCTGAAGAAATCCAGGCAGGAACTGCAGTAAAGCAGATAAGGTACTCAAAGCACCGGATCACCGCTCACAGTATTCAACTGGTGTTAAAGAATAGAAAACAAAACATATATAGATTCCTTTCATTGAACCTTCCAGGCCTACTCGAATGGTTTATGTATGGCCAGCACAGGACATTGCAGGCTAAGCCAAATAGCATACAGAGGGCTGAATCCAGGAATTTTGTATTTACTGCCGCAACTGGGTCAAGGTCATTGGCCGCATGTAGAACTGCGAAGCATCACGAGAACAGGAAAGGAGTTAATTGGGGCTCCGATTTTGCGGCTACAATAGATGCCGAAAACATAATAAAAAATAGAAGCTTCAATCGATTTACTCCAAATTTTTAGGCTACGTGCAAATGGATTCAAAACAGCCCGCAAAGATTGACGTCAGAAAGAACTTTCTTCAGAAACTGCCAGAGCTGTACAAACCGCTACAACAGCGAGGGCGAATTCTATCAAATTATATCCAACGTGCCCGCAGAAACCCTGAGAAATCCAAAAGAAGCTTAACTGCACACAATGAAAAGGAAAGAAAGCGGAGCCAGACTCCCGGCCATTCTCGCTTCAACGCACTGTTAATGACAAAACACAACCAGGAGGCGCACGCGAAGTTAAAATTATTAGCAACAGACTCCGGAATTAACTAGACCGTGCTCAAAGACTTGCAACGCCATCAAGACGCGCTCTGACCGTAGCAATATATTGTAATTTTTTTAAACCCTCTTCAATCCATTTTTGGACGTAAGCCTTCCCAACTATCTTCCATTTTTCTCTGTTCTGTACCGTTCTTTTCCAGGTTAGTCCTGCGTGTCTTTTGATGTCGTCCGCCCATTGCATTTGGGGCCAGCCACGCGTACGTGTCCCTAGCCATGGTCTTCATTCTTCAATCCTTGGGTTCCATCTGGGGTCTGTCTGTCTAGCATTGTGTCCCTCTGATGTCTGTAGTCTTAGTTCTTTCTCTTATCCACGTATTTCTTTTTCTATCCCTCAGGGTAATTCCCAACATTTGTGTCTCCATTGCTCTCTGAACCTTTATCAATCTATCCACGTTTTTCTTTGTGAATTTCCAGACCTGAGCACCATATGTTATTGTTGGGATTATGCATTGATTGAAGACCCTTGTTTTAAGATGTTGTGCAATTTTCTTGTTTCTGAGTATATAGCTCAATTTTCCAAAGACGGCCTATCCCAGACTTACTCGCCTTTTGATTTATGTCTCTTGATTGTCTTTGTTAAGCGTTACTCTTCAACTTGCTCCAGGCTTACACCTTCTACTTCTATATCTATTTCGCAATCGCACCTTCCTGGAGTTGACGTTTAATTCCTTCGCCAGATTCTAGTTGTTCTTTGTTTAGGGCAATTAATACTATATCATCTGCATATTTTAGATTTTTATATACAGTGTGTTTCACTTTACATGGAAGCACCCCTGTATTTTCTTTATTTTTGTTTGGATCGATTTGAATTTTTTATCAGTTGTACAACTCACCAAGAGACATCGATTCATGTCCTTGAACTCAAAAGACGTTGTTAGCCTTGCCTACTACGATCAAGAACATGGGTCGCATTGTCAATATTTTGCATCGCGTTAGAGTTACAGCAAAAAGTTATTAAGAAAAGTTGTTTAGAATCAAAAGAATACCCCAGATACCGATTTTTGTTTAATAATTCGAATTTTTAATTTTTATCTATAAATTTGTCCAAGTCCCAAAGTTCAACTTTTAATTTGGTATCAAATGGTGTCATGGATAAACAACATTTTTATTTTTATTGCAAACGTCATTAGCTTTTAATAACGGCTGAATTACTTTTGACTGTTGCTGAGAAAGTAGAAATAATTAGAATTACTGGTGAAAATGCAAGATCCAATAGAGAAGTAGCTAGAATAATATTGGATCTTGCATTTTCACCAGTAATTCTAATTTATTTTTACTTTCTCAGCAGCAGTTAAACGTAATTCAGCCGTTGTTAAAAGCTAATGACGTTTGCAACAATAATAAAAATGTTGTTTCTCCATGACACCATTTGATACCAAATTAAAAGTTGAAATTTGGGACTGACAAATTTTTAGATAAAAATTAAAAATTCGAATTATTAAACGAAAATCGGTATCTGGGATATTCTTTTGATTCTAAACAACTTTTCTTAATAACTTTTTGCTGTAACTCTAACACGATGCAAAATATTGACAATGTGACCCATGTTCTTGATCGTAGTGGGCCAGGCTAATAACGTCTTTTGCGCTCAAGAACATGAATAGATGCCTCTTAGTGAGTTGTGCAACTGATAAAAAATTCAAATCGATCCATACAAAAACAAAGAAAATACAGGGGAGCTTCCATGTAAAGTGAAACACACTGTATATGTATATATTGAAGCCGGATATCTCGGTGCCGCCACTTCGGCGCCGCCATCTCGGCGCGGGGCCAGGTCGGCGCCAGCCAACTCGGCGCAAGGCCATCTCGGCGCCGAATTCAAATTCGCAAACTACAGTGTGCACTACGTAAGAAAATTATTATAAACAAATAATAAATAAAGTGATCGGCAAAAAGCTGGCATCAAATGAAAAAAAAATATTTAGAATTTCTTGTAAAATCAAACACTGACGACCAGAGGTGGTTGCAAAGTGATTACAAATGGACCAAAACAGAAGTTGTCACAATTCTCTTTTAAAATGGAATTTTTTAGTAACTTATTTGCCCTTTCATAATTATGGATTATCAATATTATTAAATCGCTCCGGTAGAAACATTTTTTACTGTTAACTGAAACACAGGTCGGATTCGCTCATAATCTAGACTGATTCTATTCCTCAAATTTGATTCTCTTATTTCATGACAACTTTGAATTATGCAAGTGCAAAGTCAATTAAAAATACTTTCTCGTTACATAACTTGTCATTCAACAAATATCTCAAATTACTTCACTTCACTCTTTCTATCTTTTTCCTTCAATTTTTTATTTAGATACCTATATTCTGTCATCTGTTCATGGACCTCGATACTCTCCTTTACCAAGCCAAACGCATCCAACCATCTCACAAAGATCTCCCAACGTCCAAACAAATCCTAGTACGAACTCCGCCAAAACACCTGAATCAAACGCCATCCACGTCTTCCTACCAAAATTCTCAAGCCACCGACGACCTAGCATCACGAACCTTGGCTAGATGCAAGTTACAAGATGTCACTTCAATGACAAGCTTGCCGAATTAGAATTCCATTAGATAAACACCTCCTATTCACCCCATAAAACGCCCACTCTGTTAACAATCTCGATGTAAACCACTTCCAGTAAAACCATTCCCTGTTATCCAATTCATATGATGTAATGTAATTTGACAATAAACTCAACTGGGCATCCCATTCAAAAAATTTGCCTTTGTAGATTATAACTGTATTACTTAAGTACATACATACATTTTCTTCACCCATATCGTCTTCACAGCTTTTAATCTTTTAACATTTACTTTTTATTTTCACTACGCCAATTTTAGTTTATTCACAACCCTTTTATATACCAAAGAGCTTTTAACTTTTATAAAGGGTTTATTTTCGTAATTTTAACTTCTTACAAATGTGTTACATGTTTTTGTACCAAATTATTTTTACATATTCATAAATAAAAAATATCTCCTTAGTGATTTACTTTAGCATATATTTTATAGTCCAACACACTATAGAATCTTTATCATATTGGTCTAACACCCACTATGTTGAATGGTATTTCTCGAATAAGTATTTGCCATTAATCCTCCACTTCATTTCAGATAATAATTAAATTATGTTAGAATCTTACTGTTTCTTATATAGCTTCATCCAATTGAATTTTAAATTCTATTCCCTTGCTTTACCAAATACATTTTAATAATTTTGATATCCTTTTCATACTTAAATTCATCTTTGTAATTTTAATACTATATTCTTTTAACCTTATTAATCTGATATTAAACCCTTATACTAAAGACCATTACAATACTTTATTATTTGGGTATATCTATGATCTATGCATGCGTTTTTAAGCCATTTATGATTGTCCAATGTTCGATCTAATCAAATACTTTGTAGAAGTGTACGAAAACAAAGCAAACGTCAGGGTTTCTTTTTCGATTAATACTTTCATTACTAATCGAAGCCAAATAGCGCAGTTGGTAGAGCGTTAGGCTTGCATTAAGCAAGTTCCCGGTTCGAATCCCACAGTGGGTAGAATTTTTTCTTGCTTGGGCGATTAGTATCGGGTCCAGTGAAACCATTCACAGTTGGGCACTAAATTCACTGTGTTCAACTCATAACCATACACCTAAGAGATAGAGTAACAACGTTAACACAACACCAAAACACACACTTGACACAACGGTTGCTACTGCAACTTTATAACTCGGAACACAGGTCAAGTTGAGCATCGCTACAAGCTAAAGCGTACAAAAAGCACCAGCTTCTACACCGCTAGGTAAAAGAGGTTATACATACGAGTACATACGTACTCTCATTATTAAGAGGTGGTCACATGTGCTATCTTTTCTAAATGCGGCTTGTTCTACCAGTTGGCATTCGTTTAATTTGTTTGTAAGTCGGCTTGGTAATATTTTTAAAAAGAGTTTATAAAGTTGCAGTAAGGTGATTGGTCTATAGTTTTCTAGACTTTTTGGATCTCATTTCTTGTATACAACTGTAGCGTTATTCCACGTACCTTTTTTTCCAGCATTCATTCAATAATTCATACAGCTTATCTATAATCTCTTTTCGTCCCTCTTTTAGGAGTGCTCTGGTTATGTTGTCCATCCCAGGAGCTTTGTGATTTTTCACAGCATTTAAAGCTAGTTTGCCTTTATATTTGGTGATATCGGGCAAATCTTTGGTGTTGAGATCGTTTTTGGAAATGGTCAATCTTGACTATTGCTCTCACTAATCGGTCGTCACTAGACCTTTTGAATGAGTTTAGAACATTAACGTCTTGCATTATCTTCTTGTTGGAGGTGATATAGTCGATTTAGTTTTTCGTATTATCATTTTTACTTATAAATGCCCACTTTCTTTGCTTTTTCGTATTAAATAATGGGTGCGTCGCATACAACTGATTTTGTGTAATATACTAGAGCAGTGTCAATTCTTATTCGTTTATTTCATCAATAATTTTCCTAAGTTCTCTTCTGTTTCGTCTTATTGTTTTCCCAGTTTGGCATTGAAGTCGCCTATGATGATTATGTAGGTATTTTTGTTTTTGTTTATAATATTGTTGATAGGTCTTCATAAAACACTTCCAGTTCTTCTCCAGATTGGGCCGATGTTGTGCGTAGCATTGGATGCATTTAAAAATATAATGAGTTGATATATTTTGTGTGATATATTCTGTGATCTATGGTGTTTCCATTTTACATGCCATAAATCCTATTCTACTTTAACTTTCGTTTTTCTGACACCTGTAATATAGTGCATGCGCTGATGGTAATGTGACACAATGCTCTCTTCGTCTTCTGGTTTCACACGTGATCTTCTTTAGCTCTTCTTCTAACTGATATACATCTTCTTCGTGTAGTAGAGTTTGCACATTGATCGCTCTAATTGCCAATTCGTTATATTGTGCCACTGTAATCCCAATGTTCTTCGTACCCTTGATCTGCATCCTGTTCCGACTGCTGTCTTGGCTGGAGATCTGCCAATTGCTAAGAACTCTGGGCCATTTCTTTTCTTGTTTACTCATATGTTCAGCTGATCAGACGGACTGAAGAGCATGTTAATCAGGCGCTCCTAACCTGGAGAACAGACGCTATTGGACAACCGCTTTTCTGAAGACAGACGCTTTCATTTTGCTAGTTTTACTCTACTCCAGGTATTAATTTCTCCGGTGCTGGGAAGCATTCTTCTATTCACCACCTGGGGAGGCGCCCGATGGGGACTAGCAATCCCACACGAGGAAATGTATAATGTGAAAATATTTTTCTTAGTTGAGATTTGGAATACAGTGTGTCTAGGCACTGGAATCTCGCAAACGGTAAAGAATATAGAATTATAAAATATATCCCTGCAGACATTGCAACTTCAAATTTTGCTTCGTTTAAACCAGAATTTTGAGTTTTCATGCAGTATATGTGTCTTTGATAAACGCACTGCAGATTGTTGTCAATTGAAACTTTCAACAATTTACCATTTACAAAGTGGTTGGATGTACTGTAATACGGTTCTTCAAAATGCTTGGTTTATTATCCAATTGTTTATTGAACAAGCATATTTCTTTTATATACAATAAGGCATAGGAGTAGAGTATCCATCTTTGAAATGCTGGGCTTATACAGGAGTGTCTAAGTAGGTTTATTTATCCTAATCCGATTCGTTTTCCTTTCAAATTCTTTCAGATCTGAAGAACTTAAAATTGGTATTGTCACCTAAATAATATAAACATTGTTTTCGTATTTATTTCTGTAAATTAAAACTGTAAAAGAAATCTAGCTTTCTATTTAGTTTTCGACTTTAAGATTTACAAACCACACTTTTGTAAACGAAGATAAAATCATAATATATCCAACTACAAATAGATATTCATTTATCAAATTGCCTAAAACAATGCAAGAAAAGCTGAGGTAGTAAAACGACTTGCTTTATATACAGAGTATTTGAATTCTTGGAGAACAACTAATGTTCCCTCTAATATAATTAGCTTCTAATTGAAGGACTGGGGATTTACATAATTTAATAAAATTATTGCCAAGACCCTTTCGGTCGCTTCCCTTTCTTGTCGTTGCTGCAGGGTCGTTGGAGCAGTAATTTTCACTTCCAATTTTATTGTTAGAAAACTCTGACACCAATAAGCCCTTAGTGTACATGCATCGACAGCAAAACATGTATTACACTTACATTTTACTAATTAGTTAAAAAATATTCACTGGATTTAATTGGCATCTGCCAATCTACAAATTTATTGATGGTGCAGCATACTTTTTGTCCTATTGATTGTACAGTTCAAAGGAAAACTCAAACTGTCTATTATGATTTTGAATGGTACGACAAATCAATGCAGATGTATATCTTTTGTACTATTAAGAGTTACCTGGCTTCGGAAACTAGTTTTTAAATTTGTCAGTATCTTCAAAAATTTTACCACTTACAAATGAATACTGCTCTTCATTCTAAGTAATGAAAAATTAAATCCTGATATAAATATTGTTGAATTTGTAAAGCACAAATATTTCTTTGTATTTGCTTGTTAATATTCCACCTTAAAAATAACATTACAAAGTTAACAATTATTTTATACATCAGTAGATATCATCATACAAAATGGTAAAATAGAACAATATTTAGATACTTTGCAATATGAGTCTTTCAGCTCAAAGCAAATTAATCGTTGAGACGGCATACGTACAACTTTTATGTAAACTATGTGTTATTTATTGGTTTTGGTAATATATCAAGCTGATACTACTTATTTATACTTAAAGCTATAATGCTTTATTTTTTAAATGTTATAGAAATTACTACTATCAAGGGTAATACCACAAAAGATGATTTTTTTGAGATTTTTTTCGTTTACATGCAAATTAATGCATTGGAATTTGTTGAAAAACCCCTGCGTTAAAAATTTGAGCAGTTTATTTTGTTGGGAGAAATTTGCAATAATTGTTATGTAAATGAGAGAATTCTCTTAACATCTTTACCTTGGGTGATATTTGGAAAGGTTATTCAACAATATAGATATATGACCTTATATATGGTTTTACTGTATTGGGCGGCGCATTTTTTAAACATTTTCCACTGTTAATGCCGTATTGGAATTTCCAAAACGCTTATTATTCATTTTTAGAACGACGCCAATTTGCAAACTTCACTTTGACGTGTTGGCGAAATATCAGTCAAAGGTTACTCACTAAATTGAATTCATTAAAATTTATCGCAATCGCGTGAAACACTGTGACAGGGCCGGCTCTACAATGCAAGTATATACTTAGAACAAGCTATCCGAGGTATAATTGTCATAGTTTTCTTTGTTACAGCAATCGTTTCTAGGGTATTTATCCCCGGGATAACTTTATCCTTGAATTGTAGGGCCCTTAGGTGATTTCAGGTACAGTTAATTTTTATTTGCATTTTGTGACAAATATCCAATATCATTGGTTTTTTTTATTATCTTCTTCGTCTTCTTCATCAACCTTGTTCAATACATTGTTGAACGTAGGTCTCTCTTTCTCTTCTCCATTTCTTTCTGTTCTCTGCTTTTCTGCGCCATTGTTTTCCAACCACTCTTCTTATATCATCCACCCATCTCAGTGTTGGTCTCCTTGCTCCTCTTCTTCCTTGTCTTGGTCTCCATTCTAATATCCATTTTGGTCCATCTTTCAGTGTTTGTTTTCATGATCTGTCCAGCCCATGTTAGTTTGGATTTTTCTTAAACGGTGTATGATTATTTTACTGTGTGTTGCTGTTTCCATGCCATAACTAAGTACGAGCGTAACACACATGATTTTTGTTTGTTTGTAAATTTATTTGAACATAAGATGTGTGATATTCTGCAAAATGCTATCCATCCTAGTCTGCTTCTTCTTCCTATTTGTACATCCTGGTTTTTATATTTTAGCATTATATTGTGTCTTAGGTATATGTACGATGGAGCTATTTCTATGCTTGAGTTGTCTATGTCTATTGAATTATCCTTTATATCTTTTGTGGTTAGGTATTTTGTGTTATTGTAATTGACATTCAGGCGTACTTTTCAGGTTCTGTGTTCAATTGTGATACCATAATTTTCACTTCTTGACGTCTTGACCATTATCACAATGTCATCAGCATATCTCAGGTGGTTTATACATTTTCCATTGATGTTTATTCCTTTCTCTTGCCAATCCAGTTTTTTACAGTTGTTTTCCAATACCAGATTAAATAGTTTAGGGGAGATGCAGTAGCCTTGTCTGACTCCTCTTTCCACACTGAATTTTTCAGTTGTTGTGTTGTTCAGTCGAATTTCTGAAGTAACTTTGGTGTATATCTTGTATGAGGGTGGTATATCTGGAGTATATTCTGCAGTTGTTCATTGCATTTAGTATGTAGAGCAGTTCGATAGAGTCGAACGCCTTTTCATAGTGTATAAATGCTAGAGATATGTTGATTTTATATTCGTTGCATTTCGCATAAGTGTTTTGTAAGTCACCCCTTGTAGAGTATCTTCTACGGAAACCGGCATGCTCTACTGATTCGTAATAGTCGATTCTGTTTTCCAGTCTGTTTGTTATTATTCTTGTCTGTAGTTTGTACATAGTTGATAGTAGGTTGATTGGTCTGTAGTTTGATAGTTTCTTGTTGTGACCCTTCTTGTGCATTATTATAATTATAGCATTGTACCAACCTGTTGGAATTTTCCCTTCCTGGATACATTTATTAATTCATTTAGTGAGTTATATTTTTAGCTTTTGCTTCCGAATTTCAGCATTTCTATGGTGATTTTATCTTTTCCTGGCGCAGTACCGTTCTTCATTTTTCTCAGCACTGAGTCTATTTCTTCTGGGGTTATTTCAGGGATGTCTTCAGATTCAACGTTAGTAATGTTTCGTTTTCTTCTAACTTCATTTCTGTATTCTGTTGATTTTGGTTTATACAGTTTTTTCTAGTAGTATGGTTTATGCTGTTTGTAGCATCCCTGTTTTATCATTTATTTTGACGTCGTTTTCATTTAGTTTCGTTCTTAGTACTCTCATGTTAGCGTTACTTTCTATGGTTTCTTCTATGCTTCCTTCGTTGTATATTTTTATATTACTTCTGATTTCTCATTTTATCAGCTTGGTTAGTTCTGTATATTCGATGATGTACGTTTTTCACTGTTTTCTCATGTTTCTTCTCTACTCCATTATTTTTTTTTAATTTACGTTTAGTGTTTCTGAATTATTTGGTTTAGTTTTGCAAATGGTATTACTTGAATCAGTAACATTTTCTTTTCAACGTCCAATCATCCATAATCTTCAGATTTTTTAAAGCCTTCAGGTGTCGATTACTATTTACACAGCGTATTTTATTATCTTTTTTCGAGGAGCAGATTTTGTTGATGTTGTACTGAATGGCATAGTTTCAGCATTATAGCTGCGTTTTTTTTTCTAAAAACTCTTACAATCTTCAAATTATCAGTTGTATGGTGTGCACTGTCTCACCCTGTAGACATCTTTTCCATTACAGTGAAATTGATTTGATATATCGTTTTGATGGTATGTATATATGTGTTATTTACCTGGCATAAAAACCTTGAAAGTGTTGAATGCTCACTTGTAGCAGATACTTAATTAACTTCACCTTATCTAATTCTGAAAAGAAAAATAAATCAAAGTTCAAAATGAGGCGCTTACGTTGTACACAAACAGTGCATCGAGTGTAGTCGGCAAGAGTTGCAGAAAACTAATTAATTACAGTTTTAATAGTCAAATAATTCCGATGAAGTTAAACATTCATCAGCGTGACTTAATGGATTACTATATTCTCCGCCGAGTTTATCGCAGAATTACATTCAAAGTTATTAATTCGTCTGGCAGGGGAGGGAACAAAAATGGAAACGGTTAAACTAAAGACGTAAAGGGGAATAAACTTTACATGCACAAGTTTTCTCGGCAATTGCCGCTTTAATTTAATATCCCGTTTCATCTTCGTGAAATTGTGAGTGAAGAGCGCGGAGGGACAGAGAGAAATGATAGAGGGAACGGGAAACCCATTAAGCTTCTCTTCTATATAATGTTTGTGTCACAATTATTAAGATTTCGTTTTCATCTTAATGTTTACCTGCATAAATGACATTCCTGCGAAACGCCTCTTCCCGGAGTTATTACGGCTCGAGTGGCTCCGGCGAGAATTAATTTTCTGTATAACGCCTACGATGTTATTAAAGGGTTATTAAATTGTTATGAGAGAAAATTGAGTCGCTTTGTGTACCTTCAGCCAAGTTAAACATTAATATCCGAAATGAGGAGAATTCAGCTTGCTGCAGAGGGAACAATGGGACGCTGTGCATCGTTCCTATAAATTCTTGCTTTAGGTTTTGCCATTTACTTATTCGAAAAACATTTTTCACTTTCTTAATCTGCATTATAATTTCCTTCTGTTTAATAATCTATAACTTAGAAAATAATTTAAAAGTATAGATTTTGACGCTATGACTAAAAGTTGTCGAAGGACGGTTGAATTTAATACAGGGTGTCCTTAAAACATGTGGATATGGTTTAATCACATATATATGGGTCTAAAATAAAACGATTTTACTCGATTTATCTATATTATCCAAATGCGTTTAGTTAAGGCAATAAGCTAGTATCTCCTTCATAGTTCGTAAAAACATTAATGTTGTTTTTAAGAATAGAACGCTTGGATCGAGTTTGATGATATTTGATATGACAGTTCATATCGATGTAAGTTATATTTTGAGATAATACTGCTTATTCTAGGTGAATAAAACATGAGTATCACGATCATCGTCAGACAGTAACTCATCAACTTTTAAATATTTTTTCCAGAAATAGACAATTAGTAATTTTTCTTTTTCCTAACAAATTTCAAAAATTATAAAGACCGGAAACAATTTACTAATACATCTCTTTCTGGAAAAAAAATTTAAAAGATATCGGCCTTGTCACTAATAAATTATTGTCTGATTTGTGTCGTGACACTAATACTTCATCCACTAGTAGTCTATCGATAATAACCAGTTTCATAAAAAAAATTACTTAGGTATACTCGTATGGAGCAGTAGCGGCTCTTGGAGAATTTTTATGGTAGAGGTAACCACCGAACGTAAAATGCATTTTTCACTGCTTCACAAAGACAGATTCCGATATCCTGAGATTTAAATATTTCACATGAACTGGCAAAAATTAGCATCTGTGAAACAATTTAACAAACTTTACTAGTAAATTATGAGGATACTAAAATAGAGCATACCGTAATTACTTTGCGAAAATTTCAACATACAACGTTTCTTTTGTTGGAATTGTACACACGGCCGCTTTCATATGTTTTGAGAGACGCGAAGTTTCTTTATCAGAACTCGACAAAGTAAGCGTAGGTGTCAAAAATTGATATCAGAAACTAGATGCGCGGGCGTTATCGCAGAGGTCAGGTCAGGCTGAGGCTGATTGATGCTTGAGGCTTCACTTTTATGGCTCCCATTGGATCTTAAAATATTTTTATGTTTTTACCTACTTCTTACCACTCGCCCCCGCTGTCTATAAACTGTTGAAAAGCTGAGGAGCACCACTGCGACCGTGAGACCAAACAGTGCTAATCCTACAGTTTATATTAATAAAATAAAAATTACTCGTGCTTTGTTGAAGCTTTAAACTGAGAAAAATGATGGAAAATCGGTACAAAAAGAGTTTTTCTATCTATAAGCAAAATTCATTTAAAAAAACTTTGAACTAGAATACGAGCTTCTTTGACAAGAAACAAATAGTTTCTATTTGTTTTGGTATCGCATACAGATTGTTTTGATAAAGGTATCAAAGCTAAAATTATTTCAATTATCTGAATGGGGCTTCAGGACTTTAATTTTTGATATATGTTTTAATTTTAGTTAGATTACTACTTTTCGGAACAAAATGCTTGAGTGCTACAACGCTACAAGAAACTAATTTTGTAATAATCTCCAGTTACTTGCGTTATATTTGGGGATATCGTTTCCAATACATTTTATTTAAATAAAAAATAAAAAACAAGCAACATGTAGGGAGGCAGTGATTGGTGCAATTTAATTGAATAATCGGTGAGCCTAACAACAGTTTTCGCATTTGTGACCAAAAACATCTAACTGAGACATCTTCGAAATAACTTCTCTAAACAAAACTACTATACTCTGAACATTTTTCTAGCCATCAGTTTATGATGTTGTTTACATATTTGTAGGTGTAAATACGTATAAGTTTAAAGGAACCTACGTTTTAAGACTTTTGTTATTGAGTCTTAACTGGAAGTACAATTATTATTTAATTTTATATGTAGCCTGTCTGCAATAGGAATAATTAAATAGAAGTAACTCCGTTAAAGAAATATTAGCACTTTCATTGTTATTACTAATCACTTTGCGAAAAAAGCGTTTTTGGTTTTACGTCTGTCGCGCTCATTGAGGCAGCAGATAGTAAAAGCGATAATAGGATAATTGGGGCTTTGAATGAACAGAAGTTAGTGTAAAAGAAAGGAATTTTCTTGGAAAGGTTCCAATGTTTTGAACGTAGCTGGGATGAAACTACTCTAGAACCCATATGTATTTATCCTGCATGAGATGTATTTAATTACCACCTTCTTACGATTTGACTGTTAATATAGTCTATAAATTTTTTCACCTAGGTATTTGTTGTTGTAAATACATAACTATGACGAGCATTTAAGCCTAGAAAGTTGGAGACGAGAGTTTTATTGCTGTCCTCTAGTGTAATAGGTTTCTGTTTCACTTAGGAAGGTGATATTTCGAGTTGAGTTGGCATTTTCTCGTGTTTATAATATGCAACACAATTAGTTTACTACAATTTGACTAGTTCATCTGAGCAGCACTTTCACTATGTGTCTACTTCTCGAGATGAAAGAAATTGCTATCGAAACTATATTTTCCTCTTGATGGAAGCAAGAAAACAAAATACGCGGAGCACGGTTGAAATAAATGGAGAAGAATCAAGGCTCTTCTGGATGTGTACAAGAACGATTCCCTAAAGGCATCGAGGAGAAAGAGAATGAGACTGTCTATAATTTTTTGTTTCCAAAATTCGGAATACATCAATTCAATATTTATTATTATTTAGACTTAAAGAGCGTAAATATAAAAATCGTAAATGATTAAAGACGTTACAATTTAATGTTTTAAAATTACATGCAAGCACCGATTTGACATTGTTGATATTGACGTTCATGGTGTATTTTCCCTTACGAAAGTGGGTGCAACGTTGGATTACTCTATCTCAGTAATGACACGGTCCAATCCTGGAAGCCGCTTGTTAAATAAAGGCAATGGCCGTTGAAGCCTTCGAAATCATGTGCCAACTATTGTAACCTACCTTAGAAGGCTCACACATCTCCCACTAGCTCAATCCTCGGCTGCGATATGGGTATGATAAGTGTGGGATTTTTGTTTACTTCACTTTCGCATAAAGGTTTTAGTTATTTAAACAAGAAGTATTGGGCGCCAACAATTTTATTTTAAATTATGATTTTTTTCTTTGATACTTATATATATTTGCATTCGATCTTATAATTCAAGGTTCATATTTCTGTCATCTGGGAGCTTTACATGATAAATTGTTAATTAGTATGGCAATTTGTACAGTTTACTTTATATAGAAATATTGAATTAAAGTTACTATTATTTTGATTTCAGCGATCAATCAACTTATAGTTTTATAGGAGGTTTTCTATATTTTACTAACATTTAACCACTTTCAGGTAAGAACAATCTAAAGAACTCTTCATACTCTCACTCTCTTAACCTATTTATAGTTTTAATTAATGTTGTTAATGGGTTTCATGTTTAACTCAATTCACATTTTCAATGTATAAGAAATGCCCATTATTTGATAGATGTCTGCTTTATAACATTAAACCCCTATAAATTGATGTTTATAAAATTATAACCTGGTTTGTTTTTCCTGGCTACTAAGAAGGTAATTAATTGTCTAATTAAGTTATTATGAAGTCTTTGGCTGTTGCTAATATGGCATATACCCTTATTTGGTAGTAACTCATGTTATGTTATGAATTAATTGAACAGTATTTATATACATTCCTAAAGTTTTAGAACTAACCTAGATATAAAATAAACAATCCATGGTGCCAGCAATTACCGCCTTGCCCATCGAGTTGAACTTTATGTAACTGGAACGACCCCCATCGCCAAACCAATAAAGTGTGCCCCATATACTTTAGATTTCTGGTGTTTTGATTTCTTCTACTAATTCTTGAATTTGTATCTTATTTTATATAGTCCAATGTTAGTTGTTAGTAAGTTCTTTAAAATATTCCTGCCATTTTGTTATTATAGCTTTTTACTCTGTTAACGTGTGTCCCGATTTATTCATTATTTGTTTGAACTGTGTTTGCTTCGTCTTACTTAGTACCTTATAAAACTGCTTTTGATTCCCCTCCCTGTTGGATTTCATTTGTCTTCCAAACTCTTTCCAAGTAGCTGTCTTCGCTTCTATCACCACATACTTTTGTTCTCTCATGTTTGTAACTTGCACAGGTTATTTCATGCTTGTTCCTGGGATACTTTTCCATAATATTGTCTTTTTCCCTTTGCTTTCGTTTTCCCGTCAGCCATGGGGTTTGTTTTTTATTCTTTTCTCCTTTCACTATTCCACATGCATACTTTGCTGCTTTTAGTATTACTATATCGAATTTTGTCCACATTTCTTCTAATCCTCCGCTGTTTATTCCGTTGTATTCTTCTTTTTCTTTTGTGCACTTCTTGCGTTTTAGGGTCTTTTAGTTTATACGTTCTTTTTTTCTTTTTCCCTTCGTTTCTATGTCTACATTTTCAGTTTCTAAAACACTTCTGCTTCTACTTTGACTCATGCTGTCACCAAGTGGTCCATGTTTAGCATCCTTTTTCGACCTATTATTTTTTGTTTCGCCTATTATTATTTCCTGTAAGTATTTTTTTGTTATAATTGACTATGTTATAATGGTCTTTATTTATGTAAATGGTTTTATGTTATAACGATAATTATTATTCTTTGCCTATTACGTCTGACTTTTACTATACTTTAGTTTATTTTCAATCAATTCTTTTTTTAAATGAATTTCAATAACTCATTTACCCTTGTAGAAATTATAAATTATCAATATTATTAAATATTTCTATCTCCGGTAGAAAACATTTACTCTTAACTGAAAACACAGGTCGGATTCGTTGATAATCAAGACTGCTTTTATTCCTGAAAATTCATTTTATAATTTCGTGACGACTTGTACGTCTGTCACTGTCACTTTAAAATATGCAAGTGCAAAACCAATTACAAATACCCCCTCGCTACATTACTTGTCATTCAACAAATATCAAATAGTAAGTAGGTACTCCCCTCTTTAAAATTACCTCACTTCACTCTTTCTATATTCTTATTTTAGTTTTTACATAAATACCTGAAGCCTGTTACCTGTTCATGGACCTCGATACTCTCCTTTAGCATGCCATATGCATCTGGAAGTCTCACAGAAATTTCCCAACGTCAGACAAACCCCAGTACGAACTCAACCAAACACCAGGAACCGCAAAGTCTTTCCAGCCAAACACGACAAGGCACCTACAATTTTTCGCCAATAGAACTGCCAAAATTGATGAGCAGCAAACGCCTTCCACGTCTTCCTCCCAAAATTCTCAAGCCACCGACGACCTAGTATCACGGACTTCGACTAGATGCAAGTTACAAGATGTCACTTCGATAACAAGCTTGGCGAATTAGAACTCCAGCAGATGAAAAATCTAACAAACTCGATGTAAACCACTTCCAGAAAAACCATTCTCTGTTATCCAATTCATATGATGTAATTGATTGACAGTAAACTTAGTTCTGCATTTGCGTTTTTAGATTATAACTGTATTACATATGGCACTCTCACCACATCCATTTTCTCCTCATTACCATCTCCACATCTTTAAATCTTTTAAAATTTTATTTTAATTCTCTTCTCGCAAATTTTAGTTTAATTCGCAACCCTTTACATTCCAAATAGATTAAAACTTTTAATAAAGGGTTTATGCCTCGACACATAACGGTAATGGAGGAAGCTGATAAGTAAATAAAGGGTTTATTTTAGAAATTTAGCCGCTTACAAAGGTATTACATGTTTTTTGTACCATATTATTATAAGTACTGATAAATATTATTATTTCCTTAGTGATATTGTTTTGCATATATTTTAAAGGCCAACACTCTGTATAATCTGTATCATATTTATTTAACACCCACTATATTGAATGATATTTCTCGAATAGGTATTTGTCATTAATCCTCCACTTTATTTCAGATAATAATTAAATTATGTTAGAATCTTTCATTTTAATTCTATTTTTTTTTTCTTTACCAAATACATATTAATAATTTCGATATCCTGCTAATATTTAAATTCATCTTTATAATTTAATACTGTATTCTTTTAACCTTTTTTTAAAATCTGATATCAAACCCTTACGCTAAAAACCATTACAATACAAATAATCAATTATTGGTTTTTATGTCTACTTGGTTCTTCTCGTATAAATGTATGAATGTTCTTACGTTTACAGATGGGGTTTTTTATTGAATTTGTTTCGTTTTTGATGCTTATGGGTTTTAACAAAACTAGAATATGAAATACTTAACTTTTGCCACCTACTATGCCATAGTAAATACATGGCCCTGGTTCGATATAATGCTGTATCTCCGCTTCACTAATCATAATTTTCTAAACGCATGGAGGTAGGGATAGGTCGAATCTAAGGATAGGCGCGTGACGTAAAAATAGTCGGGTCACGCTGGGTTACGGCGGGTTCCGTCGTGAACGTGACTAATATTTGAAAATCCGGCCGTGACCGTGAGTGAACGTGAGTCTAAATTTTCAAGGCGTGATTTACGTTTCACGTTAATTTCACGTTAAATATTTAGTAACGAAAGAAAGACTGCAGGGTGCCCCTCACCCCCGCTGCCCAACCATGTGGAAGATCTATAGCTGAAGTGGGAGGTCATTGTACTACTGTGTGGAAGCCCGCAGCGACGGAGCTTCGCACCTGTGTTGTGTTGTGAATGTTGTGTCTACAGTCAATCGCGTGGCGTCTATAGGCGACCAAGTAGAACTTACTTTTAGTTCCTCGGACGTAAAAGTACTTTTAAACCTAGGAATTAACAGTGTTGTGTCGCAATATACACCTTCTTGCACTCGTATCAGTATGGGGAACCTCAATTCCAATTACAGCTTTTGTTATTAAAAGTTATGTCTTTGAAGACGTTTGCAAAGAATGTTTTTGTGGGAAATCAGTATTTATCCCTTGTTGTAAGCTATTGTAGTCAATTTTCATTTATTTCTTTTTGTGTTTACTATTCTGATTGCAACACATCACGTAAATGATTTCACTTGCAAAACATATTCAATATTAGAGTTTTTAGTTCTTTCGCGGGTCCTTTATTGGTTTTAAATTTGAACATTCTGTTTTATCTGAATTTGAATTTTCAAATAAAAGCTGCGGTTCACTTCGTGAGTGTAGAGTCGAGCCGTGAACGTGAACGTGAGTGTTTAAAGCAAGCGTGTAGAACGGCTAAAGTAGTAAATGAGTGACCTACGTTTTTAGAGTATTGTTAATTTAGTTGCCAGTAGGACTGGTGAATAACGAGGTAGAGAATGTGACCTTTGTTAAATATCTTAAATAATTTCAATAAATAAATAAAAATACGAAGATCTCTTCGGTTATATACGTTTTTACTGAGCATAACGTGCATCGATTAATACTTTTTTGAAGCTGCACTTTTGACGTATACTCAAAGCTGTCGGAGCAGTGTGGGATTCTAGGCAGGTCCTTTGTTTTGTTACTCGACATTTCATTGTAAGAAGTAATTGAGTTGAGTTACTACGCTACCCCTATGTCTTTTTAACTTAGTTGTAGTCTATCTAACTACGACCAAATGTGTCACTGCTACATTTTAGACATTGCCACATTCAACCTCGTCGAAGGCAGCATGGCCCTCGTTGACTGTACTACCTAATTATTGCCCACGCTGCTTGCATGTTGGTTCGTCCGAGGTATTTTATTTGTCTCCTACCAGGTATATCTACCGAGCATTCTGCGATTCGCCACCTGGGGACGCGCCCTTTAGAGGTTGTAGGTTGCTCCGAGGGGAGCTGTAATAATAAAAAATACAACATAAATGACTCTGTAATTCAGGTATACTCTTAAGGAAGTTGTCTATTTTGTCTTACTAAGTATCTTGCTTCTAAGTTGTGGTGGTTTACAAAATATGTATTGTATGCGTAAGAGGAAGAATTGATCCATAATATTTTAATTAGAAAGGATAATTCTATCGCTGATAATGAGCGAAAGATCGAACTGCTGCATGGACGCTTTTCAGTTATACATTTTTCGACAAAACTGCATTTTTGACGATTAGTCAAAGCTGTATTATACCATGTTTTATAATTATTAATATGATACATAAAAATAAATAATTTTGTTATTTAAGTAACCTTTCAAACACGTTGCAGTTTTCATTTAAGTCGCCACAGGTATGTGCCACCTGTCTTTCATCCCTAATGCATTATTTTTTCTTCCGCAAAGCAGTGGCCACGTTTCCAACTGCATAAGTTTGTAATTCTAAGCGAGTTGCAAGCGCATGCAGTGTTTATGAGTCTGTAACAAATCGTCCTTGTATGGCGATCGATCCTTCATTAAGATTGATGGACGTGCTCTACTCTCATTGTCCAGCCGCTTTTATCGCGAACGTTCTTCGACACTTTCTCTATCTATCCATTTCTTTCGACCGCGATGGAGAAGGATAAGATATTATATAATGTTCGAACTGTTCGCAAATACAGGCTCGGTATATCGCTGTTGCGGAATGGGAATGATGATTGCTATTTTTGTTTTATTTCTCCTTCCGACTGGTCTTTCTCGCATGCAGCAAACTTCCGACAGACATACGCTGATTATTTTTTCTTATTCAAAGACCGCTTTATCATAACGCGCTCGTAAGCAAATCTCGTGCCGTTTGTGTCTGCTCAGCGAAATGAGGGCAGAATTTACTGCTTTCATTTCGGATTCACGCTGTCCAACGCGAAGAGCATAGTCTTGTATAGAATATTTATTAACATATTAACATATCATAATATTAACGCTATTCCTTATCTCGGTAGTATTTTCGAGCTAATGCCAGTGATGGCGTCTAAGAGGCAGAATTATAATGATTTCGACATTTCTCAAAGTTCACTTAATTGAATTTATGTAACGCTAAGCTGGCATTTCGTCGATTTCCATCAAAAATTTATTATCTTCCAATCGATAATCGTTCGCGTTCAACTTTCTATGTTATGGAAATTTATGGGCTACTCCTAGTTTTCTCTAGCATAAAAAGTGCTTACTGCCCACGTCGAACTATTGGGATCATCCATTTTTTATGTGTAGTCAATGTTAAGGAATAAAAAATTTTCAGTTGTTGCGATAGAACTGACCGACCTTTACAAAGGTGTTCGCATAACAATACTGTGAAACATTATTTAATGAGAATAAACTAGTAACTGATACTATAATATGAAACAGTGTGTGTTATACAAATTCTAAAAATATTTGGTCATAGCAAATATTAACACTGTATAGTTTTTAAATAATTTTAAAAATATTTTAAATCTGAGATTATTTTGTAATGTAATTGATTTGGCTAGCAACTGATAAGAGCTTTCTTCTATGATGCAAAAAATCTTTGTACAATGTTAGAACAAGCTTTAATAATTACTAAACGTAGAGAGTCAAATAATGCTTTAACATTTTCCAGAACACGTATTTTAAGATCTGATTGTAATAGAGTTTTGTTTACTTATTAAAGTAATATTTCCTAAGCAAATTTATATCTTAGTTATTATTTACATGATGGCACTATCACAATTAACTAACTAGAAATACAATAATATCGGAGCACTTTTAAAAAATAAAAAATTTATCAACAACATGATCGAAAATAATCGCAAGTCTTCAAGTTTTTGTTAGGTTAAGTGAGAACTCATGTTTTAAAACACAATAAAAA
The DNA here is from genome assembly GCA_940337035.1 of Agriotes lineatus. Taxonomy (NCBI): domain Eukaryota; kingdom Metazoa; phylum Arthropoda; class Insecta; order Coleoptera; family Elateridae; genus Agriotes; species Agriotes lineatus. The sequence continues at coordinate 82,677,881 of OW679198.1, forward strand.
TAGAACACCACAATATGGATAGCACTGTTCTCTCAGATTTATCAGCGACTTTTTAAGGATTATTTGGTATTAGAGTATAAAATATTCTTAAAACCTTTTTTATTTATAATATAATAATAATAGTAATAATAAAATGTGCAAAAAACGTTTTTATTAAAATGTTTTATGAAACAATATGCAGTAATTGTATCGTAATAAGGGCGGAACATATTGTTATGGTCCTATGACTTTATTTTAATTTATTTGAAATGAATTATTGTGAATAATTTAATCTTAGGGTTTTATCACGTTATATTCTAATCTTACCTTTCTTTGTCAACAGCTAGAGTATGCACTTGTAACAAAATTAATTGTTCCACTCTTAATCTCGTTGCGTTACTGCAGAATTTAATTAAAAGATGCTCAATAAAAATCATAACATATGAGGAAATTGATATTTATTTATTATAAATCTGTATTTTCAATATTAATAAGTTTTATCAAAATATCGTTAGTTAAAAATTTAGTATTAAATTCAAACGTAATCACTACTGTATGTTAATATGAAACTAATTTTTAATGATGCTATACTTTATGTTTATTGTTATATCGTTTATTAAACTTTGCTTTTGAACACTATTAGTTGTAATAATTTGCTTGTCTTTAATTTTTTTAATATTTGTTTTAATAAACTTTATCGCTGTCCAAATTAGCAGTTTATTTCTTTTACTTTCTGCTTGTTACTCAAATCTCGTATTTGTTTATATAATCTTTAATTTTCACCTACATTTTGGACTTTTTTTTCTTCGAGCTCAATTTTTTTACTCTGATTTGGAAAATTTGACTTTGTACGAGTATCTGCTACTTTCGACTGATTGCTCGTACCGTTCTCAGCAACCCCTGTTGGTTATGCTTCACGCTCACACTATCAAATTTTTTATTATTTTATCCAAATTCCTCTTCTTATGACTACACCCAACTGTATAACTTATGGGCACATACCAGTATTTATTCTTATTCAAATTGAATTTTTATTTAAGCTGGTGTCATTCTAATGAAAAATTTTACAGCCATCCTTTGTAATTTTTTTAATCCCCACTGAAACCTGGGATATTACAACAATTTAAATATCAAAATTACAGATTCCTACTTATAAAAAATCATGACGTTTTTAACTAACATGACATTTTTTAGGTTATCTAGTTCTCAAATGTGACCGTTGCCATCTATTCTACATTATTAATCCTTGTATACAACAGATATGTGAGAAATAAAATTATAGTTTATCTTTTCTGATAATATTTCTTTTACAGATAAAACCTGACTAACAGAATAACTTAGTACAAACTTTTGTCATCTTTAACCGAATTCAATTACCTTTGCAAGCAACAAATGAACAACTAAATGGTATCGGTTATAACTTCACATATAAAATAAATTAATAACTATGACTCTTTCTAACTTATATTTGTTTTAGCTAATTGACAGTCAAATTTACTGAAGAACAGCCGATACTATTGTAAGATGTAGAATTTTTAATGATAAAACCGTGCTATTCTACTCAATATCCTTTTTATTTGCTTTATAATTAAGCTGAAGATTAATTATAATTTATTTATAGCGTTTTGCCATTTTTATACCATATCAATATATTTCGATTTATATTAATATATCTGATATTGTTATGACACAATTCGTTGAAAACCCCTAACCACACAAATATTGTCACAAACGTTGTAGTGTTAGTTTCTCTCCAAGGGTATTGAAACTGACAGCTTAGCTGTCGAGATACGTATTTAGCCGTTGTTAGATATTTGTGTGGTTAGGGGTTTTCAACGAATTGTGCCAGGTTCAAACTACAGGCGCCAGTTTAAAAAAAATAAAACAATTAATTGGAATCATAAAAGAAAACGCTTATTAAAGTTTAATAGTAATTTACGATACAAGTGCGTAAAGCTACTCTTTAGGCACAAGTGGGGCAGAGTTAACACGCGAGTGAGCGAGCGTTTTAAGCCCCCCGAGTGACTAAAGATGCTTTACGCATGTGTATCGTACAATATTTTATTTACGATAGAATCTAGAAAACAGGGTAAATATTAATATTTTTTTAATGTAAATTAGGATTACCAGCAACCAGTCGTAATTTTGAGTGTTTTAAAATTTTTAAAACACGTTGCTACTGACAACATGCCTAATGAAATCTTTTAAACACGTTACTACTGACGACGTAAACTAATGAAAACATGTTATTAAACAGTCGTTTTACAAACTTAAAACTGCCAACTAAAAGGCAATTTTACACACTAACGTAGATAATAGTAATTTATTATACAAGACGGTAAAGTTAAATTTTATCCACGAGTGAATCATTTAACGTCGAGACGAAGTCGAGACGTTAGTTATTCAAGAGTGGATAGAAATAACTTTATCGTCGTGTATAATACAATATTTTTTTCTATAACAAGAACTTTAACAATTTCAAAAGAAAATAATGACAGTCAATCACATTTCAAAATGTCAGTAGCTGGACTGGGTTGCTACGATAATACGAAGCTGTCATAATTAATTTAAACAAAAGTTAGAAAATTAAATTACTTTATCTATCCTTGATGTTAAAGTGCTACTTTATCTATCCTTGCTGTTAAAGTAAAACTTGACCTTTTGTTTTGAGTTGATAAAAGCACACTTTAACATGTGCTATAGAAAAAAATGATTTAATGTGTAAAATAAAATTCAAAACAAAAAGTTCATCGACATACTTATTTAGAAATTGAGAACACGAATGCGTAACAGATTAAGGGGCCTATGACTTTTTAGGCGTAACAGTTCCATACTGGTTCTCTTTATAGTCTCCGTCAATGGCTGGCCGTAATCTTAAAAATATATTTAGTTTTTGTAGTGGATAGTAGTGACTTACTTTAACTAAAACGTGTTTAAATACTGATCACCTCAAATGATCTGAATTTTTAACTATTCTCTACTTTTTAATGCCGCGGGCAACTCATTATCCAATTATTATACTAGTTAACTTGATACAATTTTTTTAAATTTAATTTTATGAATCAAGGATCCTCTTGTAGGTTCGAAGTGTCACATAATAGTATATTACGCAAAAAGTTTAGAAAAGTGAAGTTTTACCCAACAGGTATGGCTCGTTTAACTAGCCATACGAGTTTATTCAAACACTTTTCTAACGCTTTTCGTATACTACTTTATCGCATTTCATGTAGAAATGTAAAATATTAGATTTTTATATAAAAGCGAAAATAAATGTCAAAACATAACCAAGCTGAGCAGAACTCGTTTTTATGTACCAAAGCACCATAACCAGCTTCAACTGACATTATGCATTTGGCGGTAATGGAATGTATTGTTGATGACACTGTAAGTCTATGTCAAATTCGAGGTTAGCAGGTTAGGTTTGGAGTCAGTTTTAACACAGATTGACTAAAACCTAACCAACTAACCTCGAATATGACATAGACTTACAGCGTTACTAGCAATACATTTCAGTATTTCCAAACGTAAAACGAATCGTCATTGTTATGCTGTAATGGTTGCTATGGTGTAAATTACCACATTACTAAATACTTTTACATGTAGAAATGTAGTAGATTACCATATAAAATGCGATAAAATAATCTAACTACATTTTCAACATCAGTAGAATCGTTCGTAGGCATTAACATTAATGTATCATTGCAATAATGGCGATTGATGTACCCATGTAAAAAGAGCAAGTAATAAACTAATAATATAAGAACATGTATTTTCTCACTCGCTAGGTCTACTACAGTTACAATAAAAAACGCATTTTAATCGGCTGTGAAGAACGTGGAAATCGTTATTAATGCGAATTTGAAGTAAGTACTTAACGTATTTCCTGTATTATTATTATTATTACTGTACTATCAGTAAAATAAAATTATTTTTTTCTATAGCACATGTTAAAGTGTGCTTTTATCAACTCAAAACAAAAGGTCAAGTTTTACTTTAACAGCAAGGGTAGATAAAGTAGCACTTTAACATCAAGGATAGATAAAGTAATTTAATTTTCTAACTTTTGTTTAAATTAAATATGACAACTGCGCATTATCGTAGCATCCCAATCTAGCTAACTGACATTTTAAAATATGATTGTCTCTCCTTATTTTCTTTTGAAATTGTTAAAGTTCTTGCTATAGAAAAAAATATTGTATTATACACGACGATAAAGTTATTTCTATCCGCTCTTGAATCATTAACGTCTCGACTTCGTCTCGACGTTAAACGATTCACTCGTAGATAAAATTTAACTTTATCGTCTTGTATAATAAATTACTATTGATCCATAATGGTATCTGCTCTTCACTGGAGTACACATAACTTATGTAGAAATACTTAACTTATACATAAGCGGGCGAGATTATAAGAGTATAGGTACGTATTTAATAATAAATAGCAAGCAATGAAGAGATCTTGACAAGAAATCCTATTTCTTGATGACATTTCTTGCTTTAAAATCAGTTTTTCAATTCTTGTCAAGACAATATCCAGGGAATTTCTAGATTCTTGTGGAACACTATTAGGTTATGCGTCTGGTAAATTTTTCACAGTGCTCGCTTCGAAACTGTAGACTCGGCTCCTTCGTCGATTCGTTCATAAATATCGAAGTTGTACTATAACATTACCGAACTTGTAACGTAAATAACTATTTCCGTATTGTGTCCAAAGCAATCGAAACCTTCAATTGATCTCTATTTCCTGATCCTATTTTCCCATCGTTATAAGCTGTCCTAGATATATATACGACTGCCTTTTCCATTGTATTTTCTTCTACTAAGTAAAGTTATTATTAGGTTATTAGATTCAGGGTGGTGTAGCTTGAACAAGCGTCCACGTTCGATCAGTAGAGTAAAGAAACGCTCTTTCTGGTCAGAACTTAGATGGGAGTTCCACGGCTGCTTCTCTCGGCGCCTCGTGGTACGGCTGTCATGGAAATAGTTGGTCCCAGATGTCATAATAACATCATGACAGTCGTTAGTGGGGTTGGAAGTCCCCATAAAATGTACAGCGACGCCTCACTGGTCAACAAATTTGAACTTTTTTTTATAACATAGGTAGAAACAGCTGATCTTTGCTAAATCGGCCCCGCTGATTACAAAAATGGTAATAAAAATTTACCAACACGTACGGTTTCAAAGTTATGACTATAGTTATATAATACAGTTGTTACGTTAAAAAGCACACTTTATACTGATCAGTGTGTTACTGGTACAATTAACAATAGTAAAATTATTTTTCATTGAAAAACTAATACATACATGTCGTGTCTAAAACATCTAAAAGTGTTAACAATTCCTTATTAAAGAGTTTTTTTTTCCTTTATGAACTGTACTGTCCATCCTTTTCAAAAATCAGCAGTAGTTACCCATCGTGGATGATCCCAGCGTTCTTGGTATCGCTGTTTCGTTGCCCGTATTTCCTGGTGAAACCTTTCTTCTTGTTTATCGCTTACTGCACCGAAGTTTAAAAAAAAATCTAAGTGAGGGTACAAGAAATTTATTTTCAAAGATATTCTGCATCATAGAGTTTTGTAGTTTCTTAGCAAATCCTTTACAAGAGGTTTTTAAGTTTTTTCTTGTAATTACCAAGAAACACTTTAACAATGGCTTTGAATAAAAGCCAAGCAGCAAGTTCCTCTTCGTTGAGTTTGTGATCGATGCTTTCGGCGAACATCATTTCCCTAATCTGTGGCCCAACAAAGATGCCTTGGAGCACTAAGTTCTCTAAATCTTTTCTTTAAATAAAAAACCCATCATCTTCTTCATCCATGACTTTCACAAAATGCTTAATCAGACCTACTTTTATATGTAACGGAGGAAGAAAAACAGTAGTTGAATTTACCAAGAGGACATATTTCACATTGATTGTCCCAAGCACATACTCATTTCTCAACTGCTTGTTACTGGTACTGCAGTGCTTACTTTTTGCTCTGTTATCCCAAGTGCACAAATAGTTAGTTCCTTTCGCCCATTATATAGACCCACATGACAAGATATCCAGTACACATGTGGGATCCACGTCTTATCCTGTTCTTCAACATGACAACCAAAATATAAGAAATATGCTTGCTTCAGAGTTTTTTCATTGATCTGCTTTGAGATTTTACAATAAACTGTCGACATACATAACAAAACTTGTCCGGTAGAGGAGTAAAGCTCCGACGACAAGTTGTGATCATTCTAACAATGAGAAACTCACGAAGAAAGCAAAAATTAAACGTTACCACGTTGATTTTAATTTATACTGAACAGACACAGAAGCTAGACTGACCAAAAGCATTCTAGCTCCCCCTTGCAACACCTTTCCCAGAACTGCCAACGTATGGAAACTACACTGTTGTAGCATGCTAAGAGGAGTAATTATAAAACAACTTAAAAAATCATATCGTGAAAACGTGACGTATAGGGGATTTTTCGTTATCATATTTGGAATCAGAGGGCCAAGTTAGTGTGAATCAGCTAGTTTTGTCCATGTTACCGAAACCTTGTTGACTAGTATTGGCCTATCGGACGTAGGCTGAGTACGAAGTAAATAAATAAATAAAATTATGGTCTGTATTTTTATTTATCATATATCTCGTTTCGCTAAATTGATTTTCAACAATAGTTGTTTAGCTTGTGTACATAGTTTTTTCAGCAATCCCTTCAGTTTTTTTTTCTGTTTGGGGAAATACGACAATATCTTCTGTAAACTGCAAATTACTTTTCTCCGAATATGTTAACACCTTATCTTCTCATTTACATTCTTTAAAGACATCTTTAAGTATGAAATATATTTAGTGAGATCATATCCCCTTATCTTACGCCTTCGATTATTTTTATTTTGATTGCCAGGATTTTCCAACCTTCTAACAAACATTTTCTGACTTGCTAAATAATTTGGTCAGTTCTTTTAGAGCCACATCTCCACCTTATTTTAAGATTTCTGATGGTATAACATCGTCTCTTATTTAAGAGCCTTCTCGATTTCATCTATTTCAAGGTTGTGCAATTTTTCGGAGTTGATATTTACCACCCTTCTCTGTTGTGATTTATTCTCTTGTTCTGTCGGTTTGTTTTTAACTTTCCTTTCATAAACTTGTATACATACATTTTCTGTTATCGCAAGTGAACAGAATTTCCTGGAGGCTGATCAGGTTTCCGTTGCTTTGCGCTGGTTTTATCCCTTAAGCACATAAATGAGACTGCATTTATGTTTTAAACCAATGTAGTCAATGGTACTTAAAAAGGACGACAGTAAACTACCCTGAGGGACGCAGCCTCACGTCCCAATAATATTATGGCTTGGTATCAGGGTAGCGACGTAGTGAATGAATCAGACATTAGATGCAGATTGTTTTATTACGAAAATAAACGTTCTATTTATACAAAACAAGAATGATTAACTAAGTAACATATCAAAGTTCAATTATTGTGTAGATTACTAGAGCGCGTTTAAAGGTACGAAGTAGCAATTCAGCACTGTAAGCGGATTGCATTGTGTTTGCAAGCCAGGGCGGTGAACTTGAGTTTAGTAGGTCGCTTACGGCGTGAAATGCTAAGTTGCAGTTTGCTCCGGTCTTTAAACTCGATGCTTGCGAAACAAGATTGGTTTTTAATATTTCGTAAATGTGAACTGAATTTTGCCTGTTTAATTCAAGATTAAACAGATCTAAATTAAATATAAACTGGCGAAATTATGAAGTAAAACTGGAGGTTAAAACTGCTTCTTTATGAAATCAGAAGTACATTTAGAACTTTTGACTGGATTTCGTAAATTTTGTTATTAAAATTTATGTGTGTTTAAATCAAATTTAAACACAAGGATATTTTGTTAGTCATTCACAGCAGTTATCTTTTAATCTTTTAATTTTATTATTGTCTTCTTAGATGTTATTCTTCATCTAAATAGCTTTCCTTGTCAATTTTTTTCTGGTGTTGTTTACTTCTATATACTCTTTTATTTTCTTGTATCAATTTTTCCCTTAACTCTGCAAATGTTTGTTTTGGGGGACAGTTTTTCCCGATTTACGAGCATATATTAATTACTGGTTTTCTACTTATTTTAGGACTTCGTTATTCTCCTACTTATGTTTGTTAGTTTTTTATTGTTTGCTGGCTTTTTGTAGTCTATTGACATTTTCTTATAAGTTGATTTAAAAAAGGCTTTCTAATTTTTTGCTTATTAATATCGTACATCTTACCATTCTGTGATCACCGCCTGTTGTAAATTGGTTTAAAACTTCCACATCTTGTATGGTGTTTTTCTCATTTGAAGGAATGTATGCGGTTTCAAATTTTTTCGACCATTCGGGCTTGTTGTCCAATTTCTCTGATTCTTCTTTGGGAATAACGTTTTCATATTTTACAGCTTTTCTTTCTCAAAGGAGTTTGCAAGCATACGCATTAGTTTTATGGTATCTAAGTCCCAGTCCGAAATTATCTACAAGCTTTTCAGTATCTTCTATTTTTCTATCGATATTGCCTTGAAGTCGCCCATCAGTATTGTGTAAATAATTTTATATTCTGCAAGATTGTTAAATACTCGTATAATTTCATACGATTTCAACCTCTTCGTCCTCTTGTATACTTTTTGGAGTGTAAACCTATACTATTTTAATGTTTTTCATTTTAATAAGATGCAGTTTAATGTAAATTACTCTCTCTGATATTGCATTATATGCCTTAATTAGGATTGATATTTATTTATGTACCTAACCTAACAGATTTAAATTCTGTTTCAGTTCAAACTATAATATCAGAAAAAGTATTGAATGTAGAGGTATGATGTAAGATATCAGAAGAAAGCTTATTAAAAGAGCTTTGCAAAAATATAGAGTATTCTACTTAAAAAATTATATTAATATTTCAGAATTTATATTAAATAAATATTATTATGACCAGTTGAGAAATGAAGGTATTGCAGCATATCTGGCAAGTGCTTTAAGTAGTCAGAGTTTTCTTCAAAAGTTAATTTGCACGATCTATGACAATTGTGTAATAGGTACAACCTGTGGATTTTGCATGCCCGTATCTTTCTAGCGCCACTTTAACATCCCATTTTATCCGGCTCAAATTTCACGTGTGCGAGGTTCAGAGGTAAAAACTGACCAGTTAATTTCCGGTGAAAGAAGGCATTGTACTTCTGATTTGGTCGTGGCGGGGCGAAAATGAAGCTCGGCGAAAACAAAAAGCTGGCAGATAGCAATAAGTTACGGAAAAGTTTTGTAAGCGATGCATTATGTAATTTTTTACTCGGGCAGCCGCTGTATTGGAAGGAGCCTCCAGAGTGTGAGTCTTCTTTTTCTTCTCCATCTCGACCGCACATCAATCTTATTTATGTGGCTACAAAACGCGAGAATGGCGGCCGCCCGAGCCATTCGCCTGGTTCGCGGTCTAACCGCCCCACACCTGCAGATAATATGCTCCTGTAACGACATTGTGTAAGTTTGGGCAGAAATTCGTTTAACTCGGTACAACTTTTCGTTAAGACTTAACTCCGAGCTTTTCCCCCAGAGCCTCTCTGGCTTCATTTACGTTGCTCCAAAACCCTTAAGGAAACGTTATTTCGTAAAAAATAATGCAGCCTACGCAAACATAGCGGAACGAGCAGGGTCGCTTTCACAAACATCTAATACTGATTGTGTGGACCTCGCCACATGTTCGTGTTTTGCCTGAGATTTTCTTACTTTATGGCTACTTCATCTACAAACAGGTTCACAATAAATTACAGCGAATAGATTGATGCGTTAGACAAAATATGTAGTCATTTTCTATTTAATAAAAAAATGTACTTGAAAATATTATTATCAAAATATAATTATTATACCATATAAGAAATATCTGTAACGAACTGAAAACAATTAATTTAAAAAATACCAGAAGCAAATAGGAAAATTATAAGAATATTAGCCGATCAACTTTAGTCATTTCAAGACCCTTCTGAGAGATACGGCCATTACTTTTTCTAAAATTCAAGATATCTCAAAATACTTTTTCATTGCCATTACATTATAATCGCAACATGATAAAGCAAGAAAACCAATTATTTTACTTGTAGTAGGGGAGAGTGGAGTTTATTCAATCATGGGACACATCCAACCTTTAGATATAGTATAGACAAAATTATTGAATTGCGCAACTTTTAGAGAGCACTAGTCGATTCTTACAATAAACTGTATTGTGAACAACATATCAAGTAAATTTTGACGTTCAATAAAGAATTAAACAAAAGTGAAAATTTATGTGTTTAAGGTACGATTTAATGTTGGACTTTTATTTTGGTATTGTAGATTGGTTGTATATAAGTGCTGTGGAAAGGACAATAGAAAGGATAGTAAAAGCTATTACAGTTATCGAATAGAAGATGGGATAAATAAAAATATCAGTCTAATTTTCTTGAGAAGCAAAAACTAATAAGTAGAAAAGAACTATGCGAAATCTTGAAAACATTAACTGAACTGTATGGGAATAATAGAGAGCTGAAAAAAGTAGAGGACGAAGCACTCTTAGAGAAAAAAAAGATCTGCCTAACATCTGTCTACTCAATAACTAAACCAAAGAAGTGGAACAAAATCGAAATGGTTTTGATACATAAAATTAACAACATAACCAACATAGAGAGTTGTACACCCATAAGCCTACTATCCAACCTATTGCAGCTATTCACAAAAATGATTAAGAGACTTCTACCAAGCAAAGGAGCAAGCAGACTTGCGATTAGGAAATGGAACTTATACATATATGGCAACTCAATAACAAATGTAAAACATACATCAATAAACGTCTAATGGGAATAGAGGTTAGGTAAGAAGACATGTCTTCCAAACAAAATATGTATGGCCGTACTGCAGGACGCTTTCAAAACTCTAAAGTGGGACAATATAGAAGGGAAAAAAATAAGCTTTTTTTACGAATGTTGAATTTAGTTGCTGAGGCAAATATGCCATGTGGGATTATGTATGTTGACAGTTATCTGCCATGTCGTCAACTTCCAAAAATTGTAAAATAATGGATTATTTCACTGCCTATTTTTCTTATTTTAAAGATATATCGTTATTAAACCATGAATTTGAACATATTTAACTACGGATAGGTTCATTATTGAGTCTATTTCTATGTTTTGATCACTAAATCCGATTTCGAGAATAATCTCCCAGCAGAAATCGATGTTGCTATAACACTAAAAGAATTTCGAGACATCGCCGACAAGAACCCAACAAGTATTTGTGTCGTACTTATGTTCGTGAGTGGCACGTGAACCCCTACAAATCTCCTATGATTTGGTCAGAGCAACTTTGACTTTGAAAATTGAAATACCTTGCGAAAAGTTGTATGTGGTAAAGAAACAGCAAAAAAAGCAAAAGTTTGGCCAAGTAGCCTTGTTCACAAGGTAATCTTCACGGGCCTCCAGCGAACGTAACTATTATATAGGTACATCTTTGTTTGGGTTCATATGGTGTAAGGTACATAAAGCCAAACAACGCTGGGCGTTCATTTACAAAGACGATGCGATCTAAGCCGAAATTTGATTTTAATATTAATAATTCGAGTAACTGCGAAAGCCTCAAACAATATACAGGCAGTTTAGGGAATCCCAGGGAGTCCAGACATTTCAAGATTCTTGATTCAATACCAGAAATACATTATCAAAAAGTAAGCAAGACAAGAAGCAACTAACCAATGGATCGGAGAAACAACACGGTTAGAAAATATCGTAAAGATAATAATCGTTGCGAAACGGAACTGGGCATGTTCTGAAGCAAAAAATGCAGGCAAAAAAAGACGACCACAACAAAGTTTGACTGCCAATGTGATATAGATAAGTGGGCTAAACTGATGTATTAAAAAGTATAAGGGAGGCCTATATGGACAGGATAAAAACGGATAGAGAAGATCAGTTATCTAGAATTTTTTTAGAATTGACTATCTTAGATTTCCTTTAAGAATAATTAACGTTAACATGTTTTCATTGTAGGATAACTTCTAAGTAGACAGAAATGTAGATTGTTGCTTTCAAAATTAATTTTCTGTATTTAACTATAGTCTATCTTTTTCAACGTAACTGTTGCTTCTAATATTTTTTACAGTGTACTAACCTAACCTTAAAAAAATCACTAATGTCACGTTGACAGCTACTTGGACACTGCAAAGGTTATTACAAGATTTTGTAAAATATACCTTCAAAATGCCAAAACATAACAAAAAAACCTAAGCTGTAGCTTTTCTGTCATTTTGAAGGTATATTTTACAAAACCTTGTAATAACTTTTGCAGTTTTCAAACAGGTGTCAAAGTTTCGTTAGTGAAATTTTTAAGGTTAAGCTAATACGCTGTAAAAAATATTAGAAGTCACAGCCTTCTGAGTCATGTTGAAAAAATACTGTACAGTTTAATAAAGCGAGAAAAAATGCAGTTTCAATATTGAAACAAGATGAAACCGTAAAAGGGCTTATGGATATCTATAATTCGGCGCACTGTTTGCCATGCGCTTCTTAAGACACATTCAGTCTTGGTAATGTGTGAAAATAGTGTGTTCAGTGTAGTATGGCTGTTATCGCATTTGTTATATAAATGATCGCGCCATATGTGCGACGAGTTCGACAAAAGAAAATTCGCAAAGGAGACGGAAACTTAATTTTAGATTCAAAGATGACAAGGGATCGAATTTTGGATCCATATTATCTTTCGATAATTAAAAAAAACTATTGCAGTGACCTAAATTTGAGCTCGCGACCTCAAGCTCGGCAGTCCAGCACTGTGGCACTACACCACTGTGATAAGGTAGTCTTACAACTGCTTCAAATCTATTACTGTACACTTAATAAAACTCGACAAACAAATAGGTATCTACGAAGAAAAGCGAATAATTTCTCCCACATGCTTTTCAGCTCTTTGCATTAATATTCCGACTGATTGAGTGGTTGCCATAAAACTGTAAATTTGTAAAAAATTATGAATTTTAAAGGAAATTGGTAGATATCATAAAGTTAACTCTAATTACTTCAAATTCTTATAGTGAAGTGTATTTGCTGCTCAGCTTTTTAATCTAAAATAGATGATCAATGCAGTAGCGGGTTCGTTAGAGGCATTTCATCTGTTTTCTAGGAAAGTGTAATTCCGCCGATTAACATGCTTTTATGAAAATGCCGATTAAGTAGGTGCTCATTATTATGTAGAATTATCGTAAGTTCTAATCTTTCATCAGATTATGTTGCTGAACAAATGCGATTATTTTATGAGTAAGAAAGAATAAGGAAATTATTAGCAACTTGTGAGTTACATATGTAAAAATATCTAATCGTTACCTAATATTTTATATTTCATGATTAATATAAACTACAAGATTTAAGAACATCGAGGGTGCACTTAAACAACCTAGATCGATAATGTCGAAAGGAGCAGCTCGAGCAACAAGCTATTAGAAATTCCCGCGAATTTTCCTAATCCATCTGATGGGCGCTATAAACCAGCGGAATTGTGGAATTGCCGGTGTTAGTTATTTACAGCTCCATACTAATCTGCTACAAATTCACGGCCGAAATAAGCTACAGTCCGACTTATATTGCTGCTATTAATTTCAGTAACCGAGTCCAGTCATACCTTACGTCTAATTGTAGCACCGTGAAATAAATTGCTCGCAATGCATTAATTACGTAGGGTCCATTCTTCCGTATGTATGAAGCATAGCAGGGAGATGCTGGTCATATATTACAGAACAGCTAGTGGACGTGCAGAGTATTAAAAACGGGGCACGTTCTACGCTGGACGCTGCACTGCCAGGGCGCGCTCTTACGAAGCCTACCCTGGAAGGGTGCACTGGAAAAGCTATTACTGAAGTCGGTGGCAATAAAGTGCCAGGTTTACGGAAGACAAAAGTTAACAAAGATTTAAAGTTTATTATTGCATATTACCTCCGTTCTTTTTCTTCTTTACTTCTGATATCTTTCGTGCCATAGATAGTAGGCACATTAAATATCTAACGGACTTTGCGATTATAACTAACATTATGTTCTTCGAGAAATCGTGTTATACTGGAACAAAAGAAGATTAGCGTTGTTCATGACAATTGTTGGGCATTTCGAATACTAAAAAATATCAAAATACGAACATTTTGGTTAAAGTCTTCCTCGGTTTTCAACAACAAAAAAGGTAATATATCAAAAATTAACAATTAAAACTCACACTCACATTAAACATGTCACGTATTATATAGTAAATAGCATGAATATTTATTTTTGTTTGAATCTTAAATTTAATCTTTATGACAGTAACTCATATGGAATGACTAAAATTACTTTATGATACAAATGGCATTCATAACGAAGAAGACCTTTATTGCAAATACATTTTTGAAGAACAAGGTACCTATCAATCTAGTGGTCGTCACGTTAATGGAAGATAGTGTTGAAGCGAGCGATTTCTGTTTAATAAATATCTACCATGCTTATATGCTGATTGCCAATTATTGTGAAGGTAACAAGCAATTGTTTAGGTAAATAGTCCTAAGCCCTAGCCTGAAAAGGAATAGTATAATATTACTAGCATGGTAAGAGGGTCTTTACTGGCGATATCCTTCTATTCGACTGGCGAGCCAAAGGCGTTGTTTACAAGTGAGAAACAAATAAACAGATTAAAGTGAGAAGATATAATCTTATCTCGATCGAACTGGCGATATTGGAAAGATATAGCAACTATATAGTTTATAATAAGAAGACATTTTCGAATATAGTACTATGAGTCAAAGGTTTTTCTAAATGTTTTTAATATGAGTTGACTAACTGTCATCTATAAAATTTCGCTTCGCTCTACTATAATAGTTATTTATGTATTAAGGGAATAATCAATAGATTATAGCATGATGGAACGTTGTTAAAGCACGACACGAAGCGGAGTGCTTTAAATTCCCCGAGAGCTATAATCGTCATTAGGCACGCTGTACATACAACGTTTAATTTTTTGTTATTCTCAAAATGGACGAAATTTGAGGATGTAGTATTTTAGCTACAGACTAATGCGTCATCGTTGTGCCGGTGCTGTGAATTTTTGGTGTGCTATGGTTTTTATGCAGATTGTTGGTGTTGCTATATACTATATTGTAGGTGCTTGTTATACTGCTTAGCAACTTTATAGGCCCGAGAGTCATAAAGGCCATTTTACGCCCGCTAACGAGGGCCAATAAACAAGATTATGGTTCCAAAATGAAATAAAATATGTATAAAACATTAATTAACTAATATTTATTTATGCTTTAATCCTAAGTTTAATTTTAATGGTGGTACCTTGAATAGACATTATCAAAATTGTTTTGTTATTATGACATTTTCAAAGGGAATTGTTTAAAGAATAAGAATCCAGCTTGTAGTAGAGTATTTACACGTTAATTTGGTGGTTAGGTATGATTATTAAAAAAATATTTTTTTCCTACCAAGTAATGATTTTTTATTAAAAATTGGTAGTAGTATTTACCATTAATATTTCACATTCAATATATTTTTTCTTCCAACGGAAGAAGAAAAAAGTGAAATTAAAAAGAAAATCTGTCTTCAAGCTGCAACAATTGCATGCTGTTAAACGGTCCACTGTCCTTGTGTAATGTGTTAAAAATACATAAATTCACATATTTTCAGTTATGTCTATATGGGTTTACTATATATACGTATAATACTTCCACAATAAAATCCGTTGCAGTGGTAAAAAGATAACAAGATCATAGAAGAACCGTTTGAAAAGCTTTCTAGATGTATTTTAACTCTTTTTGCTAACTTCCAACAACTGAGAAGCGAAGGATGAAGCATATATAAATTTACTCCAATTGATCATGATAAACAGTCTACTGGGCTTATTTGATTTGCTTTATGTTGGTCCTTTCATCTTTGATGTACAGTCGTGTGCAAATAAATCTGGGACAGTGTTTTTTTCATATGCGGATTCAGTTAAGAATTGAAGAATATCTCCATGGATTTCCTGCTATCAGAAAGAGTTACATTAAACTTTAACAGGTACTGAAACCCGTAACTCTCTCTGATAGGAGAAAATCCATGGAAATATTCTTCAAATTCTTAACTGAATCTGCATGTGAAAAAACACTGTCCCAGATTTATTTGCACACGACTGTACATTCCACCAATTGATATTTACCTTTTTCTACAATTTCCATATCAGTCTTCTAACCTTTATGCGACTCTGGAAGAACAAGGTATAGGTATATTTTACCCTTCTATTACAGGAAATTTCAAGAGTTTCTGATCTCCAAAATTAGTAAATTCATATGGGTCTATATAATTTATTCAACATCACTATGTTAACTTCTATAATATTTAAACAATATTATCCTATCTTCGTTTCGTAGATTTCAATACTTTACAGGAAAATTGAACTAGGTAATAAATGAGACCAATTTAATGTGCTTTCAGAAGAAAAAGTTCTCATTAAAGACTTTGGGAAATTCATTGGAGGCCATTACTTAGTGAAGGAGGAATGCCCCGAGGCTGTAACGATTATTGTTTGCATTCGAAATCAGGAAATTGGCGTTATGGCGAGCTAAGCTTTCGAGGATTGCATCCTGGTATCACCAAGGGGTCAGCAAAGGATGATTTGTGGCCCACAGAGCGCACCAGGGCCGCGCAGAGAAATGGACTGTCCACTTCCAGCATCTTTCCCTCGCCGGGTGGAATATTGACGAGTGTGTTCAGCTAAAACCCCTCATACCGTCCATCTCCCGGAATTTATATGATGTTCGCTTCGCGGCGAGTATTGGTCGACGCCGGCATCCAATAACTGGAGCCATTTCATGTCAAACTGAAAGAAACCGCACCGATAAAACATGACATTCCAAAATGGTCATAGGGAATCTATAGCTTTCCCTTCTTCCAGCCACCACGCACGTCTGCACTGTTTCAGACAACGAACGCTTAAATTATATATAGGACAACGCAATGAGATTTCCCCCTACGACACAGTCTCCTGAAATGTTAATGCTGATTGTAAAACTTTGCAGTTATAAACCTGGAGGGCTGCATTATACCTGTTTCTGGATGTCCTAACGATGTTTTCAGCCGTTTTTGCTAGGCAGCTGAATATTTCATGAGCAACAGGACATCGCCTACTTTTTAACGCCTTCCAAATCGTTTGACATGATACTTTTAATCAGTTTTTGCCGAATGCTTTTAGGACATACCCTGTTTAATTCGCAAATTTAGATGGGGAATGCAGACACTTTTGCCACTCCTTTTCTAAAAAAAAACAGTATTTCTATTCATTTATAGTATGGTGATTCTATAGTTAACCAACGAAAGTACGTTGATTTCAGTTCAATTTAAGTGATGAGAATGTTTTAAATGTAGGTGCAGATGATTTTCACTGCTGGTTTTTTAATGAAAAATACCAGCCATGATTTGGCCAAGATAATTAACTGATGTTTACTAATGTTCTTGATTAATAAATGCAATGTATATATTCATTATACTTAAAGAAAATATGAACAGCCCCAGGTTAATGCAATACAAAACGATAAAATTCAGCTTTGAATTAGTCCTAACACTGTCACGGTTAACCTAAAGGATGGTAGAGGTGGTTTTATGGAATACTTAAATGTAAAAAATGTGCTAATATTGCCATACTGTTTAAAAGAGGCTTTAATTTTATATATGATTATAATTTCGAATATTAATGATAACTCTTTTAGAGATGAAGACTAAGTAGTGGACACCTGCCCAAAGTGTGCTCTTGTATTATTAATATACATTCTGTTCAAAGTTATATGTAGACCATTGTTAACTTCGTTATTATTGGAGCTGCAATTTGGGTTAAGTTAGTATTCCTTTTGTCAAAGTTATGGTAAATACAAAAAACAAATTGAGGAACGTAGTTTTGAGTTATTCACGGATTTTTTTTTTTTAAATAAATCACTATATATTTCTGTACATTTCGATGGACTAAATTATTCTAAACAAAAAAGTCCTCATTCATTATTATTCTAAAATCAAAACTATGAAAGTTATTTGGCTGAACGGATATTCATGAAATTAGATCGTCTACGAAACAGATGGTAGTCAAACGAAATAAACTTTCTAAATTTATGATGTCACGGTTGTTTAGTCTGTATTTAAATTAAGACCGTAATTATACCGTTTATTCATGAAGAGAAGTGTGTGTATAACACACTGAAATATTTTTTTTAAAACATGGTCATGAACAATAATATATTGTATAACTACTTTTTCTTAGAATATAATAGCTGTTTGCGACATTGGGCCGGTGGCGGAGCTAGTATATCACGGTCGAGCCCGCCAGGGCGAGACACGTGAACTAGCGAGGCCATAAACGCGAACACCGGCCGTGTGTCGTATATATTTTTTAACTGAACAAGGTAGGGAACCATTTTGATTTTATTAAAAAATTATCCCAAACTATTTGCTTTAAAAATGCTGCGAATCTTGTTGTACGTTTGGCAGCACTGAAGTGACGCTGCGCTGTGTCTCTTACATTCGAGGTTAGGTTTTGCGTCAGTTTGTGTCAGACTGACGAAAAACCTAACCTGTTAACCTTGAATTTGACATTGACAGACAGTGACAGCAACAATATAGTTTAGTACTGGCAAACGAATAACACGAATCACAGGCGTTGCTAAGCTGGTAGATAGTTGCTACCAGACCAGTAAACAAAAAAGTAATTTGTGACATAATATATTGACAGTGATAAGAGTAACGACTTATACCCATACAATTTTTTAAAAATTAAAATTACCCTAATATTTATTGCGATTTTTGAAATAAATGGTAGGCATTATCATTTTTCAGATTTGTCCAACATTTGGAGAAATGGTACATAAACAACTTAATTTATTAGATGGCAAGATGAAAAACTATAATATTTGGGACCAGACTTGAGTGATATACAGATTCACAATATTACATGCTGGCTGTTCTCTGGGATTTTTGGCAGGTTGCAGTCTTTTACTTAGATCACGAAACAATGACAGATATTATCACAAAACCATGGATAGTTTTCTCTTTAAAGAGTGGATAACCAATCCCTCATTCCATCGTTAACTTCATCCCTTTCGAGTAAAGGAGTTGTACCTACTGATAATGCAACGTTGGTGGTATAGGACGGTCTATAATATGGTTTGATTCTCTACTAATTTTTTGCAAACGGTGTGATCTCATTTAAGGCTATTGGGATGCACCTTTTTCAAGATAATTTAGGTTTCATGTAAGAAAGTTGAACTAGAACTTCATAATTTTTCCGAAAATTGAAACGAAAACGTTGCGTATAAAAGTTATCAAACTTTGACATCGAAGTTGTAGAAGTTGCCGATCTGTATAACCCATTTATTGCAAGGCAATAAGTCAAATGCAACACTTCTTCAGTGGTTTGCCTAGTTTACAAACAATTAACAAATGTCCTCTGGCTTAGCTCAGCGATGAAGTGAATGGTGCAAGTCCTTCAGAACTTGGAGGCGTATTGCTCTACGAAATAGTTGGCTTTGTTGTTGAATAGTTAACTATATTATGTTATAGGTACCTACTTATGTACAGAACTAAAAATGTTTAACTTAAAGGTAAATTATTTATGTACAAGAAGGGTACTCCTACACCCCTGACGTGGTCGGGTACAAGGGTTGCTGCAGCTTTCTATTTTCCTCGGGCGTGTTGTACAGTAGTGGGCAGTTAGCCCTGCTGGAGGAGATGGAGTAATTCGTTCCCGTCGTCGTCGGTGGTGATGGCTCGTTCAGGTGCAGGCTCTTGGTGTTGAGTGAAGTAAGCGGCGGTGAGGGTTCGTCAGGATGCTGGTTCTCCGGGTGAGTGTAGGAAGCGGTGGTGCTGAGTCGTCAGGATTCTGGCTCTTGGTGTTGAATGTCTTCCTTCTAGGTAGAGTCAGGGTGGAGTGTAGCAAACGGCGGAAGGTTCCATAGGCTGGATTGTAGTCAGCTTGGTGGATTTCTCAGGCTGAAATATAGTCAGCTTGGTGACTTCTTCAGGCTGCAATGTATTCAGCTTGGTGGAGTAGGCGACGGTGAGGACTCCCAGGGCAGGAGTATGCAGCGGTGCGGGATTCTCGGATTGGAGTATGTGGCAGTGCGTGCCCTGCGGGCTGGAATATACTGAGGTGTATGCTGCTCGGGCTGAAGTATGCTGCGGTGCGGGCTGCTCGGGCTTCCGAGTGGCTTCCTTTTAGGTGGACTTCTAGTGGAGTGGTTTTCTTATAGGGGGTCTTCGTTGAAGTGTATTCCTTCTTGTTGAATTCGGGGCCGAGTAGCCAGGCTAGTGGAATTCTTAGGTCCCTAGGAGATGTTGAGTCTTCTTCTGCTCCCAGCGTTTAAGGGGTTGTCGCCTGTGTGTTTCGCATTCTCGATGCTCATTGGTGCATGAAGTGGGGGTTGAACGATCATTTTTTGTGGAATCGCGAGATTAATTGGAACTAGTGCTGATCAAAATCCAAACATTGTGATACCCAACACTAAAGGGTTGTGCCGAGGCGTTTGCTGGTTTTTTATTCATTCATTTAGCCCCATTCGAACCTTCCGAGATTGTATTTCGTTTTTGTTAATCTTTTCCGCGTTTGCTTATTTTTGTTGTTACGACGTCGGCACTGGTTCATTTGGTTGCCTCGTAGTTTTCCGCGTGTACTGCCACCTCGCATGGGGTCGACCCGTTTAAGGAAACGAAATCTATATTAGTAAAATAAAATTTGTCAGGCAATAGCAGCAATTAATCGAAATGTACAATTATTATTATTCTTCTCTTTTATCTTGTACTTTCTTGATTTAGGAGTGTTTGCTTATTCGGGTTTCTTTACCAAATTTTCCTTTTCTTTAATGAATTCTATTTTTTCTTTAGGTTATACCTTATACGAGAGCCACTCCATATGTTTTGAGACACAAGTAGACTATTAATAGAATAACAAAATACGAGTAACTTTATATAGTATGTTCAAAGTAGTTCTCACCTGCAGCAATAAATTTTTCTAATTTCATTTTCTATAATCAAGGGCGAATGTGAATAATTTTTTTGTATACTTCTAAAAACAATAAAATTTCCTCTTCAATTTTCTCTTCAGTAAAGGATTTACACCCCCTAGGTTCTTTTTGAGATTATAGAAAAATAGAAATCATACATAACGAAAGCAAGCGAACATGGTTGATGTCCAGTTACTGTGATATTTGCAATTAGTTGATCGTTATCTTAGTACAATTGGAAGAACATTGTCGTGATGCAACATTAAACCCAGTAAGATGCATCTCATGCAATACTTGGAGAGGACTGAGGTGTATCAGTTTGCTGTAACGGTATGTTGATCTTCTAGATTTGCTTTTACTAACCCACTGTAACTGAGACATACTGCAAATAAAGCTTTTTTTACTTTCCACCGCCGTCTTGGAGTAGTTAGAGTTAGATTATTTTCATGAATCCACACAAAAACTTTTTACTGTTTGATCAATCAGTAACTATTTTTTTCTAACATTTGCAATGACATTCTGACTTTTGGAAATCTGTTAACTGAGACGGCACCCAGCGACAAACTATGTTTTTCATTGTAACTTTATCATGTAGAACTGTTGCTACTGCCGCGGACCGATGCCTATAGATTTCTTAATTATCACATGGTTAGGACTTGGATCATTTTTAACAATAAATTGTACGGCTTCAATGTTTTCTGAGAGATGTCCCATTTGGGCAATTCAGCAAACCGACGAAATGCCATGGCTCGAGATGGACTTGGACAGTAACCCATTTCATTCGGAAATATCCTCGTCATAAATTCATTTTGCTGAAGTACAGACCATTTATTTTAACGTACGCAACAGATGTGCACTTGATTGTTTGGTGTGTATGTATTGCGATGAACAAAATTTAAACCAATACAAGTATAATAGGATTTTATAATAATTCAAGCATGCCAAATATTATTTTTTATCCTACACTATCACAAAGCTAAATTTTCTCGGCTCTATGAAAACGAGAAAGGGCATCTTTTTCCGGCTAGCCAAGAAACAGAATTTTGTTGGCTAGCCAAGAAAATAAGCAGATTTATATAGACACAGTTAGCCTTGCAATGATATGGCACTGTAAGTCTATGTTAAATTCGAGGTTAGCAGGTTAGGTTTTGCGCCAGTCTGTGTCAAAACTGAAAATCTAACCTGATAACCTAGTTTGACATAGACTTACAGTGCCACCAACATATTACTGACACATTTGAATTCCCACAGCCGCCCATTATGTATTTATGTGTTTGTATTACTTATTAAATAAAACTACGTTTATCTTGTACATATTTAGGTTTCTGATAGTGTATGATATAAAATAATATGTAAACCATGGCGGTAAAGTGGTTTTCAAGGCCTCAAGAAGTGGCTAGGATCGGCTGCGCCTCGCTTGTCCATATCTTCTTTCGTCCTGGAAAATAGCCACGTTACTGCCTAGGTATACAATGTTCCATAAATGTGCTAATTTGAATTTTCAATTGCATAAAATAGCATGGGCCTTGAAATAATTTTAATTTGTAAAAATTTAGTAAAAATAGCATTAGCCTTCACTTGAATATGAAATTGTAATCAGATCAGGCTTTGACTTTATAATAGCTTGGGGAAAGCAAAGCCAAGCTTTGGGCGTGTATTTTTGCATCTCCACAAAAATTAATTTAAAAGTAAATAAATACCATTTTCCAATTATAAAGAGTGTTTCAACTTAGTACAGTGTCCTTGATAAGCTGCAGAAAATTTTGCGTTAATTTCTGGGACCTCTGCAGATGGTTAAACTGTGCTTCGAGTGTAGCTGGTTTTTCGGTGGCTGATTTAGAGGTTCTATTGAGATTACTTGGAGCCCTGAAACCATGAGGTAGCCAGTGATTTTCGTGGAAAGCAGCGGAGCACAAGGTATGGGGCAAAAAACCTGAGTTGAGAGCAAAGAGGAGCGAAAGAGCTGCAGACGGATGGCAAAGCATCGGCGGCTTGTACGCCAGACCAATTGGGAATAAGGAGCTAATTTCGTCGCGGGACTTGCTGCGGGCCCGATTTATTCTCAAATATGTATTGCAGAAGCCAAAACAAGGTCAGAAATTTGTTTCTCCTGAAAGCAAACCAGTGAATTTTCTGTGGCGTTTTTCTGTGTATTTCCAGTCGTAGCGTCCCTTGAATGTTTTGTTAAAGTGGCGTCTGTTTACTTACGCTTTTTTTATCACATAGGCAACGCATTTTATGTAATAGACGCCGTAGTTACACGACTTTAATACAGGAGCATTATTACTTATCTAATTTTTTGTAATACTGGGCGACCGGTTTCAAAATCGACCATAGAAAAACCTATGGTGCATCACAAGCTTACTAGAATATTTCATTTAAGAAACAAGGTTGTCTAGATAGGAACTTTAATTTATAAGAGGGTGTTGTATGTCCTTAGACATCAATTACGTTTGCCATGTCATTTGTTTACTAAAAATTAGAAACTTGCTATGTTCGGTTTTACCGGTCACCTGGTATGTTGATATTTATCTCGTTATTTTCGCTTTTATCTTTTTTTTTCAATATATGTCAACATATTAGATTTGAGAGGGCATAATAAGCGGGTGTAATCATTACCCTAACTTTTACACTCTTTTGCGTTATGGACTGCTTTATACAGGCTGCTTTTTTATCATGTAACAACTTGTAGGCAACCCATTATGCAGAAGCATGCATAATGCATGCGTCTGCATAATGGGTTGCCTATAAGTTGTTACATGATAAAAAATCAGCCTGTATAACTGGCATCACAGTCATAGGTATAAACATCAAATAATAGATAATTGAAAAATAACCATAGTAGAACGCAGAGGAACATGAATTACCCCAAACAATATTAACCAACCGGGAGTGCGGAGGTTGTTTCTCTCTCGGCAACTTTCCACCATTAATTTGGGTGACTCCATAAGAACACAGATAACACAGATATTAATCCAGGCATATCCAGCAGTGCTAACGAATATTTAAATCATGTCCTATTTGGTAATGTCATGATAATATACGTAATACAAACAACAGAAGATGATTTGCAAAGGTCAATGTACTTACACATAAAATTTGCGAAAATCAAATTTAAATGTATTCCTTCTAAAAATAAAACAAAAGCATCTGTGAGAAATACCCCATAACGTAGAATATTTATATAGATAAATAGATTCGACGCCAGCGAAGGGCGGAAATGCTGCGATATTGTTCCAACTTTGCATCAGCCCTTATATATTTTACGGATGGCATTTGCCGTATAGCGTCACCCGTTATTTGTACTGCTGACTCGAGACAAGCGCCATAAATTAGGAGATATCTAATAAAGTCGCAGGGATTTATCGGCTCGCTACTCAGATAAATTTCAATCACATCGCACTCTCCATGCAAATGCCTTTATTGCCTGCACATCGAGGGTGTATTAATAAAGCCGCGATAAATAAATAGTAAGCGAGCATCCTCGGTACATGGGACGACTTGGCGTGGGCAATATGAGCCTTTTGACATGCTAATGGCGATGTCCGCCCGAGACGCGGGGCGCGGCCCCACCTAATGAACACCGCAATGAGACGCTGCCCATGAATATTTACTAGCTAATTCGGTATTGCTCGAAGATAATGACGATGTCTGATCGTCGTGTCGTTGCTCC
Organism: Agriotes lineatus; assembly: GCA_940337035.1. NCBI lineage: Eukaryota > Metazoa > Arthropoda > Insecta > Coleoptera > Elateridae > Agriotes > Agriotes lineatus. The sequence continues at coordinate 82,702,517 of OW679198.1, forward strand.
AGGTCGATCGCCAATCTATGGCTGATTATGCCGCCCCCGCACGATTACCCGTCAGGGTGGATCCATTTTTAAATTTTTTAAATCTATTTGGAATGCAAGAATTATAGAGGCAAAAGTATAATGGATTAAGGTTGAGAACACCGTATCAGAGGAATTTACAGAAGGCAAAGGCGTGAGGCAAGGCTGTGAGAATCTATAATGGGCACAGCTTTGGACGTTTGGGATGGTGGAGAAAACGTTTCATACTTGAAATTCGCAGACGATACCGCTCTAATTGCGAATACTGAAGGACAACCAGTACAGCTAGTATCAAAAGTAGAACTTGAAGGTCGCAAATATGGCGTCCCTCTCAATCGAGAAAAACCAAGGTTATGATTATTATATATCCAGAAAATCCTATACTGACAACAGGTCTTCAATAATTTCGAGGTTGTTCATATAGTCACATTAGTAATAACGAGACTGTGCGCCCTGAAATATTAGAAAGATCTGGTATGGCAAACCATACTGACATATCTGAAGAAAACTTTGAGAAATAGTGACAATATTAAACTCCACAAAAGCTCACCTAGTCAGAACAGTTGATTTTTTCGATATTTATTTTTTTCGGGCTTAAACCTACACTTTGCGAATGAAAGACAGAATAAAAATCGGTGTTGGAGAAGTACGTCGATAATACCATGAAAAGCACGACGAATCATGGCTTCCATTTTCAGGAATTTAACGTTACTGTAAGGCTTTCAACAATCTATCTCCAACTCACTTTGCAATTCTGTGGTCACTTAGCTCATAGAAATAACGAGTGAATAGAAAAATTAATGTTAGTTGGAAATGTTGAAGGTGGAAGAGCCGTAATTCGATGGACTGATGCCATTCAACACGTAACAGGGCATCTCTACATGCTGGTATACATGATGTGGAAAACTATCAAAGCTGGAAAATATTATAAGAAGATTATTAGTAAGGATCACAACTCCTTAAAAATTACTATCTAGAGAGAGAAGTGTAATATCAACTACTGGTAGTCTGCATGAACGAGTAATTAAATAGACAATTGAAGTGGAAGATTGATGTGTATTCACAGTAGGGTACAGACAACATATTTTCAGTTAGACAATTCATTGACCTGGAGAAAGCTTATGATCCCGTTTCATTACACAGCCTACACCCTCTACCATACTACAAAGCACACACTTAAATAAAAATCACGTAGCGATAATAAAGGAAGTTGTCAATGATCAACACAGTAGTGTGAAGATAAGTAACACATGATCAGAACCTTACAGTTGTTCAAAATATACTTCGATGAAATATTAGAGGAATTGCAAAAATGCTAAGAAATTGAGCTTTAAATGAATGACGACCCTTTACATAGAATGTTGTTTGCAAACGACTTCTGACGAATATTACCTGAAATGCCTGATGGGAAACTTACAGAAACATATTAGAAAGCAGTACAGTAAAATGGGATAAAAGCAATATCTAGTTGCGGAGAAAAAAAGAATGATGTTCGAACTTCTGTTTGTTCATGAAATTGACAATTCGGTGAAATTGTGAGGAAACGTCCCATTCCGACAAATTATACTGTAAAACTAGTTCACAATGTGTAACAATTACGGTAGACGTGTGCCACTCACAGCATTTAATATGGTATCATTAGGTCAAGTTTCAATACACATTGTTTACAATCAAGAAGTTTTATACAAGCGTTGTGTTTTGCACTTATGCAAATAGTAGGTTATTAGATCGAATAGCAAAATACGACACAACTTAATTGTATATAAAGCTCTGTACTTTATTTGATTTTTATTTCCTTTTACAATAAAGGCATCATAAAAATTCTAAATTGCGTTTTCAACAGATCTTCACGTTTTATAGTCCCCTGAACCCAAAAAACAGATTTTTGTTCATTGGTCTGTCGGACTGTATGTCAACATATCAAAAACGAAAAGAGGTATGGCGTTTAAACTTCATATATAAGTTTTGTGTACTAACTACATGTGACAGCAAGCTTTTGAAGAATGTCGCATAACCGGAAGTATCGTGTTTTACTTTTGTGATTTTTTTAAAAACGGTTCTAATTTTATTACATTTTTAATGTGTATTGATGTGAGATAGGTGATTTTTTAGTTAAATACCTCTAAAATGGGTTTCTGTTGGTTTTTTATTAATTCCGATTTTAAATAGAACACTTTATATACTACTACATTTTTGAATTCAGCTTAACATTTTAGAGAAAATTTGTTTTTGTACGGTTTCTATAAAATTGGCTATGTTTGACAAATGCTTAAAATTAAAAATAAATTTTTTGGCTAATTATAAGATCACTGTAAAAGGAAGTTGTGTGCGTATATCACACTAGATTTTTTAATATACTTTTGAAATCTGATGTGTATCCATTTGTGAACCGACAAAGGCTAAAAATATCTTCAGAGGCCTGGCTACTCCATTCACATCTTATCATACAACTCTTCATCCCTTCACCAAGTGTAAACCTCTTTAGTAAAATAACCTGGTTCTATAACTATGCAATTTATGTTCCGAAGTGCGTTTTGAGTGCAAGAAATAATCCACGGAACTACACAGATCGAAGGCTTGCATAAATTCAGGGAGCATCGCGGACAAATGAAGGTAGAAAGGAAAACTATAAAAACAGGTGAAGAATATGTCAATTTGGAGCGCCCTCTATATTATTAATACCTAAGCCACTATTTGGCACTCGAAAGGGAATTAACAAAAAACACAATTTTTTGGTAGCTTTGCTTTCATTCGGTTGTTTTCTGTTACAACGGTCGCCTGAAATACAGCATTTTATACATGGAATCGTTAATATCTCCAAAATAGTTAACAAAGCCTACAGCATTATATACAGGGTGTAGAAATGCTTTACGCAGCATAGGGATTTCAATGGTAATCTTTTCATATGAAAATATTTGCTTCCCTAATTATTTTAGAGCAAACGTGTATGGAAGTTTTTGTAGAGAAAAAAAATCTGTATCCATTTATGCCAGCATTTGTCATTTTACATTTCGGAAAACCGAAAATTTAAAGCAATAAAATTGCCATTTTTAGACAAATGAGTGGTGCCTTGAAATTATTGAAGCATCTCAAAGCATCAACAAATTAGTTTGTTGTTTATTTGTTTGCATCTGTCAAATGTAGCGGCAACCATCGCACTTATTGCACCTGATCTGCTTCCAGCATACCACCACTTCACAATTGGCACATATTTTTGAAAAAATGATAATTCTAGTTTCTTTCATTATTAGGTTTTCTGACGTAAAATGACAAAAAGGATGGCATAAATGGATGCAGAATTGTTTGCTCTACAAAAAACCTATTTACAAGTTTGCTCTCAAATAATTAGAGAAGCAAATATTGTCATATGAAAAAATTACCATTGAAAACCCTATGGTGCGTAAAGAATTTCTACACCCTGTATAATGACTAGTCACTATAATTATAAAATGTCTGAATTATAGAAGTTGCCTGTAACATCTATACTAAGTAGCTAACCAGAGATTGCATGTGTATGGTAGGTGTATCTGTACTAAATTGTGTCATTCACTACCTTTTTCTCTTAATCAAGTGGCAAATACTACCAAACTTAAAATGCAGTTAAAGTATGTGTTTTGAATGATGCAAATTAAAGAGGAAAAATAAAATGTGGTTAATATTTTTATGTATAACATAAGCCACGCTTAATTAGAAGTATACAAATGTTTCAGTTCAAAGAAGCCATCACTTTAATTATATTTACAGTTACTATACTTAGGTAACTAACAAGTCTGTTTCGGCTTCTTTGAATAATTTTCAACACTTAACCATTTACACAAAGTGAGACTTTAGAACCGATAGTCGTAAACTGTTGTTCCCCATTTTATACCAAAATCAACTGCTTATATAAAAATAGCCCCAGTGCCAATTTTTTACTTTAAAAGACAAAAGAATATAATTAAATCGTAATTTATGGATAGATTTTCGTTAGACAAAGACACTTTTTTGCATAATTTTAATATAAAAAAAGTAGTGAGACTTAAGTCATAAAATATTTTACCACGCCCACATACGAAAGTGGCAGTTTCCATAGAGTCAAGTATCCACGAAAAATGATAATAAAACGCACGTGATTGTTATGAAAATAATGCACAATGCAGTGGGCTAAATATGACATTCTTATCTACAAACTTCTAACAAACCATTGGCATTGTCAGTTAGCAGAATAAAGCTGTCAGTCATTTTATTTTTGTTGGTTTGTAATGGACAAGGTCTAGGCATGCGGAGAGACAGGTACCTTAAATTGTAGACATTTATTTTTTTGTGATGGTGAGAAAATGCTCGACTTTTAAGTCACTCGGCTTCGACATGCTTCGCCTCGTTTCTCAAACATACTCTCACGATATATGTCCCATTCGCGACTTATTATGTAGTATACTACTTGCATACATGTATATAAGCTACAAATCTTATATTAAACATCGAGGTTTCAATAGTTCTATAAACTTACCAAGTTTGAAAGATATCAGTTATATATTATACTAGCTGGCCCGGCAAACGTTGTTCTGCCCAAAAATAATTTGTCTCTGAAACCCCGTTTCACCACTATAGTTTTAATTTTATGTCATGTCCATCGTCTTGGAGTAAATGCCATTTTCGCAATCAACGTCCCAAAAAACCTCAATAACGACACCCATATCGATTGTTTAGGCTTATTTACCCCATTTCACCCCCTAAGGGGTAGCGGACCGGACAGACGTTGTCCTGCCCGAACGTTGGTTTGCCTGGTATTAGCGGGTTCAGCAAACGTTTTTTCGATATTCGAATTTTCGATTTTTTTCATTTTAAAAAATATTGGAAGTGGTGGGGGGGGGGGGTAAAATTTTGGGGTTATATGTTCTGATATGCGAGTAATTTTAAAAGAAATTTTAAAAAATCGTCAAAAAATAAAAAAGAAAGTCCTAGAACCCGATTGCAGCGCCACCTACCGGGTTCAATTGTGAATATAAACCATCCAGGGGGCTCACTCAAACACACAAACACAAAATTCATCAAAATCGGTTCAGCTGTTTAGGAGTTCAGTCACATACACATGTACAGATGATATATAAAGATTTTCATTTTAAAAAATATTGCGGGGCGGTGGGGGGGTGAAATTTTGGGGGACCCGACAGACGTTGTCCTGTCCGAACGTTGGTTTGCCTGCTGTTAGCAGGTTCAGCAAAGGTTTTTTCGATTTTCGAATTTTTGATTTTTTTTATTTTAAAAAATATTGAGGGTTGGTGGGGGGGTGAAATTTTAGGGTTATGTGTTCTGATATGCGAGATATCTTTAAAAAAATTAAAAAAGAAATTTGTCAAAAAAAAATTCAAGAAATTCCTAGAACCCGATTGCAGCGCCACCTACCGGGTCCAATTGTGAATCTAAACCATTCAGGGACCCACTCAAATACACACAAAAAATTTCATCAAAATCGGTCCAGCCGTTTAGGAGGAGTTCAGTCACATACACACGTACAGAAGAATTATATATATAAAGATTGTTTACTTCTAAAACGAATATTTTTAACATTGTTTTTACTTTTTTACTTCGTGTAGAGTTATATTACTAATTTTCTTTGGTGCCATGATATAATTCTGACTGGAAAATTTTCTCAACTTCTAAAAAAATGAATAGTTGTGTAATAAAATGTGTATTGTGTAGTTATACATACTGTCTCCAAACAGTATATTGTAATACGAGTTTGAAAAGGATACCGTTGAAAAACGCATGTTATAGAAGGAAGACAAATGTTAACGAGTGTTCCATTCAAATAAGTTTTCCAGTAGCCCTTCCTCACGTGTGTTACATAGTTCTTAATTTTTACTATGATGGTTTGGATTCTGAAAGAAACTTACTTTTGCAATTTGACATTTGTCAATAAATTTGACACTTGTCTATTATTATTTAATATCATAGTATGATTATCACAAGATAATATTTTAAATTTGAGTGCAGAAAATGGTCACCTTGAACTAGCACTTTCCACACCGTCGTAGGAAAGTAGTTATTTGTATACCACGGCACTAAAGTTTACTTTTCATTACTAATGTAGAATTTAGTTATCGTGGTCCATAGGGCCGAGCCATATAAACCACATCAGGATTAACGAGAAACTACAGTGCTGAGGGAAACGTTATGTGTATTTTAAATCGAGAAATCGTGAAATTACAAAATTTTAACCAACTCTTGTAGGTTGTTACGTGTAATTATACGTTTAGATTTAGTCAAGAAATGTTTCGTATAATTTTTCGCTTAAATACATACATATGTAGTTTAGAGGTTTCGAGTGACCTACAGTTCCTAGGTGTGTATTTGGTTGCATACTCGTTTTTGCATTTTTGGATGATTTTGAAAATCCTTTAGGAGACTGATTTCGTGAGATTATTTCCTTCTGGAGCTGCATGTGATTTGGAATTTTCACTTTATGTGGATCAAGTAATTCCAAAATTATTGGTGAATTCTGTGATCAGCCTTAGGAAATGATGTGTGAAATTGCTGGAACGAGACCAGTTATACTGGTATAATTATATATTTCTGCAAATTACTCACTCGAGGCCATCCGACATCTCTGGTATGTTATTTGTGGTTCGGTTTGAGCATCGATTTCAGATATCGTGTAATTTCAGGTCTCTTAGTATTTCTATTAGCACTGCTATTTCGTTTCCGTCTTATTCGTGTACAATCCTGCCCTGTACTCCCTCTGTGGCATTGATGTCGCTTGCCAAAACACCTGGAGGATCAACCCCCACGCCGTTCTGAGCAATCCCAATTCAGGTGGTAGTCTTCGAATGCACGACTTCTCACCAGTGTGACAGTCACGAGGTTTTTCACCAGTTAGAGAAAAGCCCGTCACTCTTGAGGTTATTTCAACTAGTGGACAGCATCTCCGTGTAGCTACCCTGCATGGCTGCTCTGACGGAGCTGCGCTACTGTGCATCCCCAGCTATCTGCTAGCGTTTTAGTCATTATCGTTTAAACTAGAAATATCGTTCGGGCTAGTTTTATGAAAGTTTATGCGATGTGCCTACCATGTATAATGGTGATCTTTCTAACCGATGTTACCGTTTGTTATGCTATGGAATTCTGTGTAACTGTGACGTTCACCTCGTGCAATTACTTATGTGGAATAGGTTATTTATAATTTATGAGTACATTTGATATTTCTTCGATTGGTCAACCTGAATGTTAGCAATTTGGGTCGCGTTCAGTAACTCAACATTTTAAAGTTTAACTAAACCTTTTTGCGAGGTTTATCGAGAGCTTGAATATTGCAATTAACTCCTTCTTAGCGCTGAAAATACACAGTCTTAAGTGTAAAATTCCTAGGAGAAATGGTACCAACTCGAATAGGTCGCGATTAGGTAAATGAATTGATCGTTGAAACGACTTAATGAGAACTTGAGAACTCCCGTATACCGCTATCGCAGTACTTGAATGTTTAAGTCACTACCGTACAGTTGAGATACGTGTACTCGAGCGAATTGCGAGTTAAGATCGTAGAGTTCTATTTTTGACCTCAATTTTATTAACATAAAAACCTTGTACATTTTATAAGTAAAACTAAATTACATCTACTACTCCATTTACAAACAAATTATTCTATCACAGACATGTGTTGTCTTTTTCGAGTATGGTGCAGAGTTTGTAAGTGTACATACTGTAAATAAATAATTAGGTTATTTCAAGCTATAGTGTTTTCCGCAGCAGGGCTGTAGAGTTGGAGTCGGAGTCGGGAGTCGGAGTCGATGAGTCGGAACTTTTAGGGTGGAGTCGGAGTCGGAGTCGGAGTCCGTATAAATTACCCGACTCCGACTCCCACTTATCAATTTTATTTAATAAAAACGCCAATAGCTATCAAACTATTTGAACGACTGTAGTACTGACTATTTGAAGACAGGCTCAGGGTTAATAAAAATCGATTTTTCTTTATTTATGTTGGTTTATGAAAATCCACGTGCACTACTATAACATGTTAATTTATAAGTCCACGAGTGTGCAGAGTGTGTTCTAGAATCAGTGTGATCACCCCTTCTAAATTTAAATTCCTGCCAAACTATTTAAGAAATGCCGACTTTGTCCTTGTACAGCTCTACTACGGTTTTTCTATATCCTACCAATAACTAACTGTTTTATGTGATTAACAATAAAACAAGCATAGTGCGTATTATTACTATTATTAGTATTACCTCTAATTTCTAACTTTCATAGTGCACGTTATTTTTATGTTTTAGCTGTTTAAAGATGTGTTTTAAAAGTTAAACCAGTTTCAGCATTTTGTTATATTTTTACTGTTCATGGTGTTTTTGTTTAATTGGCAATATTTGAAGGGCACTTCTTTGGTGTATTTGTTTAGTTGATTTGGCAAAATATAAAAAAAATATAATTTAAATCAATGATTTTGAAAATTAAATTCCTCCATTAAATTCATTATTTTAATCAAATAACTTAAATCTGCTCAACCCTGCTCAGCCTCCAGACTATTTGAAATTTCTATGACTCAGTAAACTTGTATTATGTAGGCAGATTGTAAATAACCCCTTAAGAAAATAATCTACTAATTTGCACGTTTATGTAATTTTGCCATGAAATGTATTCTTCTTAAAGTAAATTTTATCCTTTTCCCCATTTACGTTTGTAAACCTCTCTGTGTATTGGTACGTGAAATCAGTACGTTGCTGGAAACCGTGAATGCAATATTTGTAAATATGAAGTTAATTATAATCAACCACATTCCGCAAAACTTGTGAAATTCGTTATGAGCCGGTAAAGTTTATCACGTAGATGAAAAGGAATGGGGCGGGGGGGAGATATAAACATTCTAGTACTGTCGGAGTCGGAGTCGGATTCAAACTACTAAAATATCAGGAGTCGGAGTCGGAGTCGGAGTCGGATTTTTTGTGACCGACTTCACAGCCCTGGTTTTCTGCCTTTTATTATTTTTATGAAACAGCTAAGTGGTTTAGGAGCTTACACGGCCGCCTGTAGGTTTTCTGTGGCGCTTCTGGACCCCCCCCCCTCCCATTCCTGCTCAGGAACTAGCTGGCAAAAAGTTGCTACGCTACTACACAATTTCTGAACCGCCGTGTTGTAAATTATATATATCTTTTTCTTTTGTGTACAAATAAATTCCCCGTGTAGCAATTAACTAGGTTATGTTGACCTGTCACGTATATGTCACCCCGGCGCCTCCAAAACAACGTAAAACAATGAATTACTTCACTGCAACTTTAGAGTTAAACTTAAAAAAACATCTGGCCAAGGGCTACTACGACTTCAGATTTGAAGAAGATTAAGACTATCTTGTTTTCTTGACTACAGTATTTTGTTGGTACTGTATTTTTTTTTTGTAGATAACTGTTTCATTTGTGTATATGCACTGTATTTTTAAATTTTAATCAAAATTGTGGCATATCTAAGCACCATAGTGTAGTTGAAGTTTTCACTGCCGATTAAAAAAATGGCTTTTTGAGATGTAACATTTTAATTTGTGAAAATTTACAAATTGTGATTCTACCTATCAATTGTCACCAAATGATATAAAAAATAATTATTATTTATATTCATTTGGTATTAAAAAATTTAAAATATCAATTCAAAAAATCGTAGTGTGCCTATAGCTTTTCCTGTAAAAATTCTCTAATATATAGTGAAGATCTTGAGGTCAAATGATCTAATCGTCAAGTACCGAAATATAAAATTTGAGTAAAACTAACCATCCACTCACTCTACTAAGTTTTATTTGGTAACAACATTTAAAAAATGCCAAATTATATTTAATTTTGTTTAGAATTTAACAGTTTAAAAGAACATGCTTCATTTCTATAGTTCAGATTAACAGAAGCATATCTTTTTAAGATTTTGCAACTCATTTACAAAAAGAGGCTTGAGTCATTTGGTATATTTAAACTTATAAAAAACTACCTTCAGTTATCTATGCATATCTGTAACGAGACTTTTTTACCTTTCATTACTTTAGATTTTAAAAATATTGATGATTTTGTAAAGAAAAATGTAAGAAATGTAAAATTGTAAACAGTTTTATTCTAGGATTTTGATATGTAACCAACTATATTTCTAAAATTGAAATTAAAAGTCATTATGCAAATGCATGATGTAGCAAAAGGATATGGTATAGATCACGGACGTTGTAGTCCTTCGAAGAATTTATACATCCGGGACTGCTGATTGTAAAAGCTTACCAAATTGCGAAGAAAGTAGATAATGAGCAGCTCTCTCTCACTTCATCGGCAGTCTCGTGGGGGTTTACTGTGGTTGTTTCGACGATTCTGTATCTGTATGCGTTTATTTATTTACGTGAGAGTTAAGAAGACATTTTTATAGCGGATCCGATGGTGCATAGATACGGTATACAGATACATCAGGAATCACTAGGATTTACAAAACATTTTTGGAATTACTGTTTAGCTTAGGAATTTAGAACATATAAAACAGGTGGCAAATGTACATTATTGATTAAATTAATTTTTGTTATAAGTTTGACATAAGGCCCTTGTAAAATAAACGATAGCCAATTTTTCTAAGATCCGACAGATTCCTTACTCAACGTTTTCGAAATGACTAAAAAATTACATACAAGAGTGATCCACCCTATTAGTATTACCCGCCGCTGCCTGAAGCGGGAGCGGAAGCGGTACCTGCTGCCGTCGATATACATTGCACAAAAATAAAATAAATTCCGAGATGGCACTTCAATCCTCGAACAAAAGCCGCACTGGCTGTTCGATTCGGTTTTATTGGAACCGAGATCGCATTGCCATAGCTCGAGATGGAAGAAACTGAAGCATTAGATTTTCTGACAAATTGAGCTGCATTTGAGTTCCCCCTTCCGGAAGAAGATGGATGAGGTTAGTTATAAATGTGAAGCTTTTGCGCGATCTGGGAAGATTCCTCGTCTGCCCGTTTCTTTTATACATAAAGTATCTCGAGACATCTCGCTCAACTTTTTTGCCGTCTCTTATCAGGGATGTTGTAGAAGCTTCAGTTCCATCATCGCGAAGAATGGATCCGCCAGGGAGAACTGATGGATGTTCCATCATTGCTCCAAAGCGGCGCCATGCTGCACCTCCTCGGTCCATGCAAAGGGGAAAATATTGCGGCTCAGATTTAATGATAGATGCACGTCCTGCCGCGAATCGCGCTCCTGGCGTCGTCCTTTCGCCACCGCAATTATCCTCGATTAGCAGCCACGCATAGATTTGACAAAGCGTCGCGGCGGGGCGGACGCTTTATTATATTAACTACATTTATCTGGTTCCTGTTTCAAATTAACCCCGTGTCAGCGCATCCATCCGTCATCTCCGTCACCCTCGCCTGACGTCAGCGCATAAGCGGTCGTCATTAGGGAACAGAGCAGAGTTACCGAATTCGTACAGCATTTTACTACGCCATAAAGTAGGGAGTGTGATTAGAATTAAGAACAGGCGGACACGGATCGCAGTGGCCAGATACAAGGGTAACGAGTTCGGGCGAGGGTACTGCGGTATAATCAAGACGCGGTCTGATCTCGGATGGAATTAGTTATTAGATTAGATGGCAGCGTTATCATCTACGCAAATGGCAGCGGGGTGTGAAATGACCATGTGGCCCGCAATCTCCCGGATCAGGTGCGGCCGCTCGCCCGGAAAACGGTCACTAATCAAATCATCTCGAGTGGATCATTGGGACATTAAGAGTCCCTTGTGAACGCTCCTTCACATATCGACTTCGACTATTATTGCTTAACATAATCGCGAATTCGCTTCTGCAGGTCGTCCATCATTTCCACTATCGGAATTAGAAATTTAATGCAAAAGTTTTACTTGGAAATTGTTGATTTGTTTAGTTCATCTTGTTTCGCCCCACTAAAATTCTAAGAGAGAGAATAAATAATTTCTTCGCGCAAACAATGTAATAGCAGCAATAGCCTTGTTATATATCTAACCCCACTTGAGGTGCCAAATTTGTAATATATCACTCTCTTACGGTGTTATTACAATTAATATCAAATTAAATATACCCTTTTACTAACTATTAAAAAGAAGCATTATTAGGTATAGCTCACTTAGGTACTTACCTTACTCCTTAATACAATAAATAGAAGTTGACGTATCTCATAAATGAATTTGACATTTAGAATTGTGGCATGTGATTATAGTTTTTAACGCCTCGATTAGTCAGTTTATAAGCAATGGGATTCCTGACTTCTAGCTGAATGAGTAAATTTTCAACTAACAACTTTCTCTTGTAGTTAAAGACTGAATTACTTTTAAAATATAATACTTATTTGACTTTGTGACTCAAACAAGTTTCAGTTACTTCACAAAATTAAATTAATATTTTCATTTTGTTCGTAGCACATCGAAGTTTGATCTGACATTACAAAAATAAATAGATATTGTCAAAATTAGTTTAATCAAATGTTAAATATCCAAATTTGATTTAAATAAAGTTTCTAAAAAATAACCTAATACCAAAATCTAAATTTCAAATTATAATGATCGAAAAACGTGGAGTACTCGAATCACTATTAAATTTAGAAAATTAATTCTTCTAAATTAAATTCTAAATATATTTACAATTATTTTAATGATTTTCCTCACCAAACTTGCTATATAACTTCTTAATATTTCATAAGAAATGGGCACTAATCTTCTGATTGTCTATCTTGTACCTGAACTGGATAAATTCTAGCCAGAAAACATCTCCCTGGGTTGCTCCCGACCAAAACAAAGCTTGTTGTAGCTCTTTGAAATCTGTATTATGTGGATAGACAGTTCAACAGCATACCACAACACTCACTTTCACTTTTTTACTGGCTTTGTAGTAAAATACCACGTGAAATGGCATCAAACAATCTTGAATCTTGTATTTGAATAATGTTTGTGACTTATAGTCGATTTTGATCGTAGAGAATACTATATTGTTACTACGTATCAACTTATCAATTATTATTCTTCACAATTAATGGGAATTTCACCCTTAACGTGACTATTTATCGTAGATTATGAATTCAAGATTTTTTTACTACTTGATATAAACAACCCCGTTGTTGCCCTTCACAACACCACCAGTTAAAACATACAATGTTATATCACATGATATACATTAGATATCTTGATATAATTATTTAAATTAAATGTATCATTCATACGGTATGCTGCATTACAACAAGTTCGTTTGTGATTTCTACTGCACAAAGATGTGTAATCTTTTTTTAAATGTTATTGACGTGGAAAGCATTACGATTCTATTTCTCAGTTGCATCTGGCGCGCCATCTAATAGCCTTCTGAGCTAATTTTTACCTGTGGTCTCACATCCTGCCAAACAATCGTACAGACTCGGATCAAAGCAAACAGAATGATTCATATCATAACATACGGAGGAGCTACTCTTTCATAGCATGAGATGGCCAAAATATTTTTTTCCGTATAAACTATCCATCAAATCCCAATAACAAGAAAGTTGCACTAAGTAAAAAATATATTTTATTAGAATGCACGAAAGTTTGTGGCATTTTAAGAAAAATTTAAATATGTAGACCTTACTTTTAAAACATTTGCGTCGCGATAAACTGTGACACTTTTTTATGGCGTTTCATAATCATTCCATTTCTTTGTATATTCGCCACACTACAAAATGAGGAGAATTCGAACTTAAACGTTTTGGAAGACAAACCTACTTCCGTTTTCAACAATTAACTAATTAAATTAAAAATGATCTAAAACAACCTATTTTATTGGAAATATAGCAGGGTGCGAATAGCCTCCTCAGTAAACAGTTTGACATTGACAGGCGACTACTTGATTATATCTTGAAGAATACATAGCCGACTATTATTTCTATCCACTGAATGTGTTGTAAAGAGTCCTTAATAAGATAAAACCAAAGTTGTGTGCTTTAATAATGAAGTTTCCAAAAAGAAAATCTATTATACATGTTTTAAAAGGTAACTATTATCCCGAGACTCTTGTTCGGAACATTTTCGACAGACGAAGCAATAACACGCATGTACAGACTCTTACTATACTTTATATTCCAAGCATATGCCTGATAAAATTAAACCAACTGGAAATATGTTTAATGTTAGGACTATATTCAGAACTATGGATACCTTGCCGTCGATACTTACAAAACTGAAACCGTTTATAATTTTATATATATATTATTCCTTGTGAATGTGGAAAATACTATATCGGTGAAACATCAAGGCCTTTATAATAAGTTACGGTCCAAAAACACAAAATTTTTATTAAAAATAGCAAAACCTGATTGGAATAACAACCACAAAATACATTGACACAACACAAAGATTTTACCTAAAGAATCGATATCAACTAGACTGCGTATATTTTACTTAGCAAAGACGTATGAGCGTCCACACATTTAGTGGATTCAAATAATAGTATCCATTTTTAAAGATATACTCAATTAGTTTACTGTCAGTGTCGAGCTGTTTACTGGATTGGTCATTCGCACTCTATTGCATTTCCAGTACATTTGTCTTCCGAAACGTTCATTTTCATTTTGTAGTGTGGCGAAATACCCAAAGAAATAGCTTCTTCGCCTTATTATTATTATTATTATTATACGCCAATGGTCTGTTTTTACCAACAAAGTGGTTTTATTAGCCTTCTTTACCTGTAAGCTGGGTAGGTGGCTAGTCTTGACCTTTGAAAGTGGGGAATAGTTCTCTTATTAGGGGTTAACGACTACCACAGGTGTTAGCATGGTATCCGGAGAGCGTGCGAGTTATTTCGGTGTAGTCGCCGGGAATCGAACCCGTTCTGGTAGCCTGCACCTCAAGCATGTTCTTTGCTTTGCTATTCGCTCTCGAACATGATCCATCCCCACATCTGGCAACTGGCGGGCGGCTCACCCAGTCGCTTTAAAAATTGGGTACCGAAACCACACTTGTGGAAGTAGAGAAAGTAAGCAAGTCGTCGAAGGCTTGATGCTGGTTGACGTGTGCCAAATTGACTGGGTTTCGGAAAGAGATATTTCGGCGACCCTGACTCGTCTTGTCGCAGGCCATTTTCCTACATGGAATAAAGTGCCCAAACTTTACTATTATTAATATTTTTAAAGTTGTTATTATTTGGTCTAGGAGTGAACATTCTAGTAAAATCAATTCAAAAGTAGTTGTATCTAGAAAACAAAATTATATATGTTAGTGTTATCGATTTTCGAGTTTTGTTTTTTATTTTTTTTAAATCTAGTATAGAGCATGTAAAAAATAGTGTTACAAAGTTATAGGCGTGATAGTACTCAATAAAATAAACAAAAAAGTATCTATGAACATGAGTCCGAATTTTCGCATAAGGAAGCTACGGTATTTAATAAAGTAATATAGAAATTTTGGTATGTGTATACAGGGTGAGGCAACACTTACGGTATTTGCATATATTTTTCATGCCATACGCTACAGCAAAAATAGTCTCTCACAAAACTTTGAACATCCACTGCTCTAGAGTTCTGTGCAGTTAATTGTTTTTTACGGCACGCTGTTTTATCCCCAAGGATTTTTTAAATAAGACGGGTATTTTTTCGTAATTCTGAAACCCTTTTTAATTCTCACTGCGAATTTATAAAAAAAACATAGTTATGAATAAGACATTTTCCAACTAAAATGTAAAACAGTCAATGGAAAATCAGGAATTCTTTTCTAATTATTTGTGCAGAAATGAACCAAGTAGGCGTTGACTGTTTCAATACATGAAACTTTGAAAGCCGGCTATAATTATATACTTATAAGCAACGTAAATGATTTATAAGTTATGGTTATAATAAATAATAATAATAATTTTGAAGATAAAAGACTCATAGAAAGCGTCATTCTTTGTTTTGCACATTGAAACTAAGGTAATATTGATTAATTCTGCATCAAAAAAGCTCAGTCGTACTTGTAGTATTAGTAATTGGTAATAATATGCAATTCAAGGGAAAATAAGAGACACTTTTTCTATAAATTTTGAACTCGCAAAATAGAAAAAAACTAATGGGAAAAATAAAAAAGTGCCTACAACGTTTCTTGATCTTCAACAATGTTTTGAAAAAATAGACAAGAAACTACTATAAACATAAAAAGATATAGAATTAAAAGTATTGAAAATAAATTGTTTCTAGACTACCTACATATGAGTTGTAGAAATAGCTAAAAATAGGTTGTTTTAAGGTAGAATCAGTGGAAAACTTACTGCAACTACCTAGTACTACTACATAAAATATAAATTATTAAATTTCTAGTTGAGTGGAAATAGATTCTAGAGACAACATTTATGTGTTTCATTTCAAAGTACTTTCTGGTTGTTATTCCGGTATTTTTTTGTAAATTTGTTTTTTCAATCTGAAACGCTTTAGAAACCATATATTTAATCTCAAAATTAGTTCATGCGCTAGTACATATTGTTATAAATTTAAAAATAGAACATACATTTTAAGAAAGTAAATGATTTAAAAGATATTATGATTTGAACACTAACTTATTATGTATCGCTATATAATTAGAAATAGCAGACATGATTTGTAAATTATAACAGATATCAGATAATCCTATAATAGCTATTTATATATCTAGGAAGCAAAGGTATTCATTTCCTCCCGAATGTGAATTTAATGCCCGACGCGTTAGCGTATATATGATTTTTTATTCGAACGCATGTTCTATTGCGCGAAATTTCAAAAAATTTGCTTTAGGAAATCATTATAGTGACTCTAGATTTCTGTAGTGACATTTTGTCTAATTTCCAAATCAGCATAACGTTGTAAAGCTTTGGTGTGATATCCATGGTGACATAAACACAAATGCAGGAACAAACAAATATTGGCTCCCGCCGGAAGCAAATAAAAATTAGCTCCCGCTGCGGTGGTTGGAAATTGACAGTTTTGTTTTCTAAAACTAAGGCGCAAACGCCGACTTTCTATACAGTGAGTAGAAAAATTACTATTTACTTTATTCGTGGTATTTCTGAAATACACGTACAACGGAGGACCACAAGTTCCTTGGCCCAAAATATGATGATTTAACTCAACTTACCTATATACAAAGTTACTTAGTTTAGCCGCTAGAGGGCTTTAAAACTGATTAGCTTTTTTAATTTTTTTCAAATAAGTCGAAAAATCTTTGATAAATTTTATTCATGCGTTTGTACCAGTAAACTACAGCTTTTTGTTGAATAAACCTTAAGTTCGAAAACATCAGGGCGTTGAAAAATTTGCCACAATAAATTATCCATCCATAGTTTTTTTCTGGATAGTTACTTTAATTTAGAAGCTATTTTCTCTCTTACAAAATTTTTGTTAGGTAAACGGTTTAGCCACAAAAATATTTTCTAAGCCTGACCAGTATTTGTAACTTAACACTAGGCTTGTAGGGATTTAGGAAATAATTGTTTTGTGGCTACACCGTTCACCCAAATAAAATTTTGTAAGAGTGGAAATAACTTCTATATTAAAGTAAATATTCAGAAAAAAAATGGTAGTGTTTATACAGGGGGTAAAAATTTTTCAAAAGTAAAATATTTTTAAAGCCTTCTAGCGGCTAAACTAAGCAACTTTGTATATAGGTAAGTTGAGTCAAATTATCATATTTTGGGCCAAGGTTTTCCGTTGTACGTGTATCTCAAAAACACCCTGTATTGGTCTGTCTGATACAAATTAATATTGTATAGTTATATATAAAAATAATCTGAATTATCATATTTATAGTAAAAATATGTTTGAATTCTTTTAATATGTCAAGTAGATTTCTATTCGCCAACTTATTTTAGTATTATTACTCAATAGAAACTTCAAACAAAAATGGCCCCCTTTTACTAAGAAGGAATATTGGTACAATCATTTTTGGTTAAAATGAACCCCACAAAAGGATGTGCCCAATGTCGACACCGAAATCAAATTAAAAACTTATCAATTTGCGAACCAAGTCGGAGGGGGGTCGTGGGGGTAAATATATGCAATAACATTGCTTAAACGTGGCACGTAACGCAAGATTAGGGCGCCAGGTTATATGATTTATGGTGGCACACTTCGCAGAACCATTCGGGTTAACCGAGGTGCGACGTAAGATACGTTGAAAAGGGATAAAAGCATACAAAAACAGCTACTACCGATTTAAATGACGTGTCTTAATACAATGAAAAATATTTCGACCGGTTCCTGTATGAGGGTACAGGTAAATATAAAACGAAAACGTATATAAATTAACCACGCAATATTAGCAGTACTACAGATGTACTACAGCTACTCAAAGTTTGAATAAACGGTTCAGCCTCATATAGTTATTACATTACTAACACCAGGTTTTGTTGTATTCAAAACCAATCCAAAATTCAGATAAATAATTTAGGCTTCTTTTATGGCTTATAATATTATATAAATATTTATAATAGAGTTTTTAAACGACAAGCGTATGGGATTTCATTGCAAGCTCATAAGGATTTGACTAATTAAGAGTTCTCGACACCAATTTAGGCGAAGTATAAAGCCTTAGATGAGTACCAACTAGTATTCAAACGCTATTAAGTAGAATGGACCGCGAATTTCGTTGCACAACAAGGCCTCATCGAGTACATCTAATAATAAGAAATGGTATCGTCTGTTGCATTAAAAAACAGCATTTTGCTTCAACCATCAAATAAATACGGGTGTCAGTGACGGAAATTGAGCATATAACACTAAATTAACACATATTGTTTTAAAGCGAAATACGATTTAGTAACTAATAGTAATTTATTATACAAGACGATAAAGTTAAATTTTATCCACGAGTGAATCGTTTAACGTCGAGACGAAGTCGAGACTTTAGTGATTCAAGAGTGGATAGAAATATCTTTATCGTGGTGTATAATACAATATTTTTTCTATAGCAAGAACTTTTAACAATTTCAAAAGAAAATAAGGACAGTCAATCACATTTCAAAATGTCAGTAGCTAGATTGTGTTGCTACGATAATACGAAGCTGTCATATTTAATATAAACAAAAGTTAGAAAATTAAATTACTTTATCTGTCCTTGATGTTAAAGTGCTACTTTATCTATACCCTTGCTGTTAAAGTAAAACTTGACCTTTTGTTTTGAGTTGATAAAAGCACACTTTAATATGTGCTATAGAAAAAATTATATTAAAATGAACATATCAGCCCAGATACTGCAGGGTACTTCAAAGCTCTGACTTGTATTTAAATAAATACGTCATGGAATTGTAACAATGCCACTGAAAACGTTAAAAATCGTAATATGTCACATTTGTAAAGTTCTGGGGGATACAAAATTATGAAAAATCTTTGTTCTTGGGCATAAACTGATAACAATAATAAATATTTCGAACGACAAAATATTGTGCTGCTTCTGAGATTCCTATGCTGAATGCGCTGGTTTGAACACATTGTATATTAGAATCACTCAAAACAAGACAAGACATCATTCAACAGCCACTAAATACAATTACAATTACTAAAGTAGCCAACTTGTTTAAGGTAGAGTACCTATATAATAAGTTTATACTATAATAAGTGTATATAGGTACTCTAGTTTAAGGTCGACAAAAGCGCCTCTGATGGAGAAAATTAGAATTTTTATAAATAGTAATAACCACGTCGATCTAATGGCGTGTCAGCCCTCAATTTACTCGTTAAACATCAAGTTTTAACTTCCGGTCACGCCAACCCAATATCAATAAGTAAACAGTGTTATGATTACATGTCTGCATGCATCCTCGCTCGTAATCGGGATTTGATTTAAAATAGCTATAACTGTAAAACTTTTCCAATTTCATCAGGCGCCGCTGTAGTAATAGCCCATCAATTTTTGATTGCTTTCTATCTCTCGGCGCAGTCATTACACGATGTTTGTTATTTTCCTTATTGTTTGCAGTTATTATGTTATCGTCCTGTGTCATGCACGGCAACTGAAAAACTAGTTTGCAAAAATCAATTATTAACGTTCAACATGAGACAAGCAGCCATACGTACACTTCTGGATGATTATAACCCAGGGAAACGAGAAGAAAATATTTTTTTGACACCCGAACACCCGAAAGTGACATTTTTGTTGCTTATTAGAGAATTTTATGTTAGCGAAAATAGATGTATGGTTTTCTTGGTTGTCAATGGCAGCGGGAGCAGTAAACTACATCCGCAGGAGGGAATGATGTACTGACTCCTGTCCTCCCTAGTAATACAAATAGCTATAATTACTTTCTAGTACAGACTTCAATATTTTCAGTAACCTTGAAGTTACTATCACTAACATAATTTGGCTTAATAAATGGATATCGATCATGGCTTTCCTACAGAAGAACGAATAGAAAAAGCATTGTAAACTCTTTTGGGACTGAATTGAACTTTTTCTGTCTTTCATTCAATGGATAATGAAATTTGGGGTGAGAATTGAAATTTTAGAAATAACTTCATAACTTCAATGCATTACGATGGATGAGACGGCAGCTATTTTATTATAATTAAATTGATTTTAATGTTGATTACAAATAGCTGCTTATCTTTTGATTTGCGCGGATCTTGACATTTTGTGTTTTATTTATTTATATTTCATTAATGACTATCTCAATTGGGTTGGGTTGTACAATAACTTCTAATATATCGTCTATAAATATACAATTTGGTGGTTTTATTAATTGCAATCGCTTTAAATACTGCTTATTTATCTACTGGAATCAGTATAATGCAGCATTTTTGAACTAATTGGAAGAAACTGTAAAATATGGTGATCCCACCTGACATATTTACAAAACAAGTTGGCTTTATTTTAACAATTACGTCGGTGATTAAGTATTAATGCGTAGCCTAGGTGATAACAAAACGTAAGTAAATAGCCGCCACTTTAACAAAACACTCAACAGACGCTTCGACCGGAAATGCACAAAAAATACGCCACCTTGAATATTCACTACTTCAATTTTAGGATAAATTTGTCTTGACCTTCAATTGACTTCTGCGGTGCAAAAATAGGGCTTAAATCGAGCCCGCAGCAAGTTCTGCAACGAATGGGGGCCCTTTTTCTCCAATGGCTTGCTGTAATAAGCCCACAACTCAGGTCCCTTACCCACACCTAAAGCTCCGCTGCTTTCCACGAAGTTCGCTGTATACCTCCAGCTTCCAGGGCTCCAACTAATTTGCTAGGATTTCCAAAACAGCCACCGAAATACCAGCTACCACTATTTAAACACTTTTTACCCCCTGCAGAGGTGCCGGGAATCATAGCCAAATTTTCTGCAGCCTATCGATGGACACTG
The DNA here is from genome assembly GCA_940337035.1 of Agriotes lineatus. Classification (NCBI taxonomy): domain Eukaryota; kingdom Metazoa; phylum Arthropoda; class Insecta; order Coleoptera; family Elateridae; genus Agriotes; species Agriotes lineatus. The sequence continues at coordinate 82,723,805 of OW679198.1, forward strand.
AACTAATTTGAAACACACTTTAATTCGGGAAATGGGTATTTATTCACGTTTAAATTATTCTTATGTGGGGAAGCCAAAATAACACGTCTTTGTTTACATTCATCTTACATTCTTATTCTCATGTCAAAGCCTGCTCTGATTAATTTTCTTATTCAAAAGAAGGCTAATATTATTTTTAATACCGTTTTAAAAATTACTATTTGAATGCTAATATGCTAATTAGCACATTTATGAAACATTATTGAAAATAATATTCGAAATGTTAGAAATGCTATTAATTGCTTTTATAGTTGTTAAGGCTTAAATTATGTTCACTGCAGTATATTCGTTCCTATCAAAATTTTCTAGAAGAAAGGTCTTTTAAAGTTTTTTCAGGCAACCATTTTTGCGTAATTAGGTTTTGGAAGTACACCTACTGCAAAGTATACAGTTTACCTATTACTATTTCTAAATTGGGGACTGAACTATAAAAAATAAATGTCAAATAACAGGTTGCACGCCTGTTGGTAATAGTAGATTGTTCTAGAAGTTAAGCAAAGTGAGAGTTTTTCAGCGAGTGTAAACGTTTAATTTACGATCGAGCGCAGGGGAACGAATTGCTTAATTTTACACTTTTTTAACATGCTGAACATGCTATTTTGTCTAATACTATTAGAAAATCTAACCAAAATAAAGTTTTGACGTTAAATATATCTGACGTCTACATTATTATAATTTACAGGTATCTTGAAATTGTGAATGTCCGTTACTATAATAATAAATAATAAATAAAGGTATCTTACCGCACTAGCGAGGAAAACCCACTTTTTTCACTAGTGAAGAAAAAATATACTTTTCACAACTAAAATGACACTTAAAAAGTTTACATTTTTTAATGGTGCTGGAAAAGGATTTTTTCCCTCAAGCCAGAAAAAGGAAAAGTCGAACGAAGGATGTGGTCTTTTCGTAGTTTCGATGAGCATGGAAGATGCAGAGATCATAATTGGTTTTTACGCGTAAAACACAACGTCTGCTCTTTTTAATAAAGGCAAAACAGCAGCTGTAAATAGTCACACTTTTTCCTCTGATAGATCAGCTTTATGATGCAAATAGAGGGACCCTCCTTGGAAGACCGTCCAAGGACATTGCCCTGCACCTCTAATTTCATTTATCTCCCAATATTCATTCGCTTGTTTTATTCTAAATAGCCTACTGTTAATGTATGATTTCGGCAGTTCTACATACTGTTTTGGAGGCAATTTATCTAATTTGTTCACAAGACCTTCGTGTCAAACCATTTGGCTTGTGCCATATCTAAAACGATAGTTGAGCACTTTATTTTCTAGCACTTTTGCTATTACATTAATAATTCGGTATACTTGTGCTATGTTTGTTTCTAAATCCAAAGTGATGATTTGGAATTAGTTTTTTTTTTCTTTCGGCGATAGGTTTTATACTTTTAGTAATATTTTTGTAAATAATTTAGATGTAATTCGTAACAATAATATAGATCCGTGTAAATCGACGTCACTATTAGGTAGCTTTTTCAGGATAATTTCTTCATCTACCTACCTTTCATAATTATACCTATCACCTGTTTTAGTCTGAACGATACAATTAAAAACGCCAGCATTACAATATTTTTACTAGGCATCTGCTTTCAAATTTCCCCTATAATTAGATCAAAACCTGGCGTTTTTAGGGTTGAGATTGGTTTTCATTTCGTCTACAACCGCCCTTGGCATGACTGGTAATATTTCTCTGATCTCTAATTTTCTTTGAATTATTATTTGAAATAGTTTTATTAGTGATTACACTGATGTTGATGCTGCAACCTGTATAGCTAGTAAACCGTTCAGCGTCGGTTTCCAGTTGCTCAGTAGTTCTTTATGTTGATTACGCTGTCTAATTCTATTTTGAAGATCTCCCAGTAAGATGGTTTATTGATAAGAGTACGTCTATTTTCGTTTTTAATTATTCCCTCACTGAGTGTTACTATCACTGGTGAATGACCCGAGCTTACATAACAGTTTTCTTCAACACTTAAAAGTTTTTTCTGGAAATAACGAAATCTAGTAAGTAAGAATGATAGTTGGAATGTAATTCTTCGATTGCTGTAATCAGTCTTGATCCCCAGTCTTTGCCTTATAAACTTTATGTACAATGAATCTGTCGCCAGTGTATTGTAGAAATGTTGTGTATTTTTTTTTCTTGAGAGAATGTTTATGGGGGCAGTAAAGTGCACCAGTTTTAAGTTTTGTTGTGTCGAGCTGATGGTGTAATTCTTCCTGTTGAATATGTTGTTCCTCATAGTGGTAAATACTTTCCTCCAGTATGACTGCACTATTGCCTTTAGCTTGGTTTAAGGAATGGATCGCATGGTACACCTTATACCCTGTTCATCATCATCATCATCCAGCCTATATATTTGTCCACTGCTGGACCTAGGCCTCTCGTATTGTACTCTAATTATCGCGATCTGTGGCCGCCTGCATCCAGTTTCCCCGAATGCGCCTTATATCGTCAGTCCATCGTGAAATAGGGCGACCTCTGCTTCGGTAGGCGTTTGCTCTTGGTCGCCATTCCAATAGTTTTTTGGTCCATCTATGGTCTGTTAGTCTCGCAACGTGGCCCGCCCAGTTCCACTTAAGTTTGGTAATTGTTTTGATGGCATCTTCTACTCCTGTTCTGCGTCGTATTTCAGTATTCGGTACCCTATCTCTTAAAGATATACCCAGCATTGAACGCTCCATGCGTCTTTGGGAGACCTGTATCTTGGAAACGGTCTTCTTTGTCAATGTAAGTGTTTCTGCTCCATATGTCAAGACCGGAAGGATGCACATGTTAAAAACCTTCCTTTTCAGACATACAGGAATATTTGACCTAAATATGTAGCCCAATTTACCAAAAGCTGCCCATGTTAGTCCTATTCTTCTGGTTATTTCGTGGGTTTGGTTATCTCTACTAATCTTAACCTCGTGACCTAGGTATCTATAGGATGACACCTGTTCTAATAGGACACCTTCTGCCGATATACCTGAGCTGGGTACTAGGTTTGTCATAAATTGGGATTTTGAAAGATTGATGTTTAGTCCGACTTGTCTAGTAGCTTTATTTAAGTCATCTAGCATTTTTTGTGCATCATCAAGACGATCAGCTATGAGTATGATATCATCCGCGAATCGTAGGTGGTTAAGGTATTCTCCATCTATGTTAACTCCTAAGTGATCCCAATTGTGTTTTTTGAAAGCAAACTCTAGCAGCGTAGTGAAGAGTTTTGGTGATATATTATCGCCTTGGCGAACTCCTCGTTTCATAGGAAATTTGTCTGTATCTTGGTGGAGCCTGACACATGATGTTGCATTATCGTATATATGCTTTATGAGCGAAATGTAACGATGATCAATTCTACACTCTGATAATGCCTGCAGCATGGCCTTCTGGCTGATGGAATCAAAAACCTTTTGAAAATCAATGAAAATTAGGATAAGCGGCTTATTGTACTCTATGGATCTCTAAATAAGAACCTTTACGTCCAGCAAATGGTCGTTTGTTCCGTAGCCTCTTCTGAAACCCGCTTGTTTCCTTGGCTGATAGAAATCAAACTTTGATGTCAGTCGTTGTGTAATGATCCTCATGAGTAACTTGTAGATATGCGATAAGAGGCTTATAGGCCGATAGTTGGCAAGATTGGCAATATCTCCTTTCTTATGAACAAGAATAATAATTGCATTGTTCCATTGGGTAGGTGTGGTGCTTTTAGTAATGCAAGCGTTAAATAGCTTTTGAAGAGAACATAGCATAAGTTTTTCACTGAATTTGATAGCCTCAATTACTACTTGGTCTTCGCCAGGCGCCCTGTTGTTCTTCATGCAGGTAAGGGCGCTTTCTATCTCGTTTATAGTTACATCAGGGATATTTTCAGATCCTTGATTCTGGATGCGGGCTAGATGTACCCTTTTACTACAGATACAATTGATCCGTGAGTGTGCCTCTGAAATGAGACATACGCACTACTTTTTGTGCAACTGAAAATCCTTCTAATTTTTGGTTTCTATTAAAAACCCAGTGGCATTTCAGGTACTGTCCTCAGATCCTGTTGATCCATTAGTTGTTGCTAAGAGGCACTGTTCCTGTATTTATAGCTTCTAGTCTCTCAAATGTAATTAGTTTATTTTGTAGCATTTGCATCAGTTTGCTGTCGAGTCTAATTATCTTGTTCTGCTCAGTTTTTGGTATCTTGAGCTGGAAGATTACATGAGGAATCATTTGTCGTGTTTTTATCAATTGTGTGGCCTCTTGTGCATGTTTTCCTTTTTTACTTTTGGATACTCTACTTCTTCCTTTTTTGTGGTTACGTTGTTAGAGAGCTTCCATTGTAGTTCGCAGGACGTGCTTCCGTACGTTTAGAATATTTTCGTTGAATATGTCTTGATTTTCTACATTCCACGATTAAGTATTACTAGCACATGTAGTTGCAGTGCGGCAGAATTCTTGGGTGTGCCCGAATCTTTGACATTCTTTGCACTGAGGGATTCGTTTGTTATTTCTGAGTACTTCAATCTTGATTTTTAAGTACCTAACAAATATAATGTACCTCAAATATTTTTTATGTTCTTCTCTTTATTATTTACCACAGTCTTTTTGATTGTATATGTTACATCCAGAATCTTGAATCTCTGGGTTTCAATTCTACTTCTATGTTTTCAGTATTACATGTATAATGTAGGTTTCGGCCCATTATACATATAAGACTGGTTTACTTATAGTACGTGTGCCATCCCAGCTTTGATTTGTCTATCATTTTTATTATTGCTCTGTAATTATTCTCTTTTCCTTAATTAATTAATCCTTAATTTTTAATTGTTTCTTATTACCCAAGTTGTTGATGTATTTAATGTTTTTTGACTGTGGATAGTTGTAATACATCGTAATTTTCTACGTTGCTTACTACCGTACCACAGGTGGTGGCTTGTGTTTCTTATTTAAGTTTGTTCTGGCACTAGATCAAAGACTATGTTTCTTGTTTTTGGGCCAGCTGTACCGTATCGCTTTTTGGGTACCAGCCATTGTGTACTTGACTATTAATTCTTCACCTTGTTTAGTCATAACTTCGTTGGTAACATTTCAATCAAAGCAAATACCAGTCAATCGCTTTTCTATGATCTGGGAGCCATTTTTCTGATTTTTAACAAGAGAAAGTTAATACTAATACCTCTGAAACAACAAAAATGCATTAAGAAATTAAATCAGATTCGGAAATTTCTTTAAAAAGGTTGTTAATACGTAAAGTTAGAATTCTTTTTTGTTACTGTTAAGTATGTAATCGATAAAATGTACCAAAAACCTTTTTGGTAAATTGTAGGGTATTTAATCCAAGGTGAAGTTTATTAAAGTTCTGGTTGTTATAGTAGTACCTGTATTAAAAATTCTGCTTTTTGACTTCATTATATTTAGGAGAACTAAAAACAATGTCACAACTTAGGACAATCAAATTAGGGCTAGGTACACAATTTTTTGAATTTTTTTTAGTGAAACTAGAGTGATTTGATATTTTCGTACAACTTTAGCGTAATTATGTATTTATTTGTGTTTGGAGTTAACTTGTATTTATCCTTTCTTTGTATTGGGGTTAATATAAAACGAAAGGAATATTTTTAAATATGTTTAGATGTATACCAGGGCATTGAGATTATTTCTAAGTATTTTAAATTAATGTAAGCAATTAGTTGTTAAGTAAAAAGAGATTTAAAAATATCAGGAAAAGAATATGTGTATACCATGTACATTAATAATACGTTACTAATTAAACTTTTCTGTTATTTCTCATATCGAAGATTGTCTTTAATAAATCAATTACTTTTAGAATTATGAAGTTTGATCTAAAATCAATATTTACTTTCCAATTTCTGTGCATATAAATGTGTTCTGTATTTCTCCAATTCTAGGAGATTTCTGCGAAATTGTAGTAGCAGAGGGCAGCACACGATGTTTTTATAGCTGAAAAACTCTCACTTATTCCCTGCTTTGCCTTGGAAACATATGTAGCTTTGATATAAAAATAACCGGATATCGCCCCGTTTGCCGTATGTTAGTGTAACACGAGATTGAAGACGGTTCACCTATAAAATTGGCTGTCATGTAAACGACTCAGCTACATAAATATGAAATGCAATACTTTATGGTTTATTAATTTTTAATAGCGCTTTTTATGCCCACATTTATTTTATTTTAATGTTGATAAATATATTTATTGTTACCGTTTCTAATAAATTCTAAGTGATGTTTATGAAATTTTTTTTTATCAAAAGTTATCATTGTAAATTTAGAAAAAAAAACAGTATTGCAAAATTTTAGATTTTTTAATTATTATGGTTTTTACGTAGTCTACATGTCGCAATACAATAAATACAGTTTTTTTAATATGAGCTACCAGCACAAGACGTATTTTATAAATTGCTAATTTCTTATTAGCTTTATAGAGCTTTAAAAAATTAACAATACTGGTCCGTCAGTTATACGTAACATTACTGTCCCTTATGTAAATGTCTACCTTAGAAAACAAGTTTCTCCATCCGATATCTATATAACCCTTAGGTTTTTTACTTATCTTGAAACAATCAGGACCAAACTTTCTGTTGACAATTTATATATTAAAATCAGGATAATGATCTTTTGAAAGTTTTTGCGTACCGTCGTTTATCTCAGTTTAAAGTTCTGAAAATGTATACATGATTGTCAAATTTATGTAAAACAGCGTCCCATCCAGCAAGTTCAAAATAAACCGCTTCCATAGAACTCGCGTTCACGAGTCGAGCAAGTTATTATTTCGAAGATTGGAAAACTTCGACAGTTGAAAATTTCCTGCATGAATTCAAACTCAGATTCAGAATACATAAAACATTTTCTGAGCTTACAGACGGCATCGGGAGCCGGAATGTTTTATTTTATTATTAGGGGCTGCAGAGGGACCGATGTGCAGCTAGTCACACATACACAAACAGAAACCTACACCAACGCAAACAAATCAGCTTTGCAAACATGTTAATACTCCGCAGCGAGTATGATTCATGAGCTGGTATGTTACATTATTAAACTAGAATTTCACGCTGCTTGGTGTGGAGGATGATATGCATATATCCCCACGCAGCTCCTCCTAGAGTTGCAAGTCCCCGAGGAGTTTCCCCTTCGTGTTAGCAGTGCATAGCTTCATAGCACCGGCACCGAGATTTGCAATAGTTTTCTAGGCCACGGCCAGTGGATTACCGCCAGCTTCAGTAGCTTTTTGCTGTTCGCTAGCTTTTTGATGAGAAAGGTTAGTAAGGTTACAGATGTAAAGGGATTACTAAACCCTATCTTAGTGTTGTGGTTATACTAATATGGGAGACGTTTATGCATATGCTGACACTGCTAAATATTACATTTTAAATTAATGTTGTAAGTTCCAGGTAAAAAGTACACGAACTGAAAGTCTCTTATTTTGTAAAAATTTTAACATCAATCATCACATAACTATCTCGTAATGCAATGCTGGTGTAATAAAAGTCAGATGTAGAGATGACATCTACTTTCTGAGTATTGTTTGATAATAGTTAAGGGCGTAAGAAAGCGTAAACGCTAATTACGTACGAAGTGCACACAATATATTATGTACAACCGGAATATCCACAATTTTATTGTATTTATAATTTTTATCAATTTTGACAACCTACGATGTCATTGCTTGTCGCTTAGCGGTCCGTAAAGTACTTTATGGCCGTTGGGCTATAAAGTGACATATTACGCCCTCAAAGATAGAGGTATAAAGTGGCCAATTCCGACCGATCGTAAATCAAGACATTTGTGTAACAATTTTATATTGGAAAGTGGGTTAAAAGGAAGTAAACATTGATTGCTAGCCTTTGATAAGCGACATAACGTTCCTCAACATATTGAAATCGGGTATTTGAAGCAATTTATTTGTATTTAATATCTCTAAAAAATATATTCTGCTAATTGTTCTATACCGTTGCTTATACACATATGAAAGAGGTGTCCGTTTTGGTGTTCGCTGTTAAAAAAGATATTGTGGTGTGTCAAGCTCTCTATTTACTTAGTTTTATATAGAAAAAACAGGAAAATTTGGCAACATTAACAAATTGGCAGATGGCCATACCTGAAAAAAATAATGCATACAGTTAATACATTATCGAAAGTTCTCTACTCGTACTGTATTTACTTGCTTTTCATCTGTACACATAATGGTACTGATACGGATTCAAAGTATCAGTGATTTCTCGTAGTAAATGTTAATAAATCATAGGAAATCGCTGGTTTCCAGCCTCCGAGACCAAGTAATTTGGCTGGGAAAGAATATCCTTGTAGATGTAGAATGAGCTCAATCGTCAATATTAATGCTGATTTATTCATTAAATCGTATTCCTTATATACCTACATTTTTACACATTTAGTGCAAAGACCTAGGCACAAACACCTGCTAACCTAGTAATATTTGATAACTAAATAACTAAAGGTAAACACAAATGAATATTTAGGAAAAACGTTGCAGTTCGTTCACTCGTTTTGTAAGTGGATTTTGATGAATAGTGTTGTGTAACTATATCGATGATCTAGACATCTAGAGCATCTCTCTGGCCAAAAATGCTGACTCGTTATTGCAGCACATTCTTGAGCTTACTGACCGAACGAATTGCTTCAGATTGCGAAATTTAACTAATGTTTAACAAGGTTGAACACTCAGAGGGTGTTCTATCGACTCTGATTTGAGTTAAAAGTATTAAGAAATAAACACCAATTAGTAATATAAGTTTGGAAAAAGAAAAATAAAGAACAGTACCACAAGTACATTTAGAATCTGATGCGATGCTTACGAAAAGGACAAAACACGTTTGTCGCAGATTTGTGATGCTGCTGTTTTCATAATACTTGTCTAAAAAGTAGTTAGGAGTATCTAATAGGTATTATGATGAACTATGTACCATTTAAACGTACAAATAAATCAATAAGAGGGGATTTTTATGTATTATAAATGCTTAAGAAGAATTTATACAGTGATACTGAATTATTGTTTATTATTATATATAAAATATATGCAACATTTTACAATAAATACAAGTTCCTAGCAAAGACTACACTTTGTGTTCTTGGGTCTATGTGAATGAGAAAACTTTGTGTTAGTGTCGTAATTTTTTAATTTATATTTTATATAAGGATTCGCTTTTCTTACCTAAGAACCTATGTACTGTGCTGTTTCGAGATAGTATTAAATTTTGTTTCCAAAGGAATACAAATTTATAGATGTCGATAATTACAAACTGTTATTGAAAGCCTGCGCTATTGAGAACATTAATGTTCTATGTCAGGAAGACACAGACACATTCCGTTCGATCTCTTGCAACCTCCCTCCATCTCTTGCACTCTTGACATCCATATAATTTTAAATAGATCTCTTCTGCTTATGTTTGTTAATGTCTTACCCAATGTTGTTGGTATTCTATACTCGAGTGTAATTTCCGAGATACATTTAGCACTGCCATATAGCTCAGCCGGTTTCATTGTATAACTCTCTTCTTGGTTAGTCCATCTAGTTCATCTTCTCCTTCTTTATTTTTCCTTCGCATATTCGCAATTTATTCTGATTTTACTGGTTTATCCTTCAGGTTTCATTCGAATACAGCATTATCGGTATTATAACTGTTTTAGAAATCGCAATTTAGCTGTTTCAAATACACTTTCCAATTCTATCACTTTATGCAATCCATAGACACTTTTTCGCGCTTCTTAAAACTATTGTACTTGGGTAGAAAAATACTTTTTTTCGAAATTATCCTGTTTATCTTTACGTTCATTTAGAATTTCATCGTCATATGCTAACGAACGAACTTTAGCAGTTTGAATACATTACACGCTATTCGTAACATATACAATTGCAACAGGAGTACCTCAGGGTAGCAGCCTGGGACCGCAGCTATTTAATTTGATTGTGCACGATATATCCATACCTATATATGTCACTATTTCAATGTATGCGGCAATTATAACACAACATTCATGCTTACGAACTGTCAGTGCACAACTTCAGCAACACATAACTAACGTTTGCGAGTAGTATGATAAATAGAGAATCGAGATCAGCACCAACAAGTGTGAAGCCAAAATCTTCAGATTTCGTCGTACTTATAATACAATTGACATAGCAATTAATCGGAAGATAATTCCATGTAATTCGAACAACTCAGCAGTCTAACATATTAAATATTAAAATATTACGTATAGGAACAGGGGCCCATGATACATACGAACCCAGTAATCCATACAGAACTGGCTATCCTAACAATTGCAATAATCATTGAAACAATTTAACCAAGTGCTGCATTGTAGCTTCTTACAACATAAAGAGATAACACATTCAGATAAGAATATTTCAGAGAATACCACAAGATATATACCTAACAACAAGCATTGATAGTGACACTGAGTAAGCCCAGGGTACTATTACACTTTCAACAATAAAGCCACACAAGTGAGGAGGAAGACTTGCCTAAGACTTTAAGGTTATAAATCAGTATCTATACGTACTAGGGATGTCGGCGGGTACCCGGGTACCCGGGTCGACCCGGGTAATAGTCAACCCGGGTATATTTTCAGGACCCGGGTACCCGAGTAGTAAATTATGTAATTTCTAGAAAGTCGGTCTGTTTTAGAGAAGATAATAAAAACTTAAAAACTATGGAAATACGCTCTAGACAAACATAACCATTCAGTAATAACGAGAATCACCCCATCCCATACCACATAGTGTTTTTTGTTTGATATAATACATTCCTTTCACAAAAATATTCAATCCGTCAATTGTACAATTAAATCACGTCACTATGGGATGAAGTAACATAAACACCCTCTGTGTGACTTTGATGCTGTTACGAATTTCGAATAAAGTTACGTCCTTGAATTTAATAGCACTTGGAAGTGTGAACATATTTACAAATAATAGATGACCTGCAGTTTGAATTGGGGAATAGGTACTATTTCAATTTAGTTCAGTTTAAAACTCGCGGCGTAAAGAAATAAATTGTAGCTACCTCAGATGTTCCGATGTACGCTAACATTTTTGTTATATATTTCGGGTACCCTAGGGTACCCGGGTACTGTTTTCGGGTACCCGGGTTTGATTTTAGACCGGGTACGACATCCCTAATACGTACCATGTAAAGCAGGTATTTCTGCTGAGCTAGTTCAATTAAATTTAAAAAAAAATCTTTGAAATAGTTACTCATCCTGAACTACTCCTTTGTGTCTGCCATATACACGCCCCTATAGAGTTTCAGCCGAAGCAGGACATTTGGGCGCCGCCGTCTGGGCGCCGCCGTTTGGGCCGCCGGCCGGTTTGGGCGCCCGGACTTTTGGGCGCCGAAATTTAGAAATATTAAAAATAGTCCACGATTCTTCTGTTATTTATCGTAAATATGATTCTTTGCAAGCAATTTCAAATGACATTGTTCACGGTGTAATAGATTTGATATAGATGTATCTATTTAAGTAAATTTATAATTACTCCACGAAATGTAACACAATCAACTTACGGCTTAAGTAAAAAGGAAAACTTCTGCATTTATAATCTTAAACCATTCCAGAAAATTAAAACAAATATCATCGTCATAGAAATTATTTATTATATAACAAGTAAAATCAGGTTACAGTTACTTGAGTAGTATACATACAGTCACATAATAAAAAGTAGAACTACAATATAATCTACCACAATAACAAGAAGACATTATGTGGAATTATTAAAAATAATTAAGCAACATTATTAGAAGTTTCAAACTATTTAAAAATGTATACTACTGGCGCCCAAACGTCCGGCGGTCAAAAGTATGACGGCCAAAGGGCGGCGCCCAAACGGCGGCGCCCAAATGTCGCGTAGCGAGTTTCAGCATCTTAATAAATATTTCTGCTTTAGTATTCATGTCGCTATCCCTTACTACCTTTTCCAGTACTACCTTGAGTAAAAGTGGATCACCTTGTCTCAGTTCTCTAGTTACTGTACAGCTTGTACATATATTCCCATTTATTTATTTGATATATCACGTGGGAAAACAATCAGATTATACATATATTATCATACTTATACATATAAATATGTTTTTAATGATATATTATTTATAGGAAACATCATAACTCTATAGTTACATATACAATTTAATTACGTAATTTCTGATCGCTATCCAATTCAGCCACTTTTTTGTGTTTTTATATACTAAAACTCCTTTTTGAGGTGTATCACAACTATCCCATTCTTTTTCTTCTTGCTATGAATATGAAACAAGTAAGGAGATAGTAGTCAGAAACAGTTAATATATCAGAAATATCGAATTTTTCGCTTTGCTATATTTGTACCTGGCTGAACTGCAAATAACATTATTGGGTTAGATAGAAAATTAAAAAAAGAATATTACACTATGACTATTACACGGGTGGTTTTGGTATTTTGAGAGTTTTGTGTATTTTCAAATTTTTATTTTGATAATTTTGCCAAACAAAAATATATTATTGTTAACACATTAAACCAAGTTTTGGTTTGAGTACTCGCCGTGGTTTTGAATCATAATCATTAACTGTTCCAAAATTTTAAAGAATTTTGTGATCACAAAGTACAAAGAAAACTAAAATGTTGAATTTTTGTGACAAGTGGTGGTAAACTTTTAATTAGAGGCGGCATTAGGAATGAACAATGATGTAGTATTACACATTAGTAGTACCGATAGATCAATTTTGTATAATACTATTGGAAAAATAGTATTTAATTGAAAACCTGATACACTGAAATATACAGTTTAAAACATTTAAAAACAAGAAATTAATTATATTTATTTACAGTGAGCAACTTTTAAGTACGAGCATAGCCAAACTACACCAAAATTGATATACTATACTGTAAACCAGGCGATTTTGGAAATATCAAAATAAAACACGGATGTATAACACCAAATGCTTAGTAAAGCTTGTGATTTTAACATTAATATTAATTTAGGGTGCAGCTTAAGAATTAGAAAGCTGAACTTATTCAAAATCTGGAACCTTGAAAGTATGATATGGGCAGTATAGATTTATTTTTGTATCTTAAAGTAAATTTCTATTTGCTTTTAATATAAAACCATGTCTGCTGTTCTGCATCGCATTCGCACTTGCAATCTTTTGGGGCACAGATTTTCCCTTGGGGTAGAAGACGCGTGCTCGAAAATATCATTTAACCTTCTGTCACTCCATCTGACCTGTCAGGCGCAAAATTGATATAATGCTTAAATCATGTCATTTACTTTATGCTCCACGACGGCGCTTATGTTTATGTATATTTAGGGTCATTATTTATGCATAATTGACCCGCGCGGATCTGATGGGGCTTTAAGTAATTTCATTTGTTATAGTGCGACGTGGAAAATTATTCTGGCGTCAGAAAACTTGATAAATTACGAACACGGTTGTCCCTTCGGAGAGCAGGCTATCTAATCGGAGTGATCCTTTCATATTGACTTTCGGAAGTTAAAAGTGAATGTTGATTTCTATCAGTTTAATCCTGTCAATCGTCTTTAATATTTAGTGCGTTTATGTGAAAATGCAAGCAATTTGTGAGTAATGCAAATAACAAAAATGCATGGATTAGAGTGTAGAGAGAATATATTTTGTTTGGCTGTATTATAGTATTTTAGTTCTTACGTTATTAGTCATGTATCATGTATGAGGAATTAGAAATATCAAGACAAAAATTATTTAATTCAGAACCTTTCAATACATTTGCAACTAAGAAAATTAATTTAACTTCTTCATAGATAATAACAAATCATATAAGCGTTTTCATGAATGGTAGTCGAGTTAAACGACCTGATAGATCACCTACACGAATGCATTTCTTTTTGCAATGAATTTTAAAAGCTGTACGTTAAAGATTTGCTGCACAATTAAGAATAATTAAAAGAAAGAATAAGAAATGCACTCAGTTAAAGTAACTTACCTGTAGTACCAAAGAATATCTTCAGAAAAGTTATTGGAAGAGCTAAAAGGGACACAGAATAAAATGTATGTGGATTAAAGGGTAGGTGTTAATTTTATTTAGTTCTAGCAATAGTTAAGTTTGTATATACTGACTTGATATAAGCTTTTATTATTAGCCCCATTTAATATACAGTTATTTTTGTAATGATTTATGTTTGACATTTTATAATAATTAGCCCCACAGTATTGTCAACTTTCTATTATAATGACAAATGCTTTTGTGCACGTAATTGTTTACAGTGCAATGATATTACGTTTAATAACTAGTTTAGCTTATTTTATTAGATATAATTGACACTTATATCAGATAGGGTCCTGCATAAATTAGAATTGTGTTATCTTATTTTCAAATTTGAAATTTGAAATTTTAGTATAGCGTGCCGATAATCAGCTTTATCTATTTTAAACTAGACGCACCTCCTTCAACATCACTTCAGCGAAAATTATTTACTGTATTTTAGCAGTAATTCACAGGTAATTGATAGATTTGCTTAGCTTCCTATGAATACTAACTAGCATTACTCTTCCAACAAGGTTGATCACGGTTCTTCTGGTTGACATGAATTTTCAGAGTTAGCTGCAGGTTGTTCCTGGTTATGCTGACACAGCTGGAAGTGGGTTTGATGGTTGTCCTTGTTGCAGTGGCCCTTTTTCAGGTTCAACACAGCCTACTAACCTCGTAGTCTATAGACCTCCTTTAAGTGGGCAAACTAGCAGCTTCAGGCGTCGAGGATGCCAGATTCTTCTGCTTAGTATCCTCAAAATTCTACCTTTTAAGCTATCTTATAGAAGCAACCGTGCTTAGAAACTGCATTTGTGTGACCACTGTGCGTTTGATTTTTCTCTTGTGCTTCACGAAGGTTATATTTTCCGAATTTATTTACCGTTTTTGAAGTTTATTTACAGAATTTTTCCGATTGCAGGAATATCCATAACCGTGATAAGCCATGTTTATTGCTTATGTTTAGAGGTATGACCAACAACCCGGTATATGCAATATACTTTGTTTTTAAGACTTAAATATTTGAATTATTTAATTCACATTAAATAACAATCAATATGTACTGAGCTAGTTATCATAAATTTCTAATTCATAAATTGTGTAAGTCATAATTTAATATCATTACAATATATAAAACAGTTTCTCTTATGTGCAGCATATTACATTCCTGACTTGTGTTTAATTGAAATGTAAATTTGATGTGGTAGAGAAGATAATTTCTATAAAGAAAAAATATTTCTCTTTTTAAAAATTCTACAACTCCATCCATCGATACACTCTACAAACTTGATCTGAAATGTTTTTTATAGGGTTATAATAGCTTGTAGAGTTTCAAATACACGCCAAAGGATTTCAACACAAATAGCTCAACAAAGATTTTGCTTGGACTATTAACATGGCAACTACTCGTAGTATATTAATAACTACGGTTGTAGTGAAATTAAGTTGTTGCCATTGTGAATACACTTTAGCTTTTCATAATTTTTATTTAGATGGTTAATGATATTCAAGTATTTACGGAACAGTTCGTTACGCAGTGGGAGCGATTGAGGAAGTATAGTAGATTATGCAATGAGGGAGAGAAATGCGCAAAATAGCATTCTCTCCGAGTTGCATATACTATTTTTTTCACGTTGCAGGAAGATTTAAAACGAAAACCCGTTTTTTTAAACGTCATTTATTGACATTTTAGTTACAATTATTTTAAAATTAGTAGCCTTTGCTAAATTTTAAAGTTGGTGGCACTGTAAGTCATTATGACAAGAGCTCACAATTATGTCAAATTCGAGGTTAATAGATGAGGTTTTGCGTCAGTTTATGTCAAAACTGACGCGAAACCTAACCTGTTAACCCCGAATTTACCATAGATTACCATAGATACGATAACATTTTTTATTCGCAATCACATTGTAATGTGTCAATTTCATGACATGACAACAGCTGGGAACTAGATGATTACTTGAAACTAGCCAGGAAATTATTACATACCCCGAAAAATATTACATACCTGAAGAGTGGGGTGTTTCCATGGTAACAAAACATTGAGTGAGTTGTTTTCATGGTAACAAAAATATTAGCTACATCAAGATATCTATTATTCAGAATTCAATTGTAGTTATTTTTAAAATTAGATGATTGCGAATAAAATAGTATACATACCACGGTGAAAAGTTTCATTCCTGTCTCGAGATAAAGTTAACCTCGACGCTACGCGTCTCGGTAAACTACCTAATCTCTCGACAGTAATGAAACACTTCCCACCTCGGTATGTAATATACTATTACTTTAGTCCCTAGGGGCTAAAGTAATTACTTCTGTCCCTAGAGATAAAATGAGCTACTTTAGTCCCTGAAATAAGTGACTAAAGTGCCAACTTTAGTCCCGCAAGTGCAAAAAGGCATTTTATAATCTAGTATGTAACATGCAGTAGTCAATCCAATGGGTGTAATTTTAAGTACTCGTATTTTTTTTAAACATAGTAATAGTTAAATGCAAATTACTAAAAAAATTATAACTTTACAGTAAGAAGCTTCCTGTTCCATATGTACAACTTTTTTCATTGTGTTGGGAGTTATTTAATAATTAATTCAACCTGTAAATATTATTACTTACATTATCCCATTTAACAGAAATTAATTATTGCAATGAAACGAACACCGCAAACAATAGAAAAGAATGGAGGAAATGGATGGAGTCCGCATTCGACGCTCGTTAAGGGCAGAAGGATTAGAAGAAGAAGAATGAACAGAACATATTCATATTCTTAATCGTGTTTAATTAACGAAAACGTGAAGGCTTTTTTCTAGTACGTATATAAAATCTTTCTATTTTTATTTTGATGAAGAAGGTTAATGTTTTTTGTGCCTTTGATTAACGCATAGTTACATAGATACGATATAAGCTATTGCACTTTTCATTATCTTTAAGTAATTATTTCATTCTTAATTTTATACTCCAAATCCTTTCTGTTGCTGTTTTCAACAAAGTGCGCAGTTTCGCCCTTGGTTATTATCACCAGTGTCCTTATGCCCAAGCGATCACATCAACCAGATCAATTTATTTAATGCAATTTATCTAAGCACAATAAAGCCTAGAGATCTATCGAGTGAAGCGATTGCGTATGGGGTCAGTAGAGCTTTCAGTAATTACGCAAAATAAGCGAATCTGTATTCCATATGCTCGCCGTAATAAAGTGTAGCCATCAACAATGGCTGGTTATTTTTTGGGTTGTTTCGGGCTGAGTGGAGTAAATGGTCTGTGTGATCAATCCAGTTGGCGGGAGGATTATAAAGTGCTGCTGTATGTATGAGGTTCATTAATAAGCAGACGAATGTGTGCAGCTTGGGCGAACGCGCGTTTCCCATTTCTTATCTTTTTAACCCTGAACCGAATATTGCCTAGTTTTAGTTGCGTCGAGACTTTTATCAGAAACAGCTTTGTTTGATTTTCGATCCTGTCTCTTTTCAAATGCACAGAGGTGCGCTGCCCCAAGGGCGAGTCTGTTTTGCGGTTCAATAGTAAAAATAAGTTAATGGCAGCATTCACACTCAAATGTTATGCAAACTTTGGGTGTATGTCATGTGGACATATGACAGTTCTGACCAATTATAAAACTACAATTTGAAAACATCAACACAAAAGACTAGTTTATTGATGAAAATATATTGAATTACAATTTTCCAATTAAAAAAAATAAAAATCTGCATTACTAACACAGGTAAAAATAAATCCAACTGGAATGACTGCTGCCAACCCAAGTAAAATTCACTTTAATGAACAAATAATATGTACTCGTACATTTCTGTCAACCATTTAATGGAAAGATCTTTGGAAAAGTATACAGAACACCCCAGACTTAATTCATCAAGATAATATCTCCCTTATAGTATAATAGTGATAATAATCAACCTATAGGATATGTCAATAGGGAAATGTGTTCAATATTGCAAAAATTAATTTGTGGTTATTGAAGAACTTACTTAGTTTTTCTAGTATACTTCTAAACGAATATACATGGTTTTATTAAATTATGCTGATCTATGTACAAATATAAAAATTTTATAGCGCTACAATTTATTTGCAATCTGTACAGTGCCTTCAGAAAATTGTGTAATAATTATAATAACATTGATATGTAATTGATTTCTTTCTCTTGGGGAACTTCTTTATTGTTAACATAGACTAAAGGGAAAGTTTCTATTCGTACAATGAAGGTTACATGAACGGTCTTGGATTCATTGACTCTCCAATTTTGGATTGTGGTTAAATATGTTCTCAGTTTTTGTGAAACAATGGTGAAATCATTACTGGAAGTTAGGACTGCGGTATTATTAGCAAAGGTTGCTGTTATGACTTCTGGGGTAGTGGGTAATGTATAAAAGGTATAATAATGGTCCAAGGATATTACCTTGAAAAACTTCGGTATTTACTGTTAATTTTGAATTCGAATTTTACCAGGAAGTATATTTTACTTAGATAAAACTTAAGGACAAGAAAATAGTTCAGAGGGAGAAGTCCGACATGACATACTGTGTTGAATGCTTATGTGCAACAGTATTGCTTGATTTCAAACACGTTATTGGCCATTTATACTACCCGACGAATCTGCTGTATTGTGAAGTGAATCTGTCTGAAGCTCTCTGATGATTCTATATTTTTGTTATCAACAGTGGGGAAAAGCCTTTTCAGTAAAAGCTTTTAAAAAGTTTTAGACACAATAGATAGGAGACCTATTGGTCTATACGATTTTAGTTCACTTAAATGTTTCCCTGGTTTTAAGATGAGCATAATTGACCACTTTCCACTCAACTGAATTTCCATTGAACAACTGGATGATATATTTTATTCTTATAGCAGGTCATTTTGCCACTAATTAGGTTGTTTTTTATATTTAGGGTACTAATAACTCCTCCAACATCAAACATTTTGAGACGTTGAACTGACAAGATGGTAGGAAGTCTGCAATAGTTAAATAAGGTGATCTTCGGGTTGGTTCAATCCAAAGAGAGTAGTAGGCGGAAAACCTTTCAGAAATGTTTTAATGCATTCACTTGTATTACCGTTGAGATGTTTGTTAGTTGTTGCATTGATGTATTGAGTAATCGTTTGCTTTCAGGCGTTCTCAGGCTATGCCTTGTTTTGCTTTCCATTTTCTGCCTAATTGTGGAAGTTTCTGATTGTTCTTGTGTTATACCTATATCAGCTCGCTCATTGTATTGTATCGTTGACAATCTTGATAGCTACTTAGAAATCTTCTCCACTTTTGAAGTAAACATTTAAGGTTAACTTTTTATTCAATAGGCTGCAAAAGTCATCCCAATATGTACGTCCATTGTTTAAGCTTGGTTGGTTCTGTTTACTTAGTGGTCTTGTGGTTAGTCTGATCAAGTTTGCGAAATGACCTGATGATGAAAACATAATTTAGATTTTGATACAATATAGAACTAAGTTACCTCTCTCAATGTTCTTTGTTTGACTCAAACCAGCTTCCAATAATAAAGAAATTTACAATGTAGACTATATACAGCAGTGTACAATAAAATTCGTACCGCCCAAGTAGAAAAGAAAAATTGCTCAGTGTGCAAGATATTATAGACGCACCAAAAATGTTTGCTAATTAAAACCACGATGCGTTAAATGAGCAAGCTATCACTTTATAGACCAAAAAGTCAATGGAAAGCAAGGTCCCGTGATGTCCGTTTGTATTTTATGTGGAGAAAATCTTTAATCAAACCGCTAATTTATAAGGACTGTATATATTATTTAAGAAATGTTTATAACTAATATTTACGTTTTAATAAACTTCATATTTTTTAATTTACTCTTTATTTTAAAACCAGGGCAATTAACACACTCATATCAAAATTTCCATAGTAGCATTGGGCATTTTCAAGAATTTATAACACTGATAGTAAAAACAATTCATCTATAAAGCTGTAAAATACGGCCTTAGTCTACGAGTAGACTTATGTCGTAAATTTGATCTCAGTAATTAGAAAAGTCTTCAAATTTTCATTAATGGAATGCCACCGTCATGTCAGTGTCGATTCATATGAAAAACGTAGCTTTATAAAAGAACTTTCTTTAATATGAGGGATAACTACTAAGCTGTTAATAATTGAAATGAAGAGTAACTAGGTGTGTGCTAAATATTTTCTTAAGAGAAAGAGATTTACTTAATAATTGCGAAAATGATGTTGTGCATATCTTTAAACGAATAAATCACACATATACCAAGGATCTAATTTTTATGTAATTTTCCACTGTCAGTTTTGTGTTGTCGTGCGTTGTTAACTTGCCAAAATTCACAATCGGGCTTTCCTTGAGTTAAGGAAAAACTCCAAAAATTATTCTTGAAGAAATGTTGGCTGTGTACGGGAATGATTGTTTTCCAAGTCAACTATTTGCGAGTGGTCAAAACTATTTAAGCATGGTTGAGAATCATTAGATGATGATCTCCGTCCATGTCGCTCTGTTGAAGTGTTCACCTTAGATGTCGTTGAGAAAATCAAATGTTTGGTACCGGAGGATGCAAAAGCGAAGAAGTGGCAATTAGTAGCATTATTAGAAGTTTTATAAACTACGGTTTTAAGAAATCTACATGAGTACCTTGGCATGACCTAGGTTAGTGCAAAGTGGGTACCGTGAATGTTTTCACTATTTCAAATGCGTCAAGTTGCAGAAAAAAAATAGCAATGTTTTTTGCGGGTGGTCAGGAATTTTTGACGATTGATAATTTGAAGGAGTATAATACAGTAACGAGAGAATACCATGCAAGCTTATTTCATTGCTTCCCAAATTCTATCAATGTGAAAAGACTGAGACTGCTGCTGCACGACAATGCATCAGCGCACAACAAGTCCTTTAAAACCAGCTGTTGCTGTTTGCGGCTTTCAAGAAATTAAAGTTTTGATTTGGCATCCATTGAGTAGTTCTTGCTTCTGTACATCTAGATAACTCAAGGGCAATGACAAACTTGCAGCAGCTAGCGAGGACCATTTTGAGTAGAAACTAGTTAAATGACTCTTTTGACAATAGACTAAAGTTGTTATTAGTTTTTTTCCTGTCCAATCCGGGAATACAAAAATGATTTCTCCTATTGTCCTATTTATTATAATGACGCTATACAATAAAAAATAAGTATTAAAGACATATTAGACCGAAAACCGCGAAACATTCGCAGAAACGGAATTTAGTTAGATCTATATAGTTACAATAGTCGGTTTAAAAAGATACATCACTTTTTATAATCTCCTAGTGTTACTGTTTCGAAACTGCAATTTTATATTTTATTAAGATTATTTTTAAAATCTCTATATTTCTTGTATTTATTACCTACTTGTTCATTGAAGTGTTGCTTAAAAAGCAATTGATTTATATTGTTTTCCGTGCAGAATGTATTTTTATGGGATGTTTTCCGGGGCGTTGCCTTTGATGCGTTTCTTTCCGGGGTAGTTTTAGCGCCATCCTAGTGCTGAATATCTTTAATGCTGTTTTTGGCCGATGCTTAGTTTTTCTCTGCGATTTTACAAAAATCTTGTTTGTTGTCTTGCTATTAGTACACTTTAAATAACTAATTGTAGTTTATTCACGCAGTTTTATAAAATCTGATTAGAATTGCCATAGAAATCCTACATTTTAGGTCCATGTCATTAATTAAATGGTAATAATATAATTAGTGACATAGTGTATGTATAATTTTACATATTTTCAGTTTTTTCAAAGGTTAGGTAAACGATAAATAACTCTTACTCAAGAGTGGAACACAAAAAATGTTAGATTTATCGTGTATTTGGGATAAGTACATGAAGAATTCCCAGGAAAAAAATCAGAATTTGAATATACCCTAGCTGATAGAAAATGTTTAGAAAATTGAAATATCGGCCTTTCAAAAAATTCGTGTGGTTAGCTTTCAATGTGCGGCTCATTCTATCAAGACAATTAATTACATTTCTGGTAATTACAATATCTTATTTCATTTATGCCGCAAATCTTTAGTGGCCTTATAAACAAGCTCGAGTTCGTCAGCGAAATGAAATAGGAATAGCTTATTTACAAAAATTGTGCGCATTCTGAAATTGTTAGATTTTTCATATTATGCGTGCTCTTTGTGGCGACAAATAGTTTAAACTTGGAAATATCAACATTTATAATAATATTTGGGATAGACTTTGTCTTGTTTTAAATATTCTGTAAACAGTAAACTTGGCTCGGTAAAACGTGGAAGGTTTCGAAACACCTCAGTTCTCAATTTTTTACTCAGTTCTCAGAAAAGGATAAAAGTAAATTTTAGAAGTCAATAATACTATTCAAAACTGTAATACGTATATCTGTACTATATAAAACTAATTTTATTCTCATTAGTTGGCGTAATGTGTTAAAACGTAATCAATTAAAAATATTCATCATTTGGTGGAGCAGCACGACAATGCACAATTGTGATATGCCAAAGAGCACCAAAAAATATAATAATAGGTAATTATTTTAAACTATCAAGTTCTCAATAAATAATGAATATAAAATATGCTTATCAGCAAAGCTTTTTTAAAAATATATGTATTTAAAAAAAACATAATCTTGTTTATTGGCACTCGACAGCGGTCGTAAAATGGCTTTTATAGCCCTAGGGCCTATAAAGTTGTTAAGCAGTATAACAAGTGCCAACAATGTAGTATAGAAACACCAACAATCTACATAGAAACCATAGAATACCAAAAAATCACAACACCAGCACAACAATAACGCAGTAGTCTGTAGCCAGAATATTGAATCCTTGAATTTTGTTCATTGAACCAACATTTAAAACACACGCTTTAAACATTCCCTCGTGCTATAATCGAGGGTAAGTAGGGGATATATTTTTGACAAATATTCTCCGTGTTCATGTAAATTATTGCGCTTAAATTTAACGAAAAATAAATCATATCAAATGTGATTTTGTTAAATGAAATTTACAATAATTCTTATATTTTTAAAAAAATATATCCACTTCGAGTGGTATTTGGGACGACTATTTAACAATATTAGTAGACTTAACTTAACTGAAAAAAAAATCCAGCAACTAATACAAAAATAATTTGTAGTTATTAAAATAGTAATTATTAATGCAACATTTAAAAATTTTTAACGCAAGCCGAACTAGGTTTACACGGTTTTTTATGTTTATTTTCACGTAACTTAGCGACATCACTAAAATGAGTATTGCTGCTAAGCGATATTTCGCAACAAGGCTACTTAATTTTTGTGTACTTACATTGTCTTGCATGGTGCCCAATATTCAGTGATCTACTGTTCCTATTGGTTGTAAAAGGCAAATCTCTGTAATATGATTGTCTTGTACATTATAGCGTTGAATAGTCTATTGATTATGCCCGTAATACATAAATAACTATTATGTGGTACATAAAATTATTTCAATTGCTATAATAAGCAACAGAGGTTCAGCAAAGTTACTTTAATTGTAATATATTTTAGCTTTTAGGTAAACAAGTAAAACAGATCAAGTTTTCTACAAAAATTAATAAGAAAAAAGTGATATTGCTGCTAGTACTGTTATACGGAATTAGTAAATATTTACCATGTGAATCTTAATGAGGAAAAAAATTATGAGGGACTGTAACCGCTATATTGATTAATAAAATTAAACACATAATAAAATATGAAAGATGTAAAAATTCTGACGTCCTCTGACGAATTGGTATTATATAGTCGTACTATTTATATTAATAAAAGGCAAGCCAAAAGCAGTTTTGTTAACTACCACCTACGTTTTGTATTTAAACGATACAAAAATAATTGGTTGAAATTAAGCTTAAGGAGTTTATTGTGAAGTATATGCTATAAATGACAAGTTTCTGATGACTGAAGATTGGCATTGTAGTGAACCAAAAAGTTTCAAGGCTCCCAATTTTTTCCAATGCTTTAAATTGAAGGCTTGTTTAGTTTTTGATTAGACGCATCTTCAGCGTGACATTCCGCGCTTGATTTATCATTACTAAAATAGGTGGGTTAGTTACAAAGGTTTCTATTAACTGCATGTTAAGTGATTTGGTGAATAGGTAGGTGTCCAAATCAAGTCGAAAAAGTGCGTAGGACCATGATCCCCTCAATTTACACTGTGATTTCCAACAGCTGCTGGGATAGACGGATAAACGTTCACATCCAATTGAAATAGTGTCGATGTAAGCCAGTGGGTGATTTAAAGACACGGAATTTTAGAACCACTAAAAAATGTAATAGTAAACGGTTTGTTTTTCGAGACAGAAGAAGTCGCGCGAGTTTTCCGTCAGGAATAAAAGCGTAGCCTTTTAAAAGCATGGCATCAAAACAATGTGCGGTGCTTCTTTTCTTTTTGTGTTTCTTCGCTAAAAATAATATTAGCCAACGCTGAAACATGGCGATAATGCATTACAGGAGTCGTTGTTTTTTGTCTCCGCAGCAAAGTGGATTCCTTAAATCAATATTGCATTACTGGAGAATCGCAAACACCGAGCTGCCATTTATTTGGCCGATTCTTGAAACAATAGATCGTGATTTGGGGACGCATTTAAATGTTTTATTTGCATACGTACAATGAAATTTCCGAATAAAAAGTAATAAAATGGGCCATAAATTTATCCGACATCGCCGCTACTGTGCTTATAGATACAACGCCGTTTTACGACCGCTTGCTGTACTTCCAAGTGTCTGTCGGACAGCGAAAAAATTAAGGGGATTTCTTGATAAATTTCTTTAATACTAAATTTATCGATTCCGGCCGTGGGGATGAGTGCTCTGCGTAGGTTTATAGAATGTTTCACATTACTAAGGGTCACTAGTCTTTGATCATTTACAGCGTGATTTTGTTGAAAATTTCGATAATAAATAATTAATGAAATTTAAAGTCGATTTTTATCACACTGCTGTAATATATTTTTTTATTAAATTGTAAACATGGCTTTTTTTGAAGTACATCATCATTAAGTGTTAAGGTAACACCTATATAATAGAATCCGTCTATAATTGAGACCAATCCCTGTTTAATTTAACATTTTAACTTCCTGTTGTACTTCTACTTCATCAACATTATCACCATTTTTAGCTATATTCATTCCAGTCTTAGTTGTCTTTCATATTTCTCTGTCTTCAGCAGATAGTTACTGTTTACATTTACTGCATTTAATAATCGACTGTAGAATTATTTATTTTCTCTACAGGCCATGAAGGTCTAGGGCCTAGGGCATACATTTGATTATGTACATTTTAAACTAAACTTAATCTCGTCCTTCTACTTTTACATTTTACATTTAACCAAAACTCATTTATGCTAAATTTAAACTAATCTTCACTACCTATTTCTAAGCACTTTCTGTACTATTTTCCATTCTTTTCTGTTTGCTGTTATTTCTTTCCAATCTCTAACCTTCACCATTTTTAGGTCTGTCTCTGCCATGTTTATCCATCTTTTTCTCGGTCTACCCTTTCTTCTCTTGGAGCCTCTCTCCACCTAATCTTTCTAGGTGCGCTAGTCATCTTATTCGTTGTGCCTTGGCAGTTGCAATATTTGGGTTTTTATACAACTCTACTAGTTCCTGGTTCGTTCTTTTCCTCCACCCTTCTTCGGTTTTATCCCTCCATATATCGCTTGTAACATCTTCTTTTCCCACCTCCTCATCTTATCTTCTCCTTTTTTGTTTAGTACCCACGTTTCACAAGCATACGTGGCTATAGGTCTTATAACTGCAGAGTAGATTCTTTCTTTTGTCTTTCTTGAAACATACGCTGATTTCATAAACATCCATACTTTCTGTTTCCCTTTGCAATTCTTTCTTGTATTTCTTGTTCCTCATGCCAGTTTTCTTCGATAGTTACACCTAGGTATACAAACTGTTTTGTCCTTTCGAAGTTGTATTCTTTGTTGTTTGTTATTAGAATCAGGCTGTCCTCTTCTTCTGGCCTTCCCTGTGTTTGTCCCATCCCCATATACTTTGTTTGGTCTTTATTTATCCCCCAGGCCGTATTTTTTTGCTTCATTCTGACTCTGATTATTTTTTTTTGTTCTAGCAATGAGTGTTAAGTCGTCCGGCTGTAGAATATAATATGAAATTTAATAAACACCCCTACAAATTCTTTGGTTACTCCGGTTTACATGCATATTGCATACACAAATTCATGATTCCAAGTAAGCTTGGAAGAGTAATTATGCTATTATTTCCAACCATTCTAATTTTAATAGTAGTACCACTATTTCAAAAGTATATACAAGAACTCAATCAATAACTTTTATTTGATTATTTCTATCACTTATAATTTTACTAACTTGAACTAATGTACGATTCATTGAATATCCTTGCATTTTAAGATAATAAATGTAGACAGTTTCATATTTTGCATACTTTCAAATTTAATTGATATAATAATAATATTAAAAGTCTTACTCATAAACATGAATACACAAGGCGAGATTCAGCATTGCTGTTTTCAAACCTAACCTTGACAAAAAAAAAGAAAAGTGATATCTTGAAACAATAAAGAAGCCGACCTGCGATTAATTAATAAAATTGATCGATGGTAGTAAAAATCGCAGATCAACCCCCCTACAGTTTATACACCACGGCAGCTCTGAAAACTCTTTACTCACCGCGATGACCCTAGCTAACTCAAATTTCGGTGGCCTTGGATCGTAGGTTTAAATCATCAGCTGTGTACCCTGGAATGTCTTCAAAAAAGGAAAAGGAAATGGGCGCCAGAAATCAAAAGATTTCAAATAATAAGGGGAAATAAACTGCAAGTGACTAGCCTTTAATTAGTAAATAATAAAAAGTCTTGAAGTGTTAGTAGTAAATAATCAGGATAATTAAAATGCAAATAATGTGATAACAAAGTTGTGTACGTTAACTGAAGGTTGCGACACGCATAAAATCAAGAACCCCTTTCGGGTTATTTTAATAACTTTAACAACAAATTATTCGAAGGATAAGCTTATCACAGTCATTTAATAAATCCTTCTGTTTAGGCTATTGAAAATAAAAAAGCGTGACTGTACCTTTTACAGAGGGCCAATACACATCAAAATTGCAGCTTTAAATACTGAGCACAATTAACAATAGGCATAAAAATTCAAATGTAAAAAGCAAGAGCTTGTATGAAATTGAACATTACATGTTAATAATTGCGGAACGTGTGAATTTAAATTCCATATAATTACGGGTTTAAAATGTATAAATGTAAAATCCAGCTATTGAAGATAAGTTGATATTTAATCCGGGAGTAGCACTAACTAACCTCGAAACATAAGCTGGACGTGAACGGCTACAACCATTGTTGAAATCACCGTGGATGCGCCGAAAATTGCTGCGGAAGCATCCTCAAAAGGCAGCAAATACGCCGAATCCAGCAGGTGTCGAAAATGCGATAAGGCTAGCGCCTTGGCCTCCGAGATAAACTCGTGGTTGAAACTGGTAATTAAGAGCTAAGAAAAAATGTAATTACTATGCGAATAACAAAACAGAAAAGCGCCATAGTACCTGATCATAATCAGCTTTTAGGAACACAAAGCTCATAGAAATTGGTTGAGCGCACGTAATTTGACTTAATTAAAATCAAACCTCAGCCACGCCAAACACGGCGGACCGAGGCGAGAACAGCAAGTGCTCGGACGAAAAATTCGTTTTCAAAAGAAGGCTCGCAATCTGATAAGAGATAGCGCGGGTCAAGAGTTTATCGCGCGAAAGAAAGAACTCGAACCAGGTACAAAATGCGCTGGTTTGGAAAATTGAAGAATTTGAAATGCAAAGGATTTATAATTCAAATAAAAATATACAGGTTAAGCCTGAAATAATTGGATAACTGGCGAAACAATTAGGCGAAGCCAAAAAATTGTTATAATCTAGCAATTGCAAAAGAGAACAATTAATTAATTCGCTTGAATTATAATTAATATATAAATAGTAAAGAATAATCGAATCAATAAAATAATAATAAAGTAGGGATGAAGGATTAAATGTTTTTTAGAGTCTTTTTTAATATAACAGGTCTTTTAGATCTAAATCCAAGTTTTAATTTATTGAGAATGGCGGAAATTTGATAGCTAAATGATGATGTATGTCTCTCTGTGTTTGTGTATATAAATGCTTATTACTGCTGTTGGCCGTAGATTAACACGGGTATCAGACCTAAAACCAACTTTTTCGTACAAGTAAACCGGACACTATATTGAAAAGCATATAAGGTGTATGCAATACCCGCCATAAACGTTGACGTAACTAGGATTTTTGCCTATGTATAATTTTGAAGATATGAATTTGCATACATTACCTCTTCGCATATATTATTTGTGTGCTTTTTATGCCGTTATAATATTATATGTCTAAGTAGCATTTCAATAAATTATTTCTCGGTTCATAAGCAACATAAAAAAGTTATAGATTACTTCTCGCAAGTCAATAAAGTTGGCTGTAAAAACTATTATTCCAGAAGAAGCGCATTTTTTAGGAAACATCATTTGGTTTCCATTTAAACGTGTTATTTAGTAAATTTTTTATTTTTTTAGTACGGTTGAAGTAAATACTTTCTTGGACACGTTAATATCCTCTTCATTGTTATTGCGATTTCTCTTTACTAATATCTTGGGCTTGCAATCGAGACATTCAAGCAGTCAGGGTCATTTGCATTCGTCATCCCCAGAAAATTCTCTTTACTACAGTGGCCTTACTATAAAATTGAGGCCCTCCTTTCTCTAGATAAATTAGTGTCCCCTCTCCCAAATTACAGAGTATATCACAGAAGTATAATTTGAAAACCATATCTTTAATAACAAAATACTTATACATGGCACAAAAACCAGTGGGTAAATACAATATTATTATATAAAAATAAAGAAAAAAGTATATGGAAGTGACCAATACACCAGGGACATCCAAATGCCTGTAAATTGTGATATGAGTGTTTTTAATTTCTATTTCAATAATTTGAACGATCACATTTTTTTCTTGATTGTATGTATTGCTTCATGTATATTTATATTGTTTACTGTGTCATTCTCTATAGCTGAAAGAGATAAGAGATCTAATTTTTATGAGAAGTGCTCTTCCTGGGACATGTTTTAATTTATTTTTAATTTTGCATGGACCTCCAGTATTTACGTGTTCATTTCTTTGCTACCTCTGGCGTTTAATTTTAATATTTTAAAAATAGTACTTTCAGTGTATAATGCAGCATGCTGTGTGGATAACAGTTGCGTGTAGATAACTGGGGGGGTAGTAATGGGCAACCAGTGTGGTTGTTTACATGAAGTAAAAAATATATCGAAAATAATAATCGACGTTAAAATAATCACGTTGAAGGGCTAGATTTCCTTTAATTGTGAAAAGAAATAATTGTATATTTGATACGTAATAGTAATACGATATTCTTTGCAATCAAATTTGACTAAGAGTCACAACTATTATTAAAAGTATAATTCAAGATAGTTTGAAGCCATTTGAAGTGGTAAATTTTACTTCGAAAGCAGTAAAAAAGGTGCAAGTGTTTGTGTTTGTGGTATGCTGTAGAACTGTATATGCATTTATTAAGGGGCGAGAGAGCTGTAACGAGCTTATTTTGGTCGTGAACAACCCAAAGGAGGTGTTTGCAGATCAACATCCAGTTAGAAGCTGGCATAAAATACACTCAGGTACAAGAGATACTTCAAGAAGGTTAGTGCTTATTTCTTATATCTAATTAAGAAATACATAACAAGTTTGGAACGACAAATTAGTAGAAACAATTGTAATTTTATATTTAGAGCGTAATTTAGAATATTAGTTTTCTAAATTTACATAGTGATTCGGGTACTCGACGTATTTCGGTCATTATAATTTGAAATTTACTTATTTTGGAGTAGCTATTTAAAAATAATTTTTAGATCAAGTTTGGGACAGTTAAACATCTGATTAAATATTTTGACAATTAATATCTGATTTTTTTGTAATGTCAGACCAAACTTTCAAGTACTAACCAACTGCATAATAAGTTCAATGTGATGTAGTAAGGAGTGTTTTTGATCAACGGAATCAATTCATTAATATTTTATAGTAATCCAGTTTTTTTATAATAATAAGAGATTACTTGAACATTAACTCATTCAGCTGGGAATGAGGAATTCTATTGCTCAATAACTGTCTAGCCGATGTATTTAAAATTAGAATCACATGACATAATTTCAAATGTCATATTTGAATATTGAGATATGTCAATAAAGAGTAAGGTAAGTATATAAGAAACTATACCTGATACTACTTCTTATTATTAAGTAAAATAGTATATTTAATTTGTAATAACTACTAAAGGAAGAGGGTAGTGTTATAATTTGGCACCTCAAGTAGGGCTGAGGGAGATAATATTACAACTTTTTTTGCAACTTACAACGTAGAACCAGTGTAATATTATAAGTGTCACTTTGATTTCCAAGCGTTTGTAATTTGGCAAGTTGTGAGTTGGTTGATTTCCATTCCGTACTTTGTATAAAATACATTTCAACGGACATACACTCAAAGAAATATCGACTGTGGAATATTTAGGAAGCATAATAATAGAACACGAAAGCATAGAAATGGAAATATTAAACAGAATAAATAAAACTGCAAAATTTTACTACACAATAAATAAATTGATCCTAAGAACAAGAGTAATCACAATGAAAACAAAGAAGATAGTTTACGACAGCCTAGTTATCCCAACCCTCTTATACAATCTAGAAACACTATCCATAGTACTAAAATATGAGAACAAGTTACGAACCGTGGAGTTAAAATTTATGAGGAAAATTTTATGGAATAACAATAGATCGAGAACCATGAAGAAACCAGGAAAGAAAAGAATTAAACCAAATTGAAAAACAAACAGTTAACTTGGTTTGGACATATAGCACAAATGAAACAAGAAAACAAAAGAAAACAGTACATACAAACAAGAAACAACAGAAAGAAGAAAATAGGAACACCAATAAAAACTGGGGAAAAGAAAATATAAGAACTAGCAGAAGAAAATTGAAGAACGACAGAAGAACTGCGACAAATGGCTCGAAACAGACAGAAATGGAAGAGATGGCTGATCTCTCAATACCCGACGTCGTAATTAGGCAAACGGGAACCGAAGCAAGAAAGAAAGAAAGAAAGAAAGAAATTTAAGCTGTCTCACATCAAACATTCACCTGTTTATAAGATTCGTCGAAAAAATTCGAATGGCTAGGCAAAAGCAAAAATTATACACATAGGCGTTTTAGGCATGTTTATTGCGTCAAACTATTTTAGTGACGATCTTCAATGTGTCAATTGTAAATGGACTTACTGTTCTGTAATTAACACAATAATAAGTCATTATTATTATTATTATCGGCTAATTATTGTTTTCATAATTGAATATTTATTTGTGATGATTAACAAGATGCTGAACATTTTTGTTTCATTGTTTCAGATTTGAAGTAAGTACCGAGATTTCTTAACTGGAGGCCTGCCGATGCCCTCATTCGTGCGGTATAGGGGCCCGGTGGGACTTTGACTCCGTGACTCCCAGCCAGTGCGCCCCTGGTAAGTATGTAGATCTACTTACGACGTATATGTAAAATATGAATAAATTATTTGAATGAACTGTTACAACTGATTAGAAAACGGCAATATATCAAAAGAAAGGAGATGAAAGTTCGAACTGGACTGTAGCGCCACTGGATAGATGCAGTAAATCAAAACATTTTTTTTAATACTTCAAAAACAATTAGGGTCTAATATTTTCATACTTTTGAGAAATTACACCATAAACTAAGTTTACGTTGGAGGTAACAAAATTCTCTAAATAATAACATATTTTTTCTATAACAAATGTAGTAAATCCTGTGAATCGGGTAAAATTTCAAGCAGTTCTAAATAAGATGTATTTTTGAGTTTTGAAAATGTTAACGACCTGTGAAAAATGCAATGCCTTATATTGTCCCTATCTTCATGCCGAAAGTTTTTCCACAACATTATTATAAAGTAAAATCTATATATGATAGCTTAGGTGGAAACTATAATTTCTATAAAATGCCTTAAATTTAGCTGAAATCTATCAGTTTCTTAAATTATATTTTAAGAAAATCTATACCAAGAAAAATGTGTCTTAAAATATCAAAACTTAGCGTTTCTTCTCAGTGGTAATACATTTTCTCATGTATTACGCTGATGACATGAATATACAGTTAGAGAACGATATCAATAATGTCAACTAACTAGTGTTGCCGCGAGACAGGACTAGACGAGATTTACCCATTATCGACCTAGATCTCGAATATTTCGAAAGTCGATTCTCGATCTCGAACTCGAGAATCTCGTTTTTTGAACTTTAAATATATACTGTGCATACCGAATTAAGGCTGCGGTTATTTTAGGGTAACTTTTCTGAATGTTTTATAAAAAATCTGGTGTGATACACTCACACAACTTCCTTGTACAGTGATTTTATAATTAGCCAGAAATTTGATTTTTAATTTTTTAAGCATTTGTCAAAAACTTTCAAAAATGTAAAATTTTACAAAAACGGGACAAAATAGAGCATTAGTTTAAGAGACAAGTTTTCTCTAAAATTTTAAGCTGAATTAAAAAATGTAATAATATACCGGATGTTCTATTTAAAATAGGAGATAATTAAAAAAATAGAAAAAAAAACAAAAGAAACCATTTTAGAAGTTAATATGAATCGTGTGAACAGAACAAGGCATCAAAGGAAATTTGCGTCGCCAAATACACGGCGAACGAAACAAAGAACTCAAACATCTGTTCACCAGCAAATCGCCTCGATCCTACAAAAATTTTAAGAAAACCGTTACCCACATAAAACAATAAATCGCGGCACGCGAACTCAAAGAAGCACCAATTCTCAAGTATAAACCGCTGCCATAAAAGGGCCAACGGATCGCCGAACCTCAATAACGGAAGCCGACCAAACGGCGCCGCAGCGAACGAATTAATAAACCAAGTTCGATCACTAAACGCTCTTAAATCAGAGTGCGCCAAATCCAAAACCCCACATAAGGATACCTGCCGATAGGAAAAATCAACCGCCACCTAATAAAACAACGCCCAGAGCGCTAGCACACATACAGGTGGAGTAAAAGCAATTTTTCCATCAGACAGCAAATACATGCGGCCGGAGCTCGCTCGAGAGAGCGGCCGAAAATTCAGCGGCCCAGCAGAAACGCATCTTTGTAACGGAGAAACCAGGGCCACGACAAAATACAGCGGGCAAGGATACAATATTACAAATTAAAGTATAATTAACGGAAGGAAGCATCCCAGAAAAGCGAAATTGGTCTCAAAAGTCTTATAAAAATAGCGCGCAACCGATCGAAGCATAACAAACTTATTAACATACGCCATAAGAGTAATGCTTAATTAAGCTTTACGCGGAACACGGAATTAAAAATTCAAAGTTGAGCTAATCTTTACCAAAACATAGCAAATTGGGTGTCGTTAGAATCGACATTTCAACGACTATTGATTGCGACTCAAATCAAGTCGATATTTGATCACGCCGCGCAATTAAACGCTATAAATCCGAAATATATCGAAATCGGGCAAAACATCCCTTCTACTTCGACCAATGAGCGTCGAGATCGCGTTTGACAAAGGACTGGCTCCTTTAAATAGTCAGACGCTAGCAGTAAGAAATCACTCTGCCTCGGCGGGTCAATCCAGCAGCAACTCAACCCAGGAGAGTCCACCAGCAGCCACTTCAGCTTCCAGGACCACCAGCAGCCACTTCAGCTCCAGGACCACCAGCCGTTTCATCTACTGGACTTAGCTGTCTGCCGCATCTTCGTGGACTTAGAGCCAATCCACTTCATTGGACTCTGCTGTCTGCCGTCTTCGTGGGACTTGGGATTCGAGCCACTTCAGCTTCCAGGACCAGCTAGCAGCTCCAGCCTCTCCAGAGCCTATCACCCTCGTGGACTTAGAGCCAATCCTACGCATTGGACTCTGCTGCCTGCCGTCTTTGGAAAGCCACTTTCGCCAGCCGCCGCCTCCGCCCAGGAGATCACCACCGCCGCCGACGTTGCCGCCGCCGCTGCTCACAGCCCGCCGCCCCGTCGCCAGTCGCCACCGCCGCCGCTGCAACCGCAGAAGGAAGCCGCCAGCCGCCGCCTCCGCCAAAGGAGATCAGCACTGCCGCCGACGTTGCCGCCGCCGCTGCTCACAGCCCGCCGCCCCGTCGCCAGTCGCCACCGCCGCCGCTGCAACCGCCGAAGGAAGCCGCCAACCGCCGCCTCCGCCAAGGAGATCAGCACTGCCGCCGACGTAGCCGCCGCCGCTGCTCTCAGCCGCCGCCCCGTCGCCAGTCGCCACCGCCGCCGCTGCAACCGCAGGAGGAAGCCGCCGGCACCGCCTCCGAAGGACCACACCAGCTTCCAACTGCGGATGCCCATCCGCCATTTTCTTTTCTTTTTCTGTACATAAATGTTACCTAGTTATAAGCTTATTTGTATGTTAGTTAGTGTAAATATAATAAACTTTGTTCCAATCAAATCCAGTGTCTAGCTGAGGGTAACGCCCACCCTCCTCTTCCGAAACCGACGCCATTGAAGTAACCCTACCGCTGAGCTTAGACCTAGGCTTGTTAAAGTATTCAATTGGAAAATTGCCTATCACCACCATTACACATTAAAAATGTAATAAAAATATAAAGTTCGAAAAAAATAGTTAGAGCCGTTTTTTGAAAAACACCTAATTCCGGTTATGAGATTTTCTTCAAAGCTTGCTGTTTCATCTACATAGTACACGAAACTAATATATGAAGTTT
>OW679198.1:82758723-82784583 GCA_940337035.1 Agriotes lineatus
CTGTGCCTTGTTTTTTCATGAAATAATACCACTAGCCGACGCTTGACGAATAGGGTGAGGATTAAAAAAATTGGCGGGGGCGTACCTGCCATTGCACTAAAATGGCGAATTAATTTGTAAAAACGTGAGGGAATCGCTCATGTAGCGACCAATGCCGGGTTAAGGCGAAACAGTTTATCAAATACTTGCTGAAGCAGCACGAGACGGGAAAAGGCTGACGCCCCCGCCAAGGGCGGGAGCGCCACACGAACACACACACTATCCGACCTCTTATTAGACCGACGGCTCTCGGCTGAATCCCCCGCAAGGAGCGTTACGACGCTTGAAGTGGCGTGAGCCAAAACGGCGTTACCGCGTGACTCTGGACAGCCAATGGCGAGGCGCCCAATAAAACAAATAAGTACCGGTGACAAAGACAGCCAATGGCGAGGCGCCCAATAAAACAAATAAGTGCCGGTGACAAAGACAGCGCAGTCACACCAACAGCGTAAATTCTAAAAGGTTCGGAAATCCTGCGAGCGTTAACACCCGATTGTCA
This sequence comes from Agriotes lineatus, assembly GCA_940337035.1. Classification (NCBI taxonomy): domain Eukaryota; kingdom Metazoa; phylum Arthropoda; class Insecta; order Coleoptera; family Elateridae; genus Agriotes; species Agriotes lineatus. Next base: position 82,759,262 of record OW679198.1, read on the forward strand.
AAGTACCAACAAAGGGGTGCCCCGGATGACGAGAAATACTGCGCTTGAGGCCAAATATGCGCAAAATCATTATTATGGAATTAGGCGATGAAGCCAAATAAGTAACTAAAAGGGTTTAACATACGGGCACGCTGCCCTAAAGCCTAGATGGCTAATTAAAATACAAAATGACCTGACACGTTGCCATGTGAATTTCAGGCGAGTTAACAGACAGCTTAGTACGACTGACCACGCACTGTTCGTAAGTTTACAAAACTTTAAAAATGAAATCTGCCAAAACTAAACGTTTCCGAGCAAAACGTTTGTAGAATGTTTTGCTCAGTTTTTGATGCACAATCGCGTGATGTAAATATTGTCCGCCGTTTATGATTCATCCTGTAGAGTATTGCATCTTTTGATGATAGTGTTCGATCTTATACACCTACTCCATCAACACTTTTTATATATTTTCTACGAAAAGTTGTGGATTCAAATTAAAAGGTCCGATGCTAGAAAACGTTCTTAAACTAGTTCCAGCAGGTTCTTTTTATGGTACTACGTTTTAAGTAATACCCTTAATTTCTCACTTCGATGCGTTGCTAAAACGAAGTAAAATACAATGTTAGTATCAAACTTCCTTGTGAATGTGTTATTTCGACGTTAAGAGGACAACAATAGCTTCCAGTTTAACTAGTTTACTTTTTCAATTAAAACAACTTCGAAAAATAAATTTATTTGTGTGCTCTTTTTACCTTTCGCAGGCGAAATTGTTTTTACAAGAGAAAGTCCCATTCAAATTGCCATGTCCAGTACTTGCAATTTTAGAGCTCCTAGATGCAATTCCTAGAAAAGAAACGAGAAGTTGTAAAGCTGCACCTTATCAGCAGATCAAAGTTTTACGACGTCAATTAGCTTGTAAAATTATTTCCAAATTACACAGGAATTGAATATTTAATTACATAACAGTACAATTTGATGCCTTTTTGGGATTGTCTGGAATATCAGCTCTTTGAAATTTTTTTCAGAAGTGCTTTAGAGTCTAAAATACTTCCAATGAAACTAGTTCATTATGGCCAAAGCGGCTAAACTACAGATGTTAGTAACTAATACTCTTTATACAGACACAGTAAAGGCCTGGAGTTTGATTTATTATCTTGTGGACACGAGTACGTGTGAAAATACAGACTTATTAATTCCTGAAAAAATTAATTACCTCCAGAAAGTGGAACCTCGCAACATTAGCACACTTGCCGCTACAAATGGGCAAAAATCAATTTTCTGCTAATTATCGATAAAACCGACTAATAAATCGCGCTGCATAAAATCGCGTTAGTATAAATAACTGTAGTTCATGAGAATTGAGTCGCACTTTTATAAGCTTTTAAGTTTTAATTTGTCACGCAGCTAATAACTTGGCTTTTAATTATTTTTATTTATATAGCAAACAAATCATTCGTCGGCGATGTTGTGATGCGCAGGATTGGAGGTCTTGAACCCAGTTCGTATCACGTGCATTAAAATCCGCTCGCGGCGCAAACTTTGAGGCCCAAAGTGTGAGAACTTGCCGCTTTATGTCAATTCGTCGATGTAAACTGTCTTCCGTTTTAACTCTGGTTCTCCATATTTGTAGCTGAAGAAAAAGCAAGTTGCCAGTTTACATGTTCCATTATGGATACGACACATCATTTGACATTTCGATTTTAAACTAATCACTTTGAGTGTGACTACCTCGGACATTTTTATGAAATGTTTTGTATAGAACAACAAATAGGATTCACATAAGGAACAACTTATTTCACAAGAATATAAATTTGCAAACCAGGATAAAAAGAATAAGGATCAAATCAAATACCAGTTAATTCGCATATAATAGCTCCGTACCATTACCTACAAATTCGATTTCTGCAGCGTTTTAATTTATGGTGTATCACTTTACCCATTAATTAATAAAACATATTCAAATGATCATCTCGGGTTTCTTGCCCTTTCGGCAATGAAAACAAGGAAGAGAAATAAAAATTACAAATTAATTTCAGACGACAATTTTTTTTATATTTTAAAATATCCATTGACAAAAAAAGTTCTGCACAGTATGCAAAAATAAACTTCTGCCTGTAGGCAAAATATTCTCTTGCAATTAACAACTTTCACCGACACCAATTTATATTTAATAAATTCTTATCACAAGAACAGGACTTGTAATATTTATGGTTACCTTTATAATTATGCTATTAATAAGCACCTTGCTACATACTAATATTTAATTTAAAAACGTTAAGGCTATAAAAACACCTTAACGAATTATTTTACACTTCGTAACTGTTCCTATTAGTTGAATTTATGTAACATGATTGAACTAAGCTAAACTACCCCCCCATACACGTTAGCAGAAAAACATGTATCTTCAGTATTGAAGAGTTTGGCAATTAAGAGAAGAATATAAAATCTTATTTATCAACTAAAACGAGTCTTTGATAACTATTTAAAAAATTTATTTAAAAACAATTAAATTATAATTATTATCCAAATAAAGAGCACTGAAATGTCAATTTCCCAGAGATCACGAAAGCGGTAGGTGTGGAGTGACGTGTATAGGCAAAGCTAAATGGCAATACTTTTGCATTCAGCAACTGGTGGCTAGAATATTATTTCCAGACGTTGACAAATGAATATAATGGCTAGCAATATAAATTACACGCAGCTACTAGATAGCGGTAGCTATAAAAAATTATCTCGCTACATTGCAACTTCGTACACTCTGTAATTAAAGATAAAGTACTGAAACACACGATATTACTTATACCATCCCACTGAAATTAGCTGGTATTACTTAAATTAGGAACTAACTAGCAGTCCAGTGTGACAAATGTCTCATTTAATAAAACAAAAAAGACCGTTTTGCAAATAGAACGCGTATTCACCACACGTACGTATATGACGTCATTGTTGGTAGCAAACTACCAGTCGCATTCGCCTTGATGAAATTTGCCTAGAATCTAACCTAAAAAGTTAGGATTAGGATATAATTAAGATAATAATTAGTGTTAGAGACTGAAATTCGGTTCCTGACCTGACATGACCATTCCAAACATATAACTTTAATAACTTTTTTCTCTAACTCTTACGGTTTGGCTGCTGAAACAGCGTCCTAGACAAACAAAACAGCGTCCCGGACAGACACGCCTATTAGAAAAAGGATGATGATCTATTACTTTGTACCAAAATAAAAAGTTATGGAAGTTATGGCGTTCCAAAAATTGGAGCGGGTTGTCCAGTAAATTCGAATTAAACCTAGTAACTAATAAAGAAAACACTTATAAGAAACATTTTCTACATAGACAAAATCAGAAAGAAGATTAGTTCCATCCTAAATGAGGTTCAGACTGTTTAAATTCCCTGTGTCTCATTCATACTTCGAAGTAGCATTTATTTGGAATCTTGTTACGTTCTTTGCAGATCTAGGTTATTCCGGCATCCGTGACGCATTGTTTGAATTTCGCGCGCTTTCCTCCCGCTTGCATTTTGGTTTCTATCGGTGCGATAATAGCTTGACTTCGTGCTGCGCTTTCTTTCCTTTCTGAAGTATGTCGTCTTAATGAAATTCATGTCGCTGTTGACAACGAGATTATGTTGTTTGGCAGCCCTTTGATATCATTTCTTGGCCAATTCTTCGAGGAGCACTCTGGTATCCCATCTATTTTGCACGCGGTTCGATCACCTGAGTTAAGTCGTTTGCAGCCTTCTGCGTATCGTGTTGAAATGTTTGTGATTCTATCTTGGGAACTTCCTTTGGCCGCAGGTTTGAGAGTTACATTTTAATCTCATGCGTGGTTCGAAATTTTTGCTGATCCACATTAGATCCATAACTTTGACCTGGTGCAGCACATTTCAAATCCAGTGCCGTATGTATGATTTGGGGCATAACCTTCAACCTGCTCTATGTAAGCATTCCAGATCACCTGGGGGGCCAAGAACAGGCATTGAAGTTAGGTATCACCTAACGGCTTACCTTTTGTTTTTGGCACTACGATAATGTTGTGCACAGTGTAGCTGCGTTGCTGCAGAACCTCCTTAGATTCTTTTAGGATCCAGTAATCCCCGTTTCATCCTATAAGACTGTTGTGTTAATATTTAATATAATTTATGGTAGTACTTTTAAACTGTTGTATATGTTAATTTACTCGCAAATAGATTTTTGTGAATTGAGGCGCACCTTAATATTGTCTATATGGATTATAAATAATATGGAATATAATATATGGATTACGGTAATTACCGTACCTATGACCTTATTTTAACATATATTGATCTTACGTTATTTATGAACTTATTGTATACAGTTTTTATATGTGATCATTATTGTGATATAAGCATTCTATCTTATTTTTTTGTTACTGCTATCCTAATTCGTGTAATTACTTTTAGATCATTGCGCTACCTTGGGTTTACGAATTCTTTATGAAACCTGGATACCCTTGTCGTTACTTAAAAGATTCGTTGGGGCCCTTCCTCACTTTTTATTTAATAGTTAGTACTGCAACCGTCTCTCTGAGTTAGTCCGGCCGGAAATTGTATCCACGTAGTCATTAATATTGTATTTTTGAGGGATTTGGCCGACGAATCAATTGATGCTAACAGTCTCTTGGTACTAGTGTGTATTTCCAAGCCAAATTCCTTGATTTTAGCTTCTTTCAGATGTATAGGCAATATCCAGGCAGTTATAAATATTTTTCAGTACTGCTTTCGCGCGAATACGAGGAGATGGAGTATTGCATATCATAGGTAACCATTTAAGTGGTGGTTATCACTAAGGGTGGGGTATCATGCTACCAAATATACTGAAGTAACAGCTGATATTTTCCGAAGAGTTGCATTCGCTCACCATCCTGAAACTGTAAGATTATGCGAAATACTATTTATGGTTAGAAGTTTTGCAGCAGCTTTAGTCACAAATGCTGTTTATGCGTCAGGGAGCGATTTAAAGCTGCACCAAGATATTCTGCATTAGGATTAAAGCGTAGCTGCTGATTTCTGAATTCAATTTCCGGAGTATATTTAGCATATCTTGTAGGTGGAAACAGTTGCCTCTGCTCTGTTTAAGTTAGTTCATGGGCGACACTTATTAAAATACTTAATTTCCGCAGAACTTCTCTCAAGGATCAGATGTTGCAACGTTCTTAGATTGAGTCATCAAGGCCATATTATCGGGGTAAATAATACATTTTCTAGAAGAAGTGTGTGGTATGTCAGCAGCATGGTGTTCTGATACCTAAATTTGTAAAACAACCGTGAAAAATTTATTTCATATATACGTTAGCTTCACGCTAAGTCGGTACTATGCACTCTTCCGGGGGGGGGGGGGGGTAGTGTTTAAGTTTATATTTAGAAGAGTTCTAACTCTTGCAAATAGCGCAGTTTTGATCCGCTTTGCGTCTTTGCATAAAAATCAGTTGGCTGTGAGAAAAAGTTATAGTTTAAATCGAATGTTATCCCAAAATCAGTTTACTGAGTAGCTATTACTTTCTCATCGTATTGAAAATAACTGGAAGTTGTATCCTGAAGTTCGTGTATTTCGAAAGTCAGGTATCAGGAAGTGGAGTCGTCTTGACTGATCTCGGCCCAAATCTTGCATGAACCTGTGTGGCGTTTGTGAAAAGCTTTTTCGCAAACTTCGTTTTTGTTTCCAAAGAACCCGTTGCCGCTGGACACTATTCCAAGGAATATCACTCATCTGCATGGGCTTGGTAGTCCATAAAGTAGGAAACGTATAATTATCCGGTAAAATTGAAACAACTGCAATTCGTTAGTATAGGTCAGAGCTGTTTTTATATTGCAAGTAACATTGTTGTGTAACTATATAGGGTTCCAGCGGTTTTCAAAGAACTGATTTTAGATATTGTGATTGTAGGGCTATGCTGAAAGTAAATATTTATTGAATTGTAGTTAAATTGATGAGCCTCCGTTGAATTTTAAGCCCGCGCTTTCTGGTATAATTAAAAATTTGCAGCTGAACTATATACAGTGACGTCACTTAGGGTGCAGCTAGTTTTGAAATTTTATGTGCATGAGCGCCTTTATCATGTATGCTGCTGTGGGTTCCTTATATCAACGCAAATAATTTGAAGGATTACTTTTCTTTATGGTTTCTGTAAAGCAATTCACAGAAAGTATTCAAAACAAAGCAAAGTTTACTATTAACATGTATTTCAGGTTTATTTCTGGTTTCGTTTTAATATAAGTACCTTATCTGGAGCATTATTCTATGCACCACCTCCCAGAAAAGATTTTTGATTTTTGTTTCGTGGTTTGAGTGGATCGACAGTTGTTCATTATTGAATATACTCAACTGTCGGATGTTGGGAGCAATTTAATTGCTACGGGGTTGTGATTTTGTTATACGAGTATTGGTTTGCTAATTAAAGCAGACTTAATCTCGTAATGGATATTAAACAGTTACTTGTTTGGTTTTCCTTAAATACAGAAAAACTTCAATAAATATATTACTGAACACAATGTTAGGTAAAGTAAGGGTAGTGCAAGATATCATTCTCAGAAATTTTGGGATCAGATTAAAGGTTAAATCTCCCCTGGAAAATTTCTCAATATATGATGTAAATAAGTGAACTTTATCACAACAACTACGCCAACTACGTCCAAAACCGGATATGTTCATTGGACTTGGGGATCAGATTCTACTGTACTTTTAATACTGTGTGCCAGTGGTTGTAGCAGATACTAGATAATGCAAATTGTTTATAATAGTCCTTTTAACTATGCCCCAAGTTGTAATATAGCTACTATTTCTGTTCTTATAAATGATGTTGGCAACCTATAACTTTGTATAATGTCGTTAGAGTTAGAGTTGTGCACACAGTGCTTGAGAAATTCTGGTCAAGCTTCATCTAAGTCTACTGCTTACTTGCTTTTACTTCTATCACGGCTCTGCGAGTTAAATACAACGCCAACAGGTGAAGCTTCATAAGATTCAACTAAATAAAAACAAAATACTAGTGGTGTATAAATAACGCCAAATTAATTACATTCAGAATAAATTCGGTGATCAGGTTAGTTGTTTAGCTTCGAATTATTATTACACCAGCAACGCCATTGGTCGTATTCAAAACTAACCCAGAGTTCGATATTTTCCAAGCAAAATAATTTGTTTAGATTCCTAAGAGCGCTCACAATCGATTCAGCGAAGTATAGAAACACTTAACTGGAAAGCTATTAACATTTAAAAATATATATATACTAATTTAATTTGGGGGCGCTGTCCTCGACTACAAATTTATAAATATTAATCGCCGGGTGGGGTGCAATTACCAGCTGTAATTCACCAAGAGCAGTGATAATCATTCGCAATAATTTTGACAAATTACCCGAGGCGCACCGAAGGGGCATTTCTTAAAGACACCGGACTTGAGGGATGTTATTTGTCAAAATTATAAGTATATATCACTGTCCGCGGTGAATTCGGTAAGATATGTCTCGAAATAAATTAGTACCAATAATTATTAACAAAGAGCGTCTACTTTTCTGACAATTAATTTGACACCTTATCATTTACTTGCCATGGGATACTAATGAATATTAATTAGATAGTTTCCATGCTGATTGAAAATCACCCTAGTGTGCTTTTCACTTCAAGTGGTTTAATAGGTTGGGTCTATAATTCACGTAAGAACTTATCTATGAAAATACTCACCTGGAAACTATTCTTGGCATATACAAAATACAGAATACATTCAAAAATACACGAAGTAAATACAATTTGGTATTCAATAAACCATTTACTGTTTACAAAATTACATTCCAGCAGAGTAGCAACAACTTATGGTTGTTTACTAAGTATAAAATTAGAATCAATTTAGGATCTACAACAAGTAACCTCCATAACGAACGAGATTCTATAAGCTAATCTATTCTAAATCACAGCGAGAAACCCGGATCTATCAACTATTTCCTTTCAAAGCAGAAATCAAAATCTTTCAGCATGAAACCGTGCTACCAGGTGATGAGGCTTTTCCTCGCGCGAAGTTGTCAGACAAGCAGATAGGAGGAGCGCCAAGAAACATTTTTTTCAATAGTTAAAGATAACTTCACGAACAGTGGAGGTTACTCGGGTAAAGAAATAAGCAAACGACTGTTTTCGGTCGTATAGCAACCACATGTGCAAACTTTGTTGAGATTTCATTCCAGTGACCGTCAATTTGTTTAAGCAAGTAAATATCTTATTTTTTTGTGGGAATTGAGTATGACTACCCCTACGCACCCATTGGTACGTTGGCTTCCTTTAAGTATCAGAACCAGTTCGCTACGGGTGTCGGGGAGGCAGCGCGTGCACCACATGCGTACTTAGACGTCAACCACCTAATGGCGATAATTCCAGAAGCTGGTTTTAAAGAGCGAGCAAACCCTACTTAAGCCCTCCCAAAACAAAAAAAATCCACCAGGGTGACCTTAAAACTTTATGATAACCTGACGCAGTTGCCAATTTTCTAATATAAAACATGCTTCACATGATTTGTTTCTATAGCAAAGTCAGAATCAGGTTGTAGGTTTTATTATAAGGCTGTGGAACTAGAAGTAGAAGAGTTTCCATTAAAAGGTAAGTATATCTGACCTTTGTAGCAAAGTAGCAACGGTTGTTTATTCTTGAGAAATAAATTTCATTATATTTATTTCTGTATCAATTTGAATTCTATAGCAGAAATACAAAATACTTCCAGGAAAGGTTTTTCTTCTCAAAGTAAACGTCTGCGTTTATTGAAAGATTAGATAGAGCAATAGTAATTTATTCCCATAACATAAAAAGCTTAATAAGACTACACGTTGGTCAACTGGTCATACAGACGCCACACATGAAATATGTTTAAATTGCATTCAATTTTACACATAATAACAACTACAGCTCTTCATCTGTTCACGCACCGCCAACTCTAGTGCAGTGGATTTCAGGTGCTAATTAGAGTTAAGCTGTTGGCATAGAAAACGTAGCTCTTAGAACAACTTTGAGTCGAATAATGCAAGCTGAAAATTATCCTAAACTTCTTTCTTTAAAAGGTACTTCCAGAACTCGGCGGTGTGTTAGGGTTCACTGGAAATTTATATACCGATGGAGCCATAATTATATATAACAGCAATAAGATAACATGAACAACCAAATAGAATGCTTGAGTAAGAAAGAGATGACCATACAACAAAATTATTTTAGTAGGCATAATTAGTTGACATATGTCATAATTAAAGTGAATGTCAAGGCTACTCGTATATTTGCTACTATGTTTATCTCTTTCTTACTCAAGCAATATGTGTTATTTTCTTGTTCATGTTATCTCATTGCTGTTATATATAATTGTGGCCCTATCGGTATAATTGTGGCCCCATCAGTATATATAACAAACAAAGCCAACAATTTCTGGAAATTTTCAATTAAAGTACGTGCTAAGCCAAAATTAGGGTTACCGCATATTTGTTTTTAAGTAAGTTGCATATACACCTTGTGGAAATCGATTTTTTATGTTTCAGCTTTTATTAATATTTAATTTATACAAAACATCCTGGAGGAATTTGACATGCTTTCCGAATTCTTATAAAGTCTTACGGCAATACACTTCGTACTGCCTATCGTGCTCACCTGCGATTTATCGCTGGTGACTTGTATCCTTCGCTGCAGCTATCCTTTTTCTGAAGCCAAGATCGTCGTCACACCTTCAGTTTAAGTCCTTAATTTTTGAGCGCATCGCCTGGGTGTCGACTTGGGATTCCTTCGCCCCGTGCCATCAGAAAATTACTACCTGTAGTTAAGTACACCCCTTATTTCAGTAACGCATGTGATGGATTAGCGACAATTTCGAATATACTATAACTGACCTCCTAAGGGACCTACATTTCGGACTCCTTCCTATAGTGTGTAGATGGCAATTTGTTATAAGTGGCAGATTTGTCACTAGGCCATTAAAACCAGTTACCGCAGCTTGAAGCTTAACAACTTCACCCGTTGGCTTTTCTTATTAATAAAACACAAGGTACTGTAGAAAAACTTTACCCGCTGATATTCAAAATCGTGTTACAGGTCATCCAAACCCTGAGTTTTTTAAATAGTGTCCTGCTCTTTTAACCATCGTTTAATACACTCCTGAATGGTTTTTTGTGTTGCGCTTCAATTCTTATTACTGTTATATTGTGTTTTGAGGTATGCAAGTTAATAATGTAGATGTTTAGCGTTGCGTTTAGTTTATTCTAATTAATTTATTAAACCTTTGGCGTCCAATCAAAGATAATTTGCACAGGATAGGCTGCCGGAGGGTAACGAACCATTTCAACCTAAGTTTTACTTAAACTGTAACTTCTATTTAAATGTCTCGTTCAAGTAATCGTACCTTTGCGCATTGCGTGGATACCAGAAGTAAACGACGAAGATAAATCTTGGTAATTCTGCCTACGCTGGCGCCTTTTCTAAGAAAATACGATTAGGTTATAGGTCGTTAATAAATAATTGGCTAACATTTAGACAAGTTAGATAACAGGGAGGAATGGCAGGTAATCAGTTCGGGACAGAATCCTACTTTTAACTGCATAAGTAAGTCGTCTAATTGTATATCATTTAAATTTTTCAAAAGTCTTCAACTCGTACTTGCGGAATGCAAATTATGTAGCTCGTACTTGAGCTTAGATTCAATTGTGTGAAATCGTCATAAGTTCTGTGACAGCTGATAGTCGCTAATAGCGCTTTAACGCCGACAAATAACATTCATCCAGGCTCGGCGTTGTTATTAGGCTTAGTATACAGCAAACTGTTAATATAATTATAATGTGGGGAAATAAGGCGTTGATGGGCATTGAAGACCTAATCACACCGGCAATAAAATTATTAAGATTCTATGACTACGTAAACTTTCAGCTTCAGACAATGGAAAATAATAAACCGTGGCATTGATCTTAGACCTTGACTGTCGGCGGTAATTACGAGTTACGATATGCAGAATAATGATGGTTTTGAAAAAGCAGGAGTAAAAATTACAGATTTCTATGCATTTGCATATAAGCTTACAGGCAGTAATATTAAATCGTCAATGCGAGTTACTATAGACATAACACTCGACGTGAACATGATCACGAAGTTTTCAATTTAACCAACAATTGGATTAAGAGATTGTTAAAGGTTTTCTCGTTCACTTCCATTTTGCTTAATTGCTGTTGCAAAGTGACATGCATACAAGGAATCTGAAATGTAGATCGCTACGCCAATTTTGCTATCTTTCTGATTACCATGCAATTAAAACTAGAAGTTGGGATATTTAACAAATTTCGCTACGATAAGTTTGCTTCGGCATAGCCTTCAGTCATTAGTAACAGTTTTATGGCCATATAAAGATACAAAACCGGGTTAAGCAGTCGCTTCCACGTCAGATGCAAGTTATAATTATAACTTCAATGATAAGCAAGTTTTGGCTAAAGAAACTACCTGATTCTGCATGAATTTAGTGTGATGAGCGAAGATAAGGTTTGAATACACATTTTTACGGTTTTACATTCAGTTCCATAATTGTGCTACGTTTATACGTACAGCAATTACAGATCCTTATAAATACATGTAACTGTAACGGTTAGTAGTTGTTGAAATCTTTTGCAAATGGTAAATTATAAAGAAGATGTTTACTAAATGAAAGAGTAAAGTGCCGTATATCGTTAGCGGCTTTCTATGATATTCAAGGTTTTCCACTCTCTTCTTATCGATTTTTCACTTCCCTCGTTTAAAATATGAAAGAAGTATTGTAATCACCAAAAAAAATCACCTTCCGAGATGTATTCAGATTTCCACGTTTCAGGGTCGCTAGATGACGAAATACAGGTTTTCTCAATTTCGTCCGTCTGCCTGTTGGCGGTATAACTCATAAACTATTTGTTGGATAAGAATAACATTTTGATACACATTATATATCTACCTGGCATGAAACCGAAGAAATTTCAGGCAAATATATAGAGGGTGCACCTTAAAATATGAATTTTTATTATTTTTGCGTTAACTTAGAAATAGCTAAAAGTAATAATTTTTACATAGCTCAGATTTTATTCTTACCAAAAATAGAACAACAGATACAGGATAAACGTTGTATGAGAAAAAAAGGGTAACGAATAAGTACGTTATGTTAAGGATAGCTGCATTGAAGGAAATCTAGGACGTTTCTACGTCGCCGGTTCTTCGCCGCCTGTTCATCGCCGACCGTTTCTACGCCAATACGTTTCTACCCCAGTTGATTCTACACTAGCCGCTTCTACGACGGTACATAAATTTAAAGAAAGAAGCAAGCGTTGATCAACACATTGACTGAAAACCATTATTTCAATTTATTATTGCATGATCTGCATTAACGAAATAATAACAATATTAAAAATGTATTGTTATATTTACATTAAAACCACACAATAACTTAAAGATACTATTACAATTTGTAAAAATATTATTTCCTATAATTACATAGAAAAAATAATTAAATAATTTCATAATTGTGTAAGAAGCAGGGTAGCACAGTTGGGTAGCGCTAGGCTTGCTAGTAAGCAAGTCCTCGGTTCGAATCCCGCGGGGGCCGAAATTTTTCCGCAACCTTGGCGATTTGAATCGGGCTTGGCGAGACCATTCACAGTTGGGCACCAAATTAACACTGCTCTACTCAGATCCCCAGACCTAAGAGATAGAGTAACAAGGTCAACATATCAACATGGCACACACTTCACACAATGGGTGCTGTGCAAGCACAAAAGGCGTGCTCCAATTTTGTATCCCGAATCCGGGGCAAGTTGAGCATTGTACCGCCAGATGCAAGTACATAAAGCACCAGCCTCTACACCGAAAGGTAAAACGAGGTTAATTATAATACATACATACGTACATAATTGTGTGCCCGGCCATGTAAGTAGTTCAAAGGTTCCCTGTTGCCATAACCGAAACACAATTCTTCTAATACGCTCATCGTATTGTAAAACGTTGTAGTAGACAATTAACATAGACAGTAGGATTATTAAGTAATAATGAGGGATTAGCATTTCCTATTAACTAGGTATCTAGTCACCAAAAATATTTTGTGAGAAGTTTATAGTACATAATAATAATATATCTAGCGTAGAAACGGCCGGTGGAGAACCGGCCGGCGTAGAAACGGCGGCGATAAACTGGCGCTGGCGCCGAAGAACCCACGGCGTAGAAACGTCCCATTCCCGGCAACGAGTGCCTGCTCTACCGCCGGCTCGTTCGCAGGCGCTGAATTTCGATTTCCATCACTGGTAATATTTTAATTTTTGCTTTATCTGATATACAGATAAAAGTAGCAACTTGCACATAGTTTAGGCTTTTCCCTTGACGAAAATTCAACCCAACAGATACAGCGAAAATTCTGGAAAGCAGAAAAAGGTATCAAATAACAATAGGTTCTATTTAAGGCAGCCGGGACGCACGGACTCAAAAAGTGCTTCGTAACTCATGTAGTAATAGCCCATTTCCTTGCAATATTGGACTAAACGTTGCAACCGCATTCGCAGTCGCCTGCACTTCTAATTCGACCACCGACAATGTATTTTTAATCTATATAATTTATCAGAAACGTAAAGATATTTTTACCCCTACTTTAATTTGATTTTTAAAATTATTTCGTGTTACAATGTCTACTTACGGGGAAGTTCTAACTAAAGCCTTTTTTTTAATATAAAAAATTTGCTTGTTCTTACCGCTAGCCTTCGGTATTGAATCTCAACTATTTACATACACAGTCTAAGATAAGATGTCGAAAGTTAGCTCAAGTTTGATAGTTATAAATTTACAAGAACTAATAATATTTTTGGAGGAAAGTTGTTCTAATATAACCCTACAATGCGTTTTGGACCATTTCAGAAGAAATTTCTGATTGTCTGCTGAACCATTATCTAAAGCATTAATTTTTAAACACTTTTTCGATGTCTAAGAGTCGTTGAGCCACTTAATGCGTAGTGCTCTTTTGAGAGCTGCTACGTTAAACATTTATCTTTCTTCTACACCTATTCTGGCCAGCTCAAGATAACTTAAAAGAGCGATTTACTGTCCTTAGATTCTGAGTTACTCCTGTTAGACCATCAGCAGCTTTCATACGTCTATTTCAAGTTCGAGCGCTCCATTTTCTCCAAGGGAACAAACGGTAACGTAGATTTGTTCACAACCCAGTTGTCTTTCTGAAAATCTTTGCATAATGAAATACAATTTTCTTTTATCCCCAGTATTTCATGTGCGTGGAATGTTGCAATAAAGAAAGTTTTAAAAGCAAGTTAGAGATTGGAAATATTTGGATAGCCTCCAGGCCACTTTCCTCCTACATATTGGACACCCGATACTGCTGAATTGAATAGTGTCTTCTTTTTTCTGTTTAGTATTAAATGCTAATTATTGTTACAATGCTGTAAATCCAGTTAGTGGAAATGTCACTGGGACAGTTTCCAAAAACTAAATTAATGGAATTTGCTGATCTCTAAAAGCACTATATTTAGACAAACCTACAATTTTCTGAAAATAGGGACAATTAAGTACTTATCTGCTTTTGGAATATCCCAACTATAAAGGAAATATTATGTTTTATTGTTATGATGGATAATTTGTATACGTATTTAAGTGTCTAATTCCTATTCCAAAAACTCAGGTAATCAACCCCACTTGTAAAACAACTTGATATCAGCAACATTATTGCTTAAAGTTCTTGGTGTTCAGTCGCTTTTGTAATTTTGTCTTGGTATATTGTTTATTTGGCTTGGTGTCTTGTTCTTATAAGTGGTGTGTGAATCAACATGGTAAGTAAAATGTCGATCATATTACCTACCTTTTCTACAAAAAAATACGTAATTGGCTTAACTAATGTTATTACACATTTATATTTCTTAATAAATTTCCTGAACATATTCTACCCACGAGATTTAAAAAAGACTGCTAGTATTATTGCAGTCTTTTTTCAATTGATAACTGTAGATCAGTTGGTTTCTGGCCTGCCCATGAAATTGATGTTTTATAAACAGTCATTTAAAATTTGTATTCCGCTAGTGATTTAAAATTTTTATTCCGCTAGCGCTTTAAAAATGTCAAATAAATGTCAACCAAAATAAATAAATAATTTATCAAAAAATTATACATAAGTACTACATTACAACTAAATTAATAAAACGGCGTCCATGTCGTCAATTTTTATTTTGACCAGTTCTCCAATGTGACAACCGCCAGTAATACCCAGAAGTATAGTCTGCAATGTAATTTTACAATTAAAAGGAAACAAATGGATCTATAATGCTAACCTTTGCAAGTAAATACTTCTCATCCGGTGAAGTACGAATGAACCTCAAAATTTCGTCGCGGCCAAGAACTTTCGACTTATTGGGCTTAAAGCTCTCTTGCGTTTTGCTTGGAAAATAGTAAGTTACTGGCTCCACACAAATAAAATTAAATTAAAATGATTTTCTTACCATATATGAATGTGGCCAGTAAGTGTATATATACAGTGTGCCCTAGATCGAGTGGGATTGCATAGGTAACTTTTTTATCATTGAAGATGGAGATTTGGTTAAATTGGCAATGTCGAACCAGTCAAAAGTTATTTAAAAAAAACTAAAAACTGTCATTTTCCTGTATGTCAAATATCTTTGTAAGTATAAGAGATACGAAAAAAAGTTTTATACAAAAGTCGCTGTTTTCGATGAGACCAATTTAAAATTGGTGTCGAACAAAAATTCAAGATGGCTGCTTTTGAGGTACTCGTATCAACTTCCTTAAGTTATGTGGGCGCCATATTTGATTTTTAGGTTACTGAATAGAATTTTTTATTATCTTTTTAACGATGTAAGATAACGTATGATTGAATAAAAAATACCAGTAAAATTAATTGTTTTTAATTTTAATCAAGTAGGCTTACATGGATCAACACAAAAACAAACAACATTTATTTAAAAACAAAACATAATCCTGATAATCACATGAAATGATCAAAATGCTGGCGATTGTTAGCGAAACATAGTTGACACCATTTGACGACACGACGGGTTACTTTACGCAAACTTTCTTATTGTTTTTCATCATAGCTGGTTACCTACTTGATTATGCATTTAAAAAGCAATATCACGATGGTTTTTGTGGTTGAAGTACTGAGTACTGAATTAACATGTTACTAAGTATTATAGGAATTACATACAAAGGTTTTCTAAAATAAATTTCACCGAATTTTGTTTTGATCCATGTAAGCCTACTTGATTAAAATGTAAAAACAATTAATTTTACTGGTATTTTTTATTCAATCATACGTTATCTTACATCGTTGAAAAGAGAATAAAAATTCTATTCAGTAACCTAAAAATCAAATAAAAAGTTTTATATAAAAGTTGCTGTTTTCGATAAGACCAATTTAAAATTGGTGTCGAACAAAAATTCAAGATGGCTGCTTTTGAGGTACTCGTATCAACTTCCTTAAGTTATATGGGAGCAATATTTGGTTTTTAGGTTACTGAATAGAATTTTTTATTCTCTTTTCAACGATGTAAGATAACGTATGATTGAATAAAAAATACCAGTAAAATTAATTGTTTTTACATTTTAATCAAGTAGGCTTACATGGATCCAAACAAAAACAAACAACATTTATTTAAAAACAAAACATAATCCTGACAATCACATGAAATGATCAAAATGCTGGCGATTGTTAGCGAAAATAGTTGACACCATTTGACGACACGACGGGTTACTTTACGCAAACTTTCTTATTGTTTTTCATCACAGCTGGTTACCTACTTGATTATACATTTAAAAAGCAATATCACAATGGTTTTTGTGGTTCAAGTACTTAGTACTGAATTAACATGTTACTAAGTATTATAGGAATTACATACAAAGGTTTTCTAAAGTAAATTTCACCGAATTTTGTTTTGATCCATGTAAGCCTACTTGATTAAAATGTAAAAACAATTAATTTTACTGGTATTTTTTATTCAATCGTAGGTTATCTTACATAGTTGAAAAGGGAATAGAAATTCTATTCAGTAACCTAAAAATCAAATAAAAAGTTTTATATAAAAGTTGCTGTTTTCGATGAGACCAATTTCAAATTGGTGTCGAACAAAAATTCAAGATGGCTGCTTTTGAGGTACTCGTATAAACTTCCTTAAGTTATATGGGAGCAATAGTTGGTTTTTAGGTTACTGAATAGAATTTTTTATTCTCTTTTCAACGATGTAAGATAACGTATGATTGAATAAAAATACCAGTAAAATTAATTGTTTTTACATTTTAATCAAGTAGGCTTACATGGATCCAAACAAAAACAAACAACATTTATTTAAAAACAAAACATAATCCTGACAATCACATGAAATGATCAAAATGCTGGCGATTGTTAGCGAAAATAGTTGACACCATTTGATGACACGACGGGTTACTTTACGCAAACTTTCTTATTGTTTTTCATCAAAGCTGGTTACCTACTTGATTATACATTTAAAAAGCAATATCACAATGGTTTTTGTGGTTCAAGTACTTAGTACTGAATTAACATGTTACTAAGTATTATAGGAATTACATACAAAGGTTTTCTAAAATAAATTTCACCGAATTTTGTTTTGATCCATGTAAGCCTACTTGATTAAAATGTAAAAACAATTAATTTTACTGGTATTTTTTATTCAATCGTAGGTTATCTTACATAGTTGAAAAGGGAATAGAAATTCTATTCAGTAACCTAAAAATCAAATAAAAAGTTTTATATAAAAGTTGCTGTTTTCGACGAGACAAATTTAAAATTGGTGTCGAACAAAAATTCAAGATGGCTGCTTTTGAGGTACTCGTATCAACTTCCTTAAGTTATATGGGAGCAATATTTGGTTTTTAGGTTACTGAATAGAATTTTTTATTCTCTTTTCAACGATGTAAGATAACGTATGATTGAATAAAACTACCAGTAAAATTAATTGTTTTTACATTTTAATCAAGTAGGCTTACATGGATCCAAACAAAAACAAACAACATTTATTTAAAAACAAAACATAATCCTGACAATCACATAAAATGATCAAAATGCTGGCGATTGTTAGCGAAACATAGTTGACACCATTTGACGACACGACGGGTTACTTTACGCAAACTTTGTTATTGTTTTTCATCAAAGCTGGTTACCTACTTGATTATACATTTAAAAAGCAATATCACGATGGTTTTTGTGGTTCAAGTACTTAGTACTGAATTAACATGTTACTAAGTATTATAGGAATTACATACAAAGGTTTTCTAAAATAAATTTCACCGAATTTTGTTTTGATCCATGTAAGCCTACTTGATTAAAATGTAAAAACAATTAATTTTACTGGTATTTTTTATTCAATCGTAGGTTATCTTACATAGTTGAAAAGGGAATAGAAATTCTATTCAGTAACCTAAAAATCAAATAAAAAGTTTTATATAAAAGTTGCTGTTTTCGATGAGACCAATTTAAAATTGGTGTCGAACAAAAATTCAAGATGGCTGCTTTTGAGGTACTCGTATCAACTTCCTTAAGTTATATGGGAGCAATATTTGGTTTTTAGGTTACTGAAAAGAATTTTTTATTCTCTTTTCAACGATGTAAGATAACGTATGATTGAATAAAAATACCAGTAAAATTAATTGTTTTTACATTTTAATCAAGTAGGCTTACATGGATCCAAACAAAAACAAACAACATTTATTTAAAAACAAAACATAATCCTGACAATCACATGAAATGATCAAAATGCTGGCGATTGTTAGCGAAAATAGTTGACACCATTTGACGACACGACGGGTTACTTTACGCAAACTTTGTTATTGTTTTTCATCAAAGCTGGTTACCTACTTGATTATACATTTAAAAAGCAATATCACGATGGTTTTTGTGGTTCAAGTACTTAGTACTGAATTAACATGTTACTAAGTATTATAGGAATTACATACAAAGGTTTTCTAAAATAAATTTCACCGAATTTTGTTTTGATCCATGTAAGCCTACTTGATTAAAATGTAAAAACAATTAATTTTACTGGTATTTTTTATTCAATCGTAGGTTATCTTACATAGTTGAAAAGGGAATAGAAATTCTATTCAGTAACCTAAAAATCAAATAAAAAGTTTTATATAAAAGTTGCTGTTTTCGATGAGACCAATTTAAAATTGGTGTCGAACAAAAATTCAAGATGGCTGCTTTTGAGGTACTCGTATCAACTTCCTTAAGTTATATGGGAGCAATATTTGGTTTTTAGGTTACTGAATAGAATTTCTTATTCTCTTTTCAACGATGTAAGATAACGTATGATTGAATAAAAATACCAGTAAAATTAATTGTTTTTACATTTTAATCAAGTAGGCTTACATGGATCCAAACAAAAACAAACAACATTTATTTAAAAACAAAACATAATCCTGAAAATCACATGAAATGATCAAAATGCTGGCGATTGTTAGCGAAAATAGTTGACACCATTTGACGACACGACGGGTTACTTTACGCAAACTTTGTTATTGTTTTTCATCAAAGCTGGTTACCTACTTGATTATACATTTAAAAAGCAATATCACGATGGTTTTTGTGGTTCAAGTACTTAGTACTGAATTAACATGTTACTAAGTATTATAGGAATTACATACAAAGGTTTTCTAAAATAAATTTCACCGAATTTTGTTTTGATCCATGTAAGCCTACTTGATTAAAATGTAAAAACAATTAATTTTACTGGTATTTTTTATTCAATCATACGTTATCTTACATCGTTGAAAAGAGAATAGAAATTCTATTCAGTAACCTAAAAATCAAATATTACTTTTTTCGTATCTCTTATACTTACAAAGATATTTGACATACAAGAAAATGACAGTTTTTAGTTTTTTTCTAATAACTTTTGACTGGTTCAACATTCTGAACTTTTTCGAACAGATATTAAATCAGCATATGAAACTGGAAAACATTGGACATTTAACCAAATCTCCTTCTTCAATGATAAGAAAGTTACCCATGCACGCCCAGTCGATCTGGGACACACTGCATGTAATTGCTTCATATGTGCCATTGGGATTTAAAGTATAATTAAATCGTAACATAAATTAAATCTTGATATCGACTCCCAAACTTTCATTTTTATCTGTTAACACACAAAAAATAAGCACACACATAATGAAATTCCACTAAATAACTTACAAACAAAATCTGATGCTTCCCGGATAGTGACATTGGACATGCACCTTAGGCTTTGATTAAATTTTCCAGTTTTTAATAAATTAATATTAGGTAGTTGCTTTCAAAGTATCCACTATTAATGCCCAATCGGCTACTGCCGATGCACTCTAAAATAAAATTAAAATAAAACACCATAGACTACATTTACACGGTCTGCTAACACCGGTGTTACAATATCGGTTGTTGTTAACACCGGCGTAAATTGTCGTGTAAATGGGGCGCAACGCCGGTTTTATTAGAACCGGCTTACTAACGCTACACCACTTCGCCAAGAGGAGTGACATTAGTACGCAGGTGTAAAATGTACGTGTAAATGGATACTTTTGACTTACACTGGCTTGGAACACAAATTAAATCTTGATATCGAGTCCCAAACATTCATTTTTATCTGTTAACACACAAAAAATAAGCACACACATAATGAAATTCCACTAAATAACTTACAAACAAAATCTGATGCTTCCCGGATAGTTACATTGGACATGTACCTTAGGCTTTGATAATTTTTTTTTAAATAAATATTAGGTAGTTGCTTTCAAAATATCCACTATTAATGCCCAATCAGCTACTGCCGATGCACTCTAAAATAAAATTTAAATAAAACACACAGTGATTCTAAAATACAAATTACCTTGGCTGTGAACCGTTCTTTTAGCGTTGCTCTTTATTCTACACTGTAGCCTTTCTTTTCTTTAATGTTTGGTAAGAATTTTTCTTGTAACCACTTGGAAAAATGCTTGTTATTCATATCGTCATGGTAGTCCCTAGTCTTAAGGCCCGATTTAAAAATAATTAGCCCATTCTGAACAAAACCTATTTTACCGCCAGCATGCACAATAATTAAGCGGTCTGTTTTCTGAATCAGCACTTGTCGTACAGCTCATTCTAACCTATAAACAATTTTTAATCTTAAACTTGGACACTTGTACTTACAGTTGCAATAAAATGCTGTAGCTCTGTAGCGTTGAAAAAACTGTTTTATAATAAATGGAAATATAAGTAGATAAAGAACGCAAAAACTAACTTGTAAGCACGAAAATACAAAAACGCAATGATATTTTCAGGTTGGTTTGTAGCCTTGCTTCTGACAAGTTGTAACCACCTGCATTAAAAAGGTTTATAACCATATTTTTGTACAAAGCTACGAATTTAGGTTATTTGCAGATTTAAGATTTGTGTGTACATAGTACAAACATTCCTGTGTAATGTAAAAAATGTGTGTAGGCCCTAACAAGAGCATTAATTTTTCTCTCCTTCCATATTACTGGCTCTTAGAAAATATCAAGACCACGCCCAAAATGGTAACTACACATAGACCATGCGCATAAATGTTTGACCTTGGGAATTTTCTGCTTTATTATAAGGGTATGATACGCCAATGCTAGAAAATAGTAACACTTTATTAAAATATTATCCTTGTTTGACATATTTTGGGATCACATCACCTTCGATTAATTTTTTTAATAAACCGTTTAATATGAAACATGGATGTACTAATGCTTTTAATTAGTAAAGGTGTGAAATTTGTAGAATTTTAATTATGCTTAATTCACAAATCGATGATACATGTCTATACAAGAAATAAGTGTATGATTGCTACAAAACTTTTAAAGAGGAGAAGTACATATTAGGTCCAATAATGCAGTTTATAAAGACGAGCAATCGTGGTGTAACGCCTCGTTTCAATTTTATTTCAAAAGCGCGCTAATGCATTTACACCGATTGTCGGACCACTTTGTAGCTATATTTTGTAGCAAGAGAATTTAAGCTAATCGCAACAGGCGTGTGTGTGGAGCGATAAACACCTGCATATTTCCGCCTCTGAACCTGTCGTCGATCTTCGATCCGCGTTGGCTGTCAAAACAGTGCAATAGCTGGTATAGTATTGATTTTTCGAGAGGCGTTTTTTGTTTTGCAAGCAAGAGAAGCCGTGTGTAGCATTGTTCGCAATCGCGCTTACAGCGTTGGTAAGAGCGTTTCTTCTAATTTTATTTTTTCACCATTAATTTTGGTTATTTAGGCTGTATTGCTCTGCTCATCAACTCATCGAAATCACTAAGACGCGTCTTTTAAATTAGGTCGTGAACATAATCGGTAAGAATGCTTTTGCAAGCATAACTTCGTTTTCTAATTTTCCAATACTTAGGCCGCTTAGTATGGGGTAGTTTGGGCTAGAAACCGCTAGTATTGGCTCAAAAATCAAGCAGCTATTTGTTCTTTCACAAAGCCTTACAGCATCCCTGAGCCAACGTTTTAGCTCTACCTTGAGCTACCCAGTTTCCCGAATTCGCGCCTGCCCGTATTCAGGAATTTCCTTCCTTCTGATGCTAGGTTTTTTAAGCGACGGCCTTGGGATTTTGAGAGTCGTGCCGTCAAGGTGCCTCTGAATGCAACGCATCAGGATTTCCCTGCCGATCTCTGGACTTAATCATTAATTAAACTGTAAGTACATGCCATTATCAGCTTTGTTTTGAATAGACAAAGGCATGGTGCCCCATACCTATGTCAGTTCCTACTAAGGTCTTAGCAACTCAAACTGAGCGTGTCAAATCAATCTTTGGCTCAATCGTTATTACCGCAAAAGTGCGAGTATTTAAATAATTCGAAATTGATGAAATACCTTGTATACTATATCTGAGATAGTGCCCTTGGCGTAATATGTTTATGTCATTTGCGATTGCACAGGTGTTAGCCTGAAGTTCTAATTTAAGCTATAACTAGCGAGTTCTAGAATGCTACTTCGATTTGAAGTTTTTAAATATATTGTTTTGTCCGTTTTGTTCCAGTATACAATTACATGTGTATAAGTTGGGTGACACCAACCTTGATTTGTTTATGCTGGATATTAAATATTCATTTGACGGTTACTGTTAGTATTCGTTGTTGCTAGCATTACTACATTTAGATTGAGGTATGCAGCGAAGCTCACAAGGTATGTGTTCATTTATTTTGCTAGCTAGGTTTGTTTATTGGTTGTAAATAACGGCATGGCTTCCAATTCTTTTACTGTTCAATAGTAAAAGCCCGAAGCATTTCTTAGCCTAATCCTTACACCACGCCATATTCTGCCGAGAGTTAAAGGAGCTAGCAGAGGCCTTGTTAACCTCTTCGTTTAAGGGTATTACAGTGGCTCCTACAACAACACAAATGTAGAGAAATTAACCCAAAATTTGTAACTATGATGTTTTATATTTCTGTAAATTTAAGATTACGGTTTGGTAGTGCTATGTTTTTGTTCACAGTTTGTCTCAATTGTGCAAAACGTGCTGCCCGACAGCCCACCTCTCCCGATTCACGCCGTAGGCGTACTCTTTCATAATTTTCGACCATTTCAGGAAGTTTTGAAGAGAAACATCGTCCCGCCACCGAAACGGACGCTCCAATGCGGCGTTACCTTAAGTGTTCTACGCGTGCGACAACAGCGAACAGGAATTTAGTGGTATCTTATTTAATCGCTTTTAACCGGAGTGATTATATAAATCTTGATCTGCTAAACTACGTTGACCGACCATGCCTTGTAGTTGGTTATCGTCTCGAGGCAATGAACGATTTGAATGTGGTATTTATCGCACATGCAAAGCGAAATATTTTCCAGGGTCGCTCGAGTTCTCAGGACAGAATATTCATATTTTTGGGTTCGTAAAACCATCTAGGATTACTCATATCCCTGGTATCGAGAATGCACTCCGATTTCATAATGTGTGCGTCGAAGCAATCTGGACTTCACTACTTCAAGCTAGGGATGGGCGCGTTACGTGAAAACAGTCGGGTCACGGGAGGACACGTTGTGAATGTGAGTGATATTTTAAAATCGGCCGTGAACGTGAGAGAACGTGAGTGAACATTTCCAAGGCGTGATTCACGTTTCACGTTAATTTCACGTTAAATGTTTAGTAACGAATAAAAGACTGCAGGGTGCCCCGCCCCCACGCTACCCGACATGTGGAAGATCTAGCGGTGGAGGGGAGGTCATTATACTTCTGTGTAGTAGTCTGCAGCGACGGAGCTTCGCACTTGTCCTCGATTTTCATTTATTTCTTTTTGTGTCTACTATGTATTCTGAGTGCGACAAATCACATAAATTATTTTACGTGCAAAACCTATTTTATTTTAGAGTTTTTAGTTCTGTTGCGGGTTCTTTATTAGTTTTAAATTTGAACATTCTGTTCTATCTGAAATGAAATTTTCAAAAAAAAACAAATGTCGTGAGTGATGGATCACGCCCTGAACGTGAGCGTTTAAAGCAAGTGGGAAACGTGCGTGACGTGAGTGAATACTGACTCACGCGTCCATCTCTATTTCAAGCTACAGGATTGATGTGAATTGAAGTCGGTACTGCGAAAGCTGAGCTATATAACTTACTTTATATAACACAGCTGTAAGCAAGGCGTCACCTTAGTGCCATTTGTCCTAAGCGAATAGTGCGGCTGGGGCTTTTGTCCTGTAGACTTTTGTGCATTCTGCGTATAGGTGACTTTGAATGAGATAAACGGAAATAAATGGAGGGCTAAGGTACGTTTACAGCTTTTCCAAGTTCAACAACCCCCTTTGCTAAAGTAGCTCTTTTCCGGATTAGGGTAGGTATGTCAAGTATCTCTGTTGGCGAGGATCGAATAATTACTAACTTGCCACAAATATAAATAGAAACACTCTAGCTTTCAGAGTAACTCCGCGCCTGTGTCATTTTGTAGCTAGCTAGAAGGAGTTTTCATTTGCTTATTGTCTTTAGCCCATTTTAGAATATAACAGCTGCATCGAATTCTCTAGAAGCACTTTTATGGAAATGAAACCTTTTCCCTGTAATCGAGATATCCACTATGCATTTAGATGGAAACAGTAGAGTGTTATATCTTGTTGCGTAAGCTTAAACGCTAAAAATAGCACCGATTATGCTTCTAGAAGCTCTAGAAGTGTATCGACACTGCAGGATGTTAAACATTCCATGTACTGAGAAAAAAACGAACTAAAAAATTCTTTGAATGGCAAATAAAGACGGAGAACTATTTAGTATAACTCAAATCAGAAAAGCTAATATCTAGACTGATACAGGTACGCTACAAGGAAGGAGAGAAGTGCAGTACTCATATAATCTTTGTACTTCACAAACTA